>BGZK01000617.1:0-336420 GCA_005406025.1 Eumeta japonica | reverse complement strand
TGGAAGTGGAAGATTTTTATAATGAGGGCTTCTGTGCTATTCTAAGATATTGAATCCTACTTGCGGAGTATGCCTACGACCCATACGCGAGTGATCTCATCTACAACTATTTGCAAGTGGGGCTGAATTGTTGGTGGCGATAGAATGTCTACACAATGCTGGTGTCATATGCAGGTTTGTGTTGTCATATTTAAAAATGTTGTATTTAAATCCAGTTGAAGGTGCATAAAGTCTGTCAGGACTGAAGTGAGTTGTAAAAGGAATACTTGTAAAAATAATTGTCCAAGGATATGTGGCGGAAAACGACGCTGGTTTGCTTTCAGTAAAACAGCTGTATGAATTGCGTGTAATATCGTCAATAGAATCATGATTATATATTATTTCGTGAACAATGGATTCATAAAATCTGCCAATCAAAAATTCTTAATTTTGATAAATCGCAAATATCGTTAATGCCCATATTGTTTTCAATCGTTTCGATTATTTGTGCGCCGGCGGCCAACGGCGAGTGCATCATAAAGCGCATGCGCGCGTCGCAGTTTTAGTATCCCCGCCGCTCTCTGCTTAGTTACGAGTACAAGGCCGACGAGGCACGGTGTGCTTGTGTCTTGAAACGGGCGCCGCGCGAAGAATGCTGTTGCGAGGCGATGACTAGTTGTCGAGAACAATGAACGGAAAAGCACGAGAAACAAAAAGAATGAATATTTTTCACTATTGTAGTGTAAATGTGAGAAATCATAATTTTTGAATTTATGAAATTTATTATTTAAAAATTTACATTTTAATAATATATTTATAACATTTTTATAAACTTTAAACACATCAATAGTTAATTACAACATTATTCTAATCTTTAGTATGTTAAATTCAAGAAAAGATATAAAAATTAGTTGATATTCATGTTCAAATGTTGCTAGAAAAGATATAAACTATTGACTTGGAAACTTTGAAAAATTTGAGGACCTTTAAATATTAAAATTTCGACTTGAAATTTTCAGGATCTTATTGTTTTTGTATAAAAATGAAATAATTAACAAAAATTAGAAACAAAAAAATCGGTTCTTGACGATTTTAGATTTTATCAACATTAGGTAATGCCCTAAATTTGTTTTGAGCTGCCGTTAGGAGGGTTTCAAAACATTGTAAACTTAGATATTTTAGTATGAGACTCAAAAAGAAATTCTTTCCTTTCGTCAAAAGGCAAAAAAGGACTTATAGGATCACTTTGTTGTCCATCCGTCTATCCTCTGTCAAGACCCTTTTTCTCAGAACGTGGAGATATCAAGCTGAAATTCATATCAAATACTCAGGTATATTGTCCCTTAAGGCTGTGAATAAATCAAACTTCTAAGCCAACACAATCAAAGATACAGCCGTTTATGCCGCAAATTTTCGACACTCTGTGAAATTAAAACCTACAGGTACTTCCCGTGAACTCAGAATCTTGAAATTTGGTACAAAGCAATGTCTTATAGCTTTGAATAAAGGGAAACATTGCGAAATAATAAATTTTAGTTGCATCATGTAATAAAATATTTTTAAATTTTAAACACTTACACTTTTCCTCATGAGCAGCATAGAGGTATTAAATTGAAACTCATATCAACTACTAAGGTCTTCAATACCTTTGAGCTGTAACAAAATCAAACTTGTATGTCAATACAATCACAAGAAAAACAATTTAAGCACATATTTTGAAACTCGCAACTCCTCGCTAGGAATCAAAACCTAAAAGTACTTCAGTAATGCAGAGCAATGCAGACTATTACTGAATCTATTGATTTTACAGAAAGACCATCGAGATCAGCATGTTTTCATTTTCATACAAATGTTTTAATATGACGTAGTTGACATGAGTAAATTCAAATATAATGTCACAATTATTAACTTTTCGTTTTAACAGAGATTCAGCGAGCGGGTGAAGAGTTTAGAGATCGCGTAGTTGAAACTGAAATGCTAGCAAAGAATTTTGGAGTTTACTAAGAATCGATTTTCAAATAAGGCGCCCGGTATGAGAAAAATTTGAGGAGTAAAATCTACTGATGAATCCGCGTTACGTTGGTGCGCAACTTATTGGCGCACCTTTCTTTTCAATCGCGTGTGTGTATACTTGTATACTTGTCTGTATACTTGTGTGTAGCCAACGCAGGCGGGGCAGCTGACGCATATATTGTGTATATACCTATATATATAATAAAGGTATACTGTTATTCAGCGTTTTACCGATATATATATATATATATATATATATATTATATATATATAGTTTATCCCAGTTATGCAATTCTTATCGTCAATATAATTATAGTGTTATTTCATCTTCATTAACAATTAATGATAAATTTGTCAGTAATATTTCTTAAATAGTATATTTCCGTTTTTACAAAATGAAATAATTTGAATGGGCTTAAAAATTTATCTTTAATCATTTTTCTTGAACATTTAGGCAAGAATTTTTCAGTTAAATAAACTCTTTTTGCGTATATTTGACAATCATTACTTAGGAGTAAACTCCAGTCGTGCGTCGGAGCTGACACGCACATTTTTTTAAAGCAAAGGCAATATCTATGTCTGTGTGTGTGTTTTACAGTTTCATTGATTATATTCCAAGTAGTTTATATTATATCTGCTTTTATTTTATTACTGACAAACATTTGCGCCTGCACACATATATGCTTAAATATCTTGGAATAATTTCTTACATTTGAACGAAAATAACTGAATTGGTATTATACTCATAGTAAGTATAAATCTATGCCTGCTGAGTATGAATAATCTGTGCTTAGTATGGAGATCTTAAGTTCCTGTTCCTGAGATTAGTAAGCATTGCCATATAAGATTCCTATCAGCATTGAATCATTGGCGGAATAGCGGCCCGAGGTCGGATGGTGCCACTATTTAGACTTTAGACCAATGCTGTGTAGTAGCATTATGAGCTTGAAAGTTTTTTAACATTTTTAATCCCTTTGCAAATTGAACGACCATACTTTGGGGGTATAATGAAATTGTGTATAGAATTATTTACAGGTTTTATGTAATACATTCTTTTTTTTTATTTCAGGGATTTGAATCCAAATAATATTTTGCTCGGGGAATGCGGTCAAATAATTTTAACATATTTTATTGGTTACGATGGACTGGATATGATATTGTCTATATAGAAAAGCAAAGTGAAACCAGGAGAAGTCAACTATATCGAAATCTATCACAATACATTCCTGGATCCGGAACAGTCAGAAAATGGAGATAATTTGGATAAAGCCTGCGATTTTGGAGTTTTGGCGCAGTCATGTACGATCTGATATGTGGAGTGGTAGTACCTTATTTCCATTAGTTCAAAAACACGTTCATTTTGCTAAAGTTCTTTAAATATGAGTGAGTGTTCATTTATTTTTAATGATTAGAAAAATGGGCCAAAGTTTTAACCCATACATAAATAATTGCAAACTTAATTGACAGTTTAAACTAAAGAAAGGAGGTTTAGGTTTTCGTAAATACCTTAAAACGAATATTAACGATGGTATTTACTAGCGACTTGTGACGTGTTCGTCGCGGTTGCATAGCAGCGCACCTCGACAACGGTGTGGATGTCTATTTGTACACTTCAAACACATCAATAAAAAGTATTTAAAACTATCTTGGCTGTGAAAATTCTATAAATAGTCGTTTTCTTATTGTATTTTGTTACCTCCGTACACTATATGCAATCGCTTTTGGCAAATCTTTCCTATGTACAGGCACTGTGGTACTACAGTTTATTTTAAATAAGATCTTGATCTAATCGCCCTTTTTATATTGCCATTGAAAGAATAGGAAAGAGTCAGGCCCTTCAGGTCATTCTCACAGAATCTATCGTTATATGCTCACTATATCATCACCATAAAATATTGTGTTCATGTATTCTCAAATGCTATTAATTATTTATGATACTCAATGTAAACGTCAAGCGCATTGTCTTGTTGGAATTGCTATAAACAATAGTTTTATGTCTAAATTTTTGAGATTTTATTTGACACTTTAAAACTATTATCTACATTTTATATTTGGTAATATTATTTTGTTGTTTAAGTTTGTTAATGGTTGATGTCGTATGGTGATTAATAAGCAAAAGTAAGATGTATATCCGTAATATAGATGCAATGTTTACTTAAAATTTGTGTGAGATTTAACCTAAAAATACATATATAATTTTTATTATGAATCATTAGCAATATTTTGATAAGTTATCTTAATTTTTTTTCAGCCTTTATCCTATTACCATAGGAGTATATTTACAGGCCACACAATTTTACAACTGCCTGATGATGTATCTCTGGAGGCTCAATCTTTACTTACACAGGTAAATATTACAAAAATTTTGTATTTTTTCTGTCCTTTTTATTATCTCGTGCCCATTTGTTTATCACAGGTTTTGATTACATCGTAATATTAAACCATTAATGTTAATATTTACAGCCTTATACAATTTCAAAACATTTACAGTACATACGAAAACTTAATTCCAATTATTGAAGTTAGATGTGAGTTAAGTAAAGCACAGCTACAGTTACAATAAATTCTTTAATATTCCATAAATATCATTACTACTTATTAGGATGTCCGTTATTTACTTATTTGGTTTTTATTTTTGTTGCACACTTAAACTTTTAGTTAAGCTCTAAAAATAATATCAAACCCAAAAAAAGCGCTTTATATTTGTATTAAACAATGCCTGAAAGTCGGTACAGTACTCATTTAAATAACATAGAATTTTAACTACTTTATACATTTTTTTCTCTTGAATGAGTGTACGTATAGAAATGTGTAATGTACAAGATGGATTCGATCATGCATCTTTTCGCAAATATTCATAATCTCCTTTTTTAGAACAACTTTGTCGAAGTAACTATAATAAAGATATATCATGTAAAATACACTTATAAATAATATAGACACAACCCTAATAAATGCTCATCCATACGGCAAGTGTGGGCGTGGTCGCGTCGTAGAGCGACGAGCGTATTATTCTTAAAGAATTTGTCTATGCACTTACTTACAAATGACACAATGTTATCAGTGATGTAAAGGTCAAGGATGGTATTATTAAATTAGTCTCTGATTTTCCGCATATGTTCCATTCTTCTCTAAACAAATAAGGCAAACTAAGGCAAATTATTGCGTAAGCGATACACATCACAATATTACTCGCGGACTCGTAGGTTGTTGACTGTCAGGGTAAATTCCACTTTAAAGTCTTATAGCCATAGCAATGTTACCTCTACAAACACCCCAACAATAAATCATGTTTGCATATTCGATAGCAATGAAGGGCATTGTTATTAAACACTTCAATATTAATCACACACAATCTTAATTTTAAAAATGTCAATATCGTAAACGTAACACTTATACTTTAACTGTACGCTAACACTAATATTTTACTATCATTACAAAAAACGTATCTAGCGTAAGAAATTAAAAAACAATCAATAACCAAAATACCTTATCCGTGCAAGTGCGCAGCTGATCGCGGATGTGTGAAGCGGATCACTAGCCATCCGCGCGTACGCGGTTGGCAACCTAGACCTCCCACTACGCCTCGGTACCGCGGACGATGACTTGTACCTACATGCCAGCTGTTTATAGTAGATTTTTTACTTTTACGACAAAATTCTTATGGTTTTGGATTGGATTTCAAAATGTAACCAAAGAAAATAAAATAAAATCAATAATGTATATTAATACATGGAGAACTTGATTAGATTTCCTACGTTTTTTTTCTGATAGATTGGGTAATTTTGGAACTAAACTCTGATTGTCAATAACTATTGAACGAATTTTATTATTTAATTGGTTAATAATGGACACCCTACTACACATACAAACGCACAATATTAATAGCAAGTTTTTAAGTCTAGTGTGTATTGTATGTTGATGGTGGATGAGAAAGTACATGTATTGAAGGACCCCTTACATTTTGAGTCCCTTGAAATGTAGTTAATGATGAATTTTGTTTTTTATTTAATTTCAACTTTTTTATTTAACAAGTGATTAAATAAATAATTAAATTAAAAATAAGTTCTTAGGCTTGAAAAATCGTATCATACCATTTGAGGGCTTGAACCCTTTGGACTGATTATTGAGCATTTTTCCTGTGTAAATTGTGTATCATTTTCTTATATAAGCATGTTTATCTATATCTTTTTCAAATTGAAAAGACCTTAAGCCCCTCTTGCTGACTCGGTACAAATTGGGGGTTGCTAACGACTATTGTCACACCACAATAATGACCGGGACTGTGGCTTAATCAGACTGAGCTAGAGGTTCTATTTGACTTATGTTAAAGGCTTGAGTGGTCCGTGGTACTACGCTTACTACTCTACCACCCGTCGTGAATACCATACTAATTTTTCTTTTTTGTAACATTTTCATCTGAAATGTCCCTTGTGTGCATCTTAAAAGCAAGAAAACTATAAGTCAGTTTTTCGGATACCGAAATCGTGTCACGCAGTGTAATGTGAGCACATAGCACTGGGATCTGTAAATAAAAATTATGACATATTGAAATTTGTAGCTTAGTGATAATTTTTTGCGTTACGGTTGTTGCAGCTTTTAACATATAGTCCATCTGAACGTCTCGGTGCTGGTAAAGAAGGTGTTCAAGAGATTAAATCTCATCCCTACTTCAAGAATATTGATTGGAAAAGCGTTTATGACAGCTGGGTAGTACCTGATTGAGTTGCGTGATGTGCACATTTATTGCTTAAATTAAGCAATATTTTTATGGTAATTTTTATATTTCAAAATCAGGTAATCAAGAAATGTGGTTTAGTTCATCTTTGCAAAAATGCAAATTTCTGTTTTATATAGTGATGTTTTAAGTTTTTAAATTGTAATGCTGGAATTATTTATTTGAAATTTTATACGAATTAGTAGGTATTGGTTATTTAGTTCTATACTAAAAGATTGAACTTGTGGTTCTTAGGGATGCTTTAAGGCCTATTATTTTAAATTTATGTATTAAAAATTACTTAAGAAACTCCAAAAAAGTGGCATTTAATTTTTCTTTGCGATTATATATTTTAATGAAACCTTGTACCATGATTCATGGTCATTTTTTTTTTTTTGTACATCTATGTAACACTTTTTTTTAATTCTTCAAAATATATAGAGCGATGAGCTACTATTAAGTATGAAGGTAATTTTAGGTTAAGTTAATTTTAATCCTATTAAAGCCTTTAATATGTGTTGCTGTTTGTGTGTATATAATATATACATATATATACTATATATACATTATTTCATTACATAAACTTCCTGCATATGATCAAAGAGCCATGTAAACAAATTACTTCAGTTTGTTGAAGGATTTTTTACTTAGGATTGTTTCAAATAAATTTGAATTTTTCATTCACAAATTCAATTATTAACTTTTACATCACAATACTGCATTACAATATAATACGTGGTTGTATTTGCCTATCTTTCAAGCTCATTTTGATCTTGTGATGATCTTGTCTCATCAGTATTGTAAAATTAGCTGTGATTATTGTAATTGATTTTTTTTTCTGAAAACGTTTAACATACTGATATAGTTTTATTATAAAAATCAGGTATTAATTAAACCTTTGATTAGCTATTCCTGAAAAGCTTAGCAAATTTTTGTCGGTAACTTCCCCACGGATAATACTGGAATATTTGATAATGTGTTCTGTTGATGTAATAAGACGGTGTTCAGAACAATTTCAACTAACAGTGCATATACTTATGCATTACATATTTTTAGTTTTTCCATGCGATATTGCTAATGGTAGACAATCATTTACTTAAGTGTAGAATTTAATCCTCTATTTCTTTCCTAATGAAATAAATTTGATTTGATACATTATAGGAGTATCAATAAAATACTGTATGTATTTTAGCTCCTTTTGATTTTTTTGGTTAGCATTTCGCTAATTTATATAATATTTTTTCTTGTTTTCAATAAATTGAAAAGAAATTGATTTCAAGCTCAGTGTTCCTGGGATCATTAAGATCTTTTTTCCGCATCAGAAAGTTAGTGTTTGTTCATTGAATTTGATTGAAGGGGATTATTCAATTATCATTTGTGGTTTTGACAGCAACTTCTTGCCTTTGACATTTTTTTAATCAAAAATTGAAAAAAAATGGACATTTTAGTGAGAACAAGTACACTGAAGATAATGTATAGTTATTATTTAAATTCTTGGGTGATCGATATTATAAGTTGGGCATGGGTCGTAGTTGGGCTCTAGTTAGAATGCCGAGTTGGACAACTCGATTTGATATATCAGTGGTATGATTCATAGTGGCCCTGTTTGCTTATTGTTCACAGACCTCAGTATATAAGATGGTCAGGCTAGTTTTTTTTATACTGCTAATATTTCTGTAGCGTTATTCTGCCAATTTTAAAGAAAATAATTCTAAATAAAGAGTATGTAAAAAATATATGCAGATGAATTGAGAACTTCCTTTTTTTTTTGAAGTCGGCTAAGAATTATTCTGAAGCACGTAATCCACAATTAGGCAGAGATAAAATCGTACAAACCGATGGTTATCGTATTACATGACGAATATGTTTATACAATAAGGGGCATCCACAAACCACGTGACCCTCCTTACAGGGGGAGGGGCATGCTCATGTCGTGTGCTGTTACGCGGGAGGAGGGCCAATGGCGTTATAGTGTCACGCAACACAGATACATATCTTTCTTTTGTATTTGCATGGAAAAATCACACCGGCTAGTGACGTGTGCCGTTCGGCGCTTATCGCACACGAGCAGCCAAAACATTTAGCGCTCGAGTACCGCTGCCGGTGATTCAATTTAAGAAAAGACGAAAACACAAGGACGCAAACGCAACATAAGAGTTACTGTGTACTTTTCAAGAGCAGAACTTTGATGGAGAAGTTGATCGGATCGATGAAGATGCCTTGTGATAGAATTGGTTTGTAGATAGATCCCAAATGATAGAACACAACCAAATCCTTAAGTTTCCGTCATAGAATCCATCTATGATGGGTCGAGTCCCATCCCATAGACAGATGATGCAGGTGTTTAATTATATTTATTATCATTTATTTTAAAGTAAATAATATCAGTAATTAAAATTATTTAAAGAAGTCTTGTAAATAAAAAGTGCTCATTTTAATCGTACTGCTAATATAATTATTCTATGAGATAAACGTAACACAAAATATTTATACAGAGCGGGGGTCGACAAAATGCCTACATTACGTTACGCGGTTTGTGGATGGACAAAAAAGCGCGTTACTGAGTTTATGAATGACCCTAATGTATAACCGAAACCTAATAAAATCAACAAAACACAGTTAACTTAAAGATAAGTGGTGACCGCTTATCGCTGAAGGCGTGACAAACTATAATATTATTCTGTTAATATTTAACTTTGGTTATATGAGACATCACAAAAACTGTTGTAATTTTTTGATATAAGCGCGTGGACGTAAAAAATAGATAAGCGACGATTGACGTTGCAAAAGGAAGTCGGCTCGCCAAAACACTCGTTTACTCACTCCTAAATAAGTGTCAGCTGTCGTTACGCTGTCACCAGACTCACGTTGTTAATGGTGTGTCAAAATTTTCCTATTTTTCAAGAATTCAATCTCAAAAGTTTCAAGTAGTTTTTATTTTGTCGAGAAAATTGAATAAAATTTCCTTTGTGTGACTTCTTTCGCTTGTCAGCTTTCTTTCGCCGCTGTGCAATGTTTCGATCATTGCTTAACAATTGCTTCCCACCTATTTTTTATGTCCATGGTATATTTATTATTAATTGTTGAGAATCTATTTGTCTAGTCAAAATTTTGTAACACTTTTTAAAATTAATTTGATTTTTTTTGGAATTTAAGTACAATTATATATTTCAGGTATTCATAAAGTATTTAACATAATATGTCATTATATTTTTGTAATTGATTGAATGGAATGAACAGTATTCACATAGGACTACAAAGAACCAAAATGTCTGTTATTGGAAAATAAATTTTAAATTATTGTAAAGTTGGTTTTATTATATTCCTATTATATATTAGAATTAATATTTTCTTTGTAGGTATCCAATGCAGTAATTTACAGCATTTTGATATGGTTTTTTTTTGTGTATGGTTTCATTATAATAATAATGTTGAAATTCTTGGTATTGTAACAATACCAAAGCACAATAGAAATTTCTGTGTCTGATTTATTTTTAGCTAGAACGGACTTTAAAAAACAGCTAATTAGTTTTTTAAAGTCTGATTAAACAATTATTTATATAGGTTTTCGAAGGCGGTTTCCATTTTTTAGGGTTCCGTACCCAAGAGTATCAATGGAACCTTATTACTGAGACTTCTATCTGTCAGTCTGTCCGTCACAGGGCTTTATCTCTTGCACTATAATAGACATTTGAAATTTTCACCGATTATGTATTACTATGGCCGCTATAACAACAAACACTAAAAATAAAGTTAAAATTAAAAGGGAAACCTGTTTTTTTCAGTCTTTTTAACTCGATCTCGGGAGTTAGGGGTTGTCATACAAGAAACTTGTTTTTTTTAGCGTTGTTAACTCGATCTTTATAATGGTATTAAATAGATACATGAAATTTTCACAGAATATATATCGCTATAGCCACTATTATTACAAATAATAAGAATAAAATAAAGTTAAAATCATTAAAGGGGGTTCCCATATAAGGAACGTATTTTTTCGGCTTTTGTTGCTCGATCTTTGTAATGGCTGTACGCTATTTTAAAATATTGTGCATAGGTACGGAACCCTTCTTATACGCGTCCGCCTCGTATTTGACTGGTTTTTTTCTATTGTATTGTATACAGTGCTATTTCGCGGAAATTCATTATTAGACGCTCGTCTGCGACGTGCAGTAACGTGCAGCCGGCCACCCAGCGCTGACCCTCGAATCTGTTCTCCCACTACAAATCCTCATCCAACGCACTAAATATTGATTCGATAGGATTGTCAGTATTTTTTACGTAGTTTATCTTTATTGTTGCATAACTTTATAAGTTGTTGTCTGTTTCAAAAGCAGTGTAAATATGGTTTTTTTAGTATTTTTGAAATCTTGTCAGATTATGACCCGATATCGGACATGATTCCAAAAAAAAAAAAAACTAAAAGAAAACAATGTTTACACTGCTTTTGAAACAGACAACAACTTGAAAACATTGTGTAATAACAAACTACATAAAACCAAAAAATCTGGAACACACATATTAACTTGGGACAAATACAAGTCTATTTACACAGGTCAGACTGGACGTTGTTGCGGAACTACATACAAACAACATTCAGCTTATAGAAACAATAAAGGGGACAAATCTAATTTTGCCAAACATTTGGTAGAAATCGGTAATAAACTTAATAACAACCGCTGATACTTTGCATGTCGGTGACAAGCGCTCAAAATTAAATGTTCTGGAATTGTCTGAAATTTAAAAAAAATATTTAAATAGATATTTGAAGGCAATTTTTGATTTTTCTTTTAAAATTTCTTTTTATTTTACCTTTCTTAGATATCGGATAGTTATAATTTTATAATTCATTTAGCTACTTTAGCATGAGAATTGGGCCATGGTTAATAAAATTGGCTAGGCGTCTCCTTTACTTTTGTACGGAGCATACAGTTCCGACAAAGCAGTTCCGATATCGAATTCCACCAGATGGTCCACTAGCAATAATTCCAGGGTCTTATATACCAAGTTGGAGTGCAAGTAGCTAATTATTGTTATTCTTTACAGTATAAAAGTTCTACAATTCATACAGATCCCATTTTCATTCATTACCACATTAAGTTATTTCACCTTATTTCTACTTTAATATTATCGCTGAAGAGTTCTAATGTCTTTCTGCAAATTACATTTCATATTATACATCTTATTATGATAAAAAATCATACTTATAGCTATTCTATTTGACATTATAAACTGTGTGTATGTATACATATGTATATATATATATATATATATATATACCACTTATATACCATATACTATTCATATTATTTATGCATAATTGTACCTTCATTGAGAAATGCAATATTAAATACATTTTTCTTTAATATAAAACACAAATATAATATTTTTTCTTCCTAAAATAAAATTGCTTTGATCTACATCAAATATTTATACTCTTTGGATGTTTAATAATATTGTCATTGAACTAAATTGTTAGATTTTGTTCTTTTAGGCTCTCATAAGAAAAAAAATATTTTTTCTGCACAGTGAACAATATCACCTTTTTTTGTACAATAAATGTTTAATTGAGAATTGATTTGACATTTTAAAATAAAGACTTTTTCTTTACTATATTTAATTCTGTATTATTTAATTTTTGAGCGTCTATTACTTTTTGTTAAGAAGAATCGACAAAGAAACTTGAAAGAGAATATTTTTTAATAATAAGTACAAATTAATTCAAAAATGATAAACACTATATCTAGACAAAATAAATATTTAGATAAAAGAAAATTTGTTATTTTTTTCTTTAAGACATAAATGGTAAGTTTCAACAATAAATTGAATGAGTTACCTACACAACAAATTTGATGAAAATTTCTGAGGATATTAAACATTAAACAACCACTGAAAACTCTTATATAGTAGTGGGCGATATAAATCGATATTTAAAAAATATCGATATATGTACGCGATATATCGCTTCAATCCGATATTATCGAATCATCTAGTATCGAATGTAATATCGATATATTTCATCCGATATACCAAATATCGTGTCACATTCCATTTTTTTTCTTTTTATCTACTTATTCACAGCCGCACAGGTTCTTACACAGCAGAGAAGCAGATCGCAAGCCAAAAGGGTAAATAAAATTTTGTTTTTGCAAGGTGTAGAGAAAAAGTATTGGGATTTATGATGCTAAACATGACTTTTGGGTCGTATGGCCTAGTCTACTTTTTCGTATGATTTATATGTAAAGTTGATTTGTTTCTTCTCTCTAAGTGTTTTGACTCATATTAACCTGATCCCTATATAATATTATAGATAGACTGGCCAAATACAAATAATTACTTACGTTTCGATATTTTTAATATATCGATATATTTGTTCGATATATCGCAAAATATCGATAGAACACTACGATATATTATATCGAAAAAAATATCGATATATTTTCTATATGTACATCCCTACTCTTATATTTTTAGTTCACTTGAAATCAATAGTAGTTATTTATTATTCAGGAAACTCAATCACTGTGGACCAAGATTTCTTATGATTACACGTACTTCAATAACATTCGATCACCACGTCACAGAGAAGTATCCGCTCAGTAGACGCGATGATTACAAAAATTTCATGCCTAGATAGGGTATATCACGGCATGCTTCAGGAGGTTTTTTAGTGGGTTTGGTCGGGTAAGGAGCATTGTTTGTGACCCAGTAATATGTACAACGTCAACCACTTGCGTTGTAACAGACAAGTGGCGACATCTGTTGCCAAATAGGTGTTTTAATTTCTAGTGATTAACACATTTTACTTTGAGAGATGGCGCAATCCAAAAAGCCTGAATGTCACTTAAAATGACTATTATAATAAGGTCTAGTTTTTGCTCGCGGATCCGTCCGCGTCGACATAAATCTTTTATCATTTCTATCAATCGTACACTGTGTTAAAAGTGACCTCGATGTTATCCCCGCTTTTGGTTTCGCTTCCGGTCCGTTTTTTCTCGACATACATATAATTCACCCGCGACTCCGGCCGCCTGGATACACAACGAATTATTTCATCTTTTATTTCGATCATATTGATGTCATCGAGCGTCATTCTGACTTCGCCCCAGTTCTCGATTCTGTACCAGACAAACTGACATTCTTTCACCAAATACACACATAATACGCAAATACTTTTGTTACGAAACGATCTCAATGACGCTCTTGATCCCGATCCCGGTCCTGCTTGGGATTTCGATACCACATCGATACGTAATTTGAACCTCTTTTAAGCATTATCGTTACCGATGATCAATCGGAATAAGTCAAGAATTCGTTTTACGATTATGCACGCAAAGTTGCGAGCAAAAGTGATTTTCATAAATTATAGTATATATAGCATTGTGATGGATATGTTATATTACTGTATAATTGTACATAATTCTGTTCAGCCGTTAAA
Organism: Eumeta japonica; assembly: GCA_005406025.1. NCBI lineage: Eukaryota > Metazoa > Arthropoda > Insecta > Lepidoptera > Psychidae > Eumeta > Eumeta japonica. Next base: position 322,276 of record BGZK01000617.1, on the reverse strand, counting down.
GCGTCATTGAGTAAGAAATATACAAAATTCAACATTTATAATATTTATAGGATATTTTAAATACTTTACTTAGTTATGTAATGTAATATGTAATACATACTATAGAGACACAGAAATTATAGTATAAGATAAATAAAAAAAAATAGGTACGCAGGAAGTCAGTGGCGTGAAATTGAGCACCACATCTTACACAAATCACTCTACGCCCCGAGTAGGTGTTTCGCTTTTCTCATAGCAACTTAAATACTTATTATTTCCGTTTAAATTATTTATCTATAGACTAAGAGTGAGGTCCTACATTCTGTATTTTAACTTTATTTTTACAAAATTTTAGGTAGAGTACTTTATAATAAATCTCAGTAATAATGGTTTAATGACAAGAAAGTAAGAATAAATTAAAACAAACGTTTGTCAATACTATCCTATTATTATTATTTTTTAAATGTGACACTTCGTGACGATCTTTGGTTGTGTGTAACTTAACTACCCATTAACGGCTGGACGTCGGATTTAGACGAAATTTATATTTTGTTAATTATACGCATATTTTAATCTCTCAGTACGGTATTCCTTTGTAATAATCTATAAGAAACCGGAGTCGAGATCAAAAATAGTATCGATATCGGAATCGAGAGCGATAGTGCGATTGAGAAACAGCGCGACGCAGGGTTGGGATAGAAACTCTTGTTCAGAAAAAATCTAATTTCCCAGTCAGTCCCATGTTCCATATTGGGTTTTCGCATGGGAACTAACTGTGAGAAAATGTATTTAGATAAATTTAAATATTAAGGGTTCTGAGCCGAAATGGCAAAAACGGAACTCTTATAGTTACATCATGGTTGTCCGCCCGTCCGTCTGTCTGTATGCTACAGACATTTTGTTAAAAAAAAATACAAAACACATTTTGATGAAATTTATAGTGTAGTGTCTTGTATAAACCGCTACTTAGTTTGGTGGTCAAATAACAAAAATGTAAAATAATGTAACCATGTAAAATAACTGAATTTGTTTTCTTTAAAATAATCCTAAAGTATATCCATTATTGGTTATGTAACAGTGAAGTTTTATTTTCTTTATGCCAACCTCTATATAATTATATAAATAGAGCTTTGTACTGACCTACTTCAAGCTAACATCTCTCTCTCTCTCTTTTTCTCTATGTCTGTGCATGCATGCATATCTAGAAAAAAACATTATTGTCCTAAGACTTGACTGATCAATATTGGCTATAATATTTTTAAATATATTATACATTTTAAACACCATCTGACATCGATGAATTTATTACTACAGAATATTTTCATAAAGGAAGCTTGTAATAAAATTAACTTACTAGGCTAAAGCGTAGTAAATTAAATGAAAACAACAAACTATTGTAAAGATTTCAGATTGTGATGTTCACGAGTTATAATATACATCTGTCAGAACTGATCATTGTTGCTTTCGTAACGATATAGTTTTGCTTTTACCTGTACCTTTCAAGTAAAACCATTAAGAGGTCGTCTTTACATTATTTTATAATTTGCAACTATGGGATTTTAAAATCAAATATATTAAAAATATATCCGATAAATCTACACGGTTTAAGTTCAGTAAATAACCTTTATTTTTAATGTTCGATAATAGCCATTCTGACTACTGAGTAGGGCTAGGCAAAATACATGCCTTGCTTTAATGAAAATACAAAATACAGTGTTTTAGCTATTTTTGTTTGAAATACAAAATACTATTAGGAATAAAAAGTAATCCAGCCCAGCATAGGCTAAAAAGCAGAGTATATGAAGATTAATCAGTAAAACCGGAGCTTCCTTTCATGAACACTAGGTTTTTAAATGTACTTTCAGACAAGCAGCCTCTTGTTGGAGAATGAATAAAACCTGCTAAAGTAAACAATCTTTCTACAGATCCTGATGAGCACAAACCTATGTTAAATTGTATGAACATATTTTTTATATTTGAATAGCGATCAAGAATGGAAATCTCTTTGCTTTTATCATTTAGCAAGCTGACTAACTCTATTTTTGACGTCTGTGGTTGACCACTGTCCTGTTCACAAAATCAATTAAATCAACATCTTCTTTATTAGCACTGGTGGTGCTACTCCTGCTGCTCCTAGGCATTATTTCATATTTTTTGGAATTTGTCTTTAAGGTATGAAATATGAAAGGTATGAGGTACGAAATTTGAAAGAAGACTGGATTTTAAAAAGTATTTCAGCACTATTATCATAAATATGTGACCTTTTAATGTGGTTGAAAGATAATACACAACTCATGCATTCCAGCGAAGTTGCATTAATCTGAAAATGAAAGTAAAGTCTGCCCCAATTTTATTGAAAATTAAATTAAAGTGCAATAAATTATCATTAAATCAAAAGCTTTCCTAATCATGAATAGACTCGCTAAAGATAAAAAAGTGTGCAATTACACCAAGAAACTTACGTGCTCCTAATTTTTGTTAACCATCATCTGCAGTGGTTGATACATACACAATTATACATACTCCACATGACTCGGAATGGTTATTATTCCATTATATCTTTTTGAGACATTTCAATTTTCCTTCCTAATGTTCTTTTTGACATCACACTTAACTTATGTGGAAGGTCGGTAAATATCCTTACAAAATTGGGATCTTCAACAATACTCAAGGGTTTCATACTCGGTACAATATATTTCATGATATTTTTATCAAGTTCCTTCTGACATTCATCTTCATTTTGCAGTACAAAATCTAGTTTAATTTAATTTTCTCTTCACTTTTTAGTGGCAGTTTTCTTTTACCAGAAACATGTTGATTTATTTTGCTTTTTTCATATTCACTTAGAACATCAGGATGTTTTCTCTAAAAATAAAAAAATAGAACAATAAAGGATGCTGTGGCGCTTTGTGACATATTTTTTGTATATAAGCGTGTGTTACGCTCTTTCCACAATAATACTATTTTCGTCATTACTCATTTTTTTTTTTAACTTATATTAAGAATAATTTTACACTTTTTATTTTGATGTCCTTTAAAAGCGTGTTTTTAGTTTTTTAAACTATATTTATCCAAATAATATTGCGAGCATTATTTCCTCCCAAAAATTTGTTTAATATCAGTTTTTGTGCATAGACGATATCGCGGTGCTCCGTGTTCCTTCCGGGTATATAAATTTTTCATTCTCGGGCCATACATATTTCCAACGGGCGTTCAGGAAGTTTCTACGCGTTCTGTAGAACATCTGTCGATTAAATCGGATCAGTTTTTCATTGACGTATAAACGACGTTCATCAGACGAAAGTTCCAGTCATAGAAAAGTAAGTATCAGTCCAACCATAGCAGTGCTGCGCCGCACGCGCACCTCTGCCAGTAGTCAGTCGCGGTGCACGCGGCTCGTCAGCCGCACCACTATCCGTATACATATCCAGACATCTCGCCATACCAACACACTCAACGCTGAAGACGTCCCGCTCATCTAAACTGACACTTAATTTAGTGGCAACGCGTAGTGTAAGGTGCATAGACCTCTCCTTCTTTTCTTCCGGAATCCCTGCAATACCCAAATCGTTACAGAGCATGTCCTGATCACGGTAAGTTAATTCTGATTTGAAGCCAGCGATCGTCCCTTCTAAAGCAATACATTATTGGTAATTAGCTGGCACTGCCGAGATTCAATTCTCTCCCCACGCGCCGGTTAGATCGCCGCTGCAGCTATCACAGGTGCCAAAAGCTGATGTAAGGCTTGATGTGACTCCTGACCTCCTGCATCTCAGCTCGAGCGGCCCTCACCTATCCTCGTAGAACACTCACCTCTATCAGTAGATGTGCAGAAGCATCGGCACCAGTGGGGTTGAGGGAGGAACGGAAATACCAGATTGGTTAGGATGATTTATTATTCAGCATTTATTTTTCTCTAGACATTTATTTATGTGCTTCTCACATTGCCATTTTTCTTTGTGATTTCTGTCATGTTATTGTAAAATCGTTTTTCACTAATGTTAGTGTATAATGAATATATGTATAATATAATATATGAAACATAGTGCATTTTAAGAACTGACGAGATTTGATTTCTTGTGAACATTGTTATAATTAAATTTTTCTTTGTCTTGAGGTTCCATCTTAATCAAAAATGCGTTACTTTTTAAAAGAATTGTTGCTATAAAGGTAAATTGTTTTTAAGACTATATTAGTTACTAGCTGCCCCGTGCGAAAATTTCGCACAATATTGTGTACTGCAAATAATTATTACATTCATTTTTTTATATCAATTAATACTTGGAAATTTTCAACTCAAGAGTGAACAGTACACTCACTTCGCTCGTGCTAAAACCCGTTATTTGAAAAAAATTCGACGGTATTGTCAATCAACCGCGCCATCTAGTGTTTTTAAAAACATTCACAACATAAAATAGTTTATAAATGACCCGTAGATGACGCTTCTGTCATTTGTTATAAAAATTATTATTTAATGTTTTTTATCAACAAAAAAATTTTTTTTTCAAATTTTTGCATATTTTTAGCATAAAGTAAAATTAATAAGCTTCAACTGGGTATTTTTTTTATTTTTTTTTGGTGCAGTATTGAATGAGATCTAGGGTGCCAGAAAAAAAACACCTTTTAGAAATAATATATATGATGATTACGTAGATACCACTATTTAAATGCAGCATCAACGTAAATGTTCTATAAAAATATTTATGGTTAAGAACAAATTTTAAATAATAGTTTTTAATGAAATGGACGCTTATTTGCAATGATGTTATTTATCAGAGCAGACGGATGTGGAATACAATGCTCAGAGTTAGTACTCTGTTAGTGTTACTACTAACTGTGGTGGTTGTGTACTAACTACAGAGTTAGTACACAACCACCACAGCACCGAGTAGAAACACATAAACGACTAATGGTGATTCTGTTCTAACTGGGATTTTTAATGTCCTGATCTGTTTGTTCTCTCTGTCATTAATTAATAATCTATTAATGAAAATTTTGTGTTAATTGGATAATTATAAGCATATTTCAACTTATTTTTATATTATATAATATTTCAATTTATTTTTATATTATATAATATTTCAACATTTTTTTTATATTATATAAAAATTATGTTGAAATATGCTTATAATTTTCCAATTACCACAATTTTTTTATTAATAGATTATTAATTAATGACCAGTGAGAACAAACATAACAAACAATACAAGACATTAAAAATCACAGTTAGAATGGAATCACCCTAATATATTTTTGCAAATATAGGTAAAAATACAGCACGTACAAAAGTTTCTCCGTCATAAAGTTCACCTACGTTCTAGTTCCGCCATCAGATTAGTACAATGACACCATCTTAGTGTATCTTAGCTTATTAGGACAGTTTATTCATTCAGTGCACCCAAACCACACACAAATGTCAAGTTTCATGATGATCTATTAACAATTAGAGTCGTGTAAAATTTAGTTTTTAAAATTTAACACATTAGTGATCACTCGTAAGTGAAGCCAACGACTATAAGAAAATAGAAGCTTTAGCGGCCGTGATTTGGATTTTGTTTGTCTGACTGGAAATAAAATCTTTTTATTTTTAAATAATTACTGGACTACGTTTCTGTTGTTCGTGAGTACAGTAGGCGTTATTAATGTATAAAATATTGGTAAAATTATTCGACAATGTTACAATATTTGAAAGTTGTCAACATAAATTTGATAGTAAAATCGTTACACATAGTAGAAATAAGTTGGACATCAGACTATATCAATGTTAATAATCACCTCATCACAGAAAAGTATCCGCTTTGAGATGACTTACAAAAAAATGTATATTGTTATACTTGGAAACTTGTAAAAAAATATTGAAGCTTGGATACTGAACTGGACCAAGTAATTTATGCAACATTAGACATTTGCGATGTAAGAGGGGGGTGGTGACACCTGTTGCTACAAAAGTGTTTTTTTTGTCTAGTTTTGTTTATTCTTAGTAATTATTACATATACATACATTAGTTTTATTTAGTCTTACTTTGCAGTGGAGAGATGGCGCAAACAACCCAAATTGCATATTTTATTTATAATGGCCTACTTCACTTTACCGTTTTTAGTGCATTATTTTATGTTATATTGATATTCATTTACGGTACTACATATAATACAAAAGCGGAGCAAGAACAGTGTAAAATAAATCTTCAAATGAAAACGTAAAAGTTTTTCAGACTGCAACGGGAAAGACGTCAGGTAGACTTTTCAGTAGGCAGATGAACTAGGTCATAGCTTTCAGTTAAAGCGGTTAGTAGTCGTAAGACAAAATAAAGCATAATCGGTGAAGAATTATTAAATGTTGGTTAGTAAATGCTTTGAAAAGCTTCGTAACGCTGCGCAAAACGGTCTCATTGCTAATTTTAGTGCAAACGGCGATACCTTGCCGTCCCGATTACTGTCCTTAATCGAAGAGATAATGAAACTTTAGTGAAAGAGAAATGCTTTACAATATGCAACATTGTTATTCCCAAAATGTTGTGCAGGGCCCATGTACAATATAACAATAAACATTATTTTCTCTAATTTTATACAAAACTAGACAACAACGCGAACGTAGTATACCGCTTTTTCGAAACAGTGTCATAATTTAATTCGAATAAAAACCTTATTATGGTATAATATGATTATTACAAGAGAAAATGTAAATTAATTTTCACACTTCGTAGTATTTCTAAAGATTCGAATAATTAGATTTTGGTTATTGAGTGAATATATAATAACAATGTCACTCAATTTATTATGTATTTTTAGGGTTCCGTACCACAAAGGAAAAAAACGGAACCTTTATAGGATCACTTTGTGATTACTTTTTCCATTAGATTGTACGTCCGTCTCGAGACACTTTTTCTCAGGAACGCATGAAAGTATCAAGTTAAAACTAATATCGACTACTCGGGTCTGCAGGCCCTAAGAGCAGTGAAAAAGTAAAACTTCTAAGTCAATGCAATCAAAACATACAGCCATTTATTCTCAGTTTTTGCCGCTTATTTTGGCACTCGCAAGGGAACCAAAATCTGTAGGTACTTCCTGTTGACCTAGGAACTAATGCCACGTAGCACTGTAAGTAGTAAGTACTTACAGAATTTAATATTTCATATCACTACAAAAAACACTTGCTTCTCTATATACAACACACTTGTACATAGAGAAGCAAGCGCGGGGGACCCAGATTAAGTTACTGACTTGCGCCGTTGGCCCTCCTGGGCCAAAAGCTGGATGCTCCTGTCGTTTGTATCGTATTCATCGCTTTATGTAATAGATCTATATATGCTTGATTGTATAATGTATATGAATTTGGAGAGAGCTACCCTCAAGTTCCTTGATCGCGTTTGAGGGAAAACCGCCTTCCAAACGAGTGGTAAAGTGGCAAAATATTATATATATATATCTTAAAATATTCTGAAATATGGCAAGCATTATTTATAACCTATGAAATAAAAATATATTTGAATAAAAAAATGAATATCAAAAGGCTTAAAACAAATGGTATATTAATAAAATTTACCGAATAGTTTGCAGGTTTTTGCTGCAAACTATTTAGCAAATTTGATATATTCAAAACCTTTTAAATAGTAATAATAATACAAACTCACGCCTTTATCCCAGAAGGGTAGGCAGAGTTTTTAAATTTCCCCATTGTACGATTTTTGCATATCTCTCTTGCCTCACTGTTATCCATTAATTGTTTTATGCAAGCTCGTCGGTTTCGGGTGCTTTAGGTTGGCCCTTATGGAGCCATGGGTGAATTATGTATATTTTGAAAAGTAATAGAATCTAGATCGGGACCAGCCTTAGAATCAAAAGCGGAGCTGGAAATAAAATTGAAAACAGAGATAATATCAGGATCATGGTTAAGAGTGATCGGTCGACATAGATTATGGATATGTCCACGCGGGCGGAGCCGCGGGAAAAAGATATTATAAATAGCCTACAAGTACAACTATACACAAATGACAGTCCGTTGAATGGCGAACCAGTAGTTTCTAACCTATGCTTGGATAAAAATTGTTTTTTTCGATATATAAAATGGATATTTGTCTATCTATCCGAAGTTAATGGATTTCGACACGGCTGAACCGAACACCACGAAAATTGGTACATTCATGTATGTTTTCATGGAAAAAAATTATTCAATCTATTTTAACTTTTGTCCCCGACTATGTTTGCTTTTTGGACTACTGAACCCAACTGCTACATTGATTCTAAAAATCCTTTTACATATAAAAAGCTGTATTTTCCCCGAGAAAGATAGCTTACATTTTATTTTGACTCATTTCTGATCAGAAGTGTGAACGTTAGCGGTATTGAATTTGAAAGTGGGACTGGAAGTAAAATCGAGAATCGAAACCGGTATCTAAATTGAGAAGAGACCAGGGTCGGAACCGAGTGTAGGGTCGGAATTAGAATCAAGAGCATGATCGTGATCGAAATCAAGAATCTAAAATTAAAAGTGGGAATAAGATTGGTATTGATAGTGAGATTGTTCAATATGGAACTAATTTCACGAGGGTAAAGCTAGTTTATACATTATGTATTTGAATAGAAGGAACTTATTATATTGAAAACTGATAATTGGGCATATCTAAAAAAGTGGGAAGTAGTTTTGTTAAGAGTTTACTTTCCGTTGAATGTATCCATAACGCTATCAATGATTTTTACAGCATTCAGTTAAAAATATAGAGGGAGACAAAATTAATGTTTTTGTAGTCTAACAAACCAAAAAATACACCTAAGATAAACAGCGACTTATTTTAACACTCTGTATAAATTGTAGGACTTTTATATAATAAAGAATAATTTTCAGTTTTTATAAGAATAATTCGATAGCTGTACTCCAACTATGATTTTAATACCAGTGGACAATAAATTCGAGATCTGAACTGTTTTGTATTTGGTAAATACAAAAGTAAACGTGATGCTTAACCAATTTTATTGACTTTGGCTTAATGCACATGCAAAGTGGTTAAATGAATTAAAAAGTTATAGGTAATTATTTGATAAATAAAAAAAGTGAAATATATTAAATAAAAAAAAAGCGCCTTCAGACATACTTAGCTGATTATGAAGTTGGTTCCAACTAAAGCAGGACAAAAGAACATATTATAATTAAAAAACATTATAAAAACAAATACATCCGAGTTTTTGTCCAAAAAATTTTTGTATGCAAAGATACTGTTGTTCATACTCTGCTGGGTGTATATTTTTCACAATTCAATGTTACAATGCAACTACGGATGTATGACCTTAACTCTGGAGTTCATAATACTTACCTATTTAAAATTCGTAATGTCTATTAATAGACTTCTTGCCTTATGAGAAAATCGAATATTTAGAAGTTTATTGCACTCCAGGAGTCCTCCTTAGTTAATGCCCACACACACACACACACACATATATATATACGTATTATCTAATTCACTAAGTATGTGTTACAAAATAAATAAACATAGGCATTTTATAATTTATGATGCATTATGGTTTCAATACAATTAGTGCATTAATTCCATCCTAATCATTTGCTTGCTTTAGATTGTGTAAGAATGTGAACTTGTACAAATGTATATCTGATATCTTTAAGAAAGTTAGACTCAGACCCAATAAGTAATTGTTTTTATTCTCATTTCAATATAAAACATACACTTTGTTATTTCAAATGCTTTAGCTGCATCGTCAATTTTGTTTTTCAAGAATGTATTATTTAAAAGAATGACAAAATTAAAAGTGTTTCACTGTTGATTTTTTATTATTTCATGGCTTCTGTCTATTAAGAATTATATCCATATTCAATTAAATACAAATATCATACCATCTAACATTCATACTAAAGTCGTAACCAAACAGATTTCATGTTCTAGTTGTTTAATACGCACATCCAATCATAACTGAGATAGAATACAGACAAAGTAGTTGTGACAATACAAAACACCTATGGTAATCAGTTCAGTGTTGAGAACTGTTACTTAGACTGAAATCTTGGGTTCAGAGCTGACAGAGGAATGAATCAAAGCCACTGCCTGACATTATAACAAGATTTTAGGTAGTCAAACATGCAATTTTTATTTATGTCTAGGCATGAATGTAACTGCACCCAAGTGCTAGACATACCATATCTCTGCTTTAGTCCAAAGTAAGTAAATAGTACAATAGATTTAAAGTGTGTTATTTCATGATTTTAACCCTTCACTATTATTATACTATACCGTACTGTAATGAGGTTGTTTATTGTCGATCGTTTCTGAAGAAGAAATAGAGAAGGTGCTAAGAAAAGGTAGAGATTTTAAATTACAAAGATTTTTATTGCAATATCCATGAGGGCCAACCGAGATCATATTTTGTACTGCACAGTTCAAGGTATGTCTCCAAAGTTGTAGTAAAGCTAAAGGTTAAAGGCATTTACAATATGCAATAATATTTTTACCAAGCATATATATATTTATATATATATATATATGCTTGGTAAAATTAAAAAATACAAATTCACGCGCATGCGCAAGCATGCATTTGTGCAAACTACACATGTGCAAATGCGTGCGTGTAAATATGTCAGAATAGTTTCCTAGGAAGGAATAAGATCGACACCTGATAAGAACTCATTTTCAGAAATGGTGGTTAAATCAGTGTCTTTCTGAATTTTCCTAAAACTTTTGATTTCATAGCAAAAATTCAAAAAATTATCCATGATAAGGATTTTTGGTGGTATATGTGTTCAATAAATGGATGTGATTAATTCAGAATTCATGTGGAATAACTCAGAAATGTTTGTTAAATGTGTCTAGCTCAAAACAAAAGGAACTATAATTTTTAGTACAAAAATTTTATATTTAATATTACAGCAGTATTCATTGTAAAAGGCAATTTATTAGAAACATTTAAGTTACTGATAAAATAGCACTCATCAATCTCTTTCAATCATAGCCCAAATCTTTTTGAAGTGTTGATCAGAGTTGAAAACATTCATACAGAACATATCACCAATCGATACATTATTTTTATTATGATGTCTAAAAAATTCACCTATAAAAAGATTTCATTATCAATATAATAATTATTAAATAAACCATTGTATTACTATTCTATTAATTTGAATGACTATTTTGCCTCATTTTTTACAAAGCATTCAGTAATTATGGTTATTTTAGGAAAATAGTGATTTTCCATGGAAATTTTACTAATATTATTTTAGATCAATACAATTATCATCGATGCCTCACTTCAGCCAGTTGGGTGACTGAATGGGACTTATAAAATCTTTGTACATTGCCTTCTTTTTTTTCTAATCAGATTTTTTTAATTAAGATAGAATTTGCAAGTGCCATAAAAGTGTTAGATATCAATTTGATATGAAAAGATTGTGGGAGGTTATGCCTCAATAGCCTCCTGTAGGGGCTGATTAAACCCTGACATTACATTAGAAGAAGGTAACGACTTTACTATTAGTGGTAATATAAAAATAACTTCGAACTTCTCTAAACAGCAGTTCATACAAAGGACCACAGAAGTCGCATTCTTTTTTGTCTTTGACTGATGAGATTTCAGTGACAAGCTATGAAACAAAACGGTCGATATTCATACAAAATCTTGATTTTACATATATTTGACAAACATTAAGATTGTTGGACATGTGTGTACTCAGAGGATACAAGTTCTCACATTATGCTGTTTGCGAACATAGAACTTTTAGAAGAGCATTTCTGAACAGGATTTTAATAGATCATAACATATTTTCCTATTGCTACATTTTAAATAACAGAGCCATATATAAACATACATAGATAAAAATATGTACAATTAGATAGCCCTTTTAAGAAAAAAATCTTTACAAATAAGTAATTAGATAATACTCATAAATCGAATAGTAATAAAGGATGAAAACATATTAGTAACTTAGGAAGAAATACTTGAAATTATATCTCATATTTAGTATTTCGAATACATAATTATAAAAGAACAGTAAATATGCAAGTTATATAGTATAGTCCAATCAATACTTTAAAAACAATGCACACCAAATAGCTGAAAAGCTTCCACTTATCTACATTCATTCAATAATTTGGCAATCATCGTCCACAACACCACCATCCAAAGTCTGCTGTAATATTTGACTTCTGTTTTTTCTGAGTTCCCCATCAATAAAACTTCTACGCTGTTCCCTTGTTTTCCGATTTAAAAGCCCATCATCCGCCTGTGGATGCACTAGATCTCTTGTGAATGTGTAAATAACAGTAGTTGTATCACCTTCAATAAATGCCAAGTTAATAGATGGACCGCTTTCTATGGTACAAAGGTTTTCTTGAAGGGTCTCAATTTGATTCATAGACACTTCCTCGCTTGTAAGTACAGGCACATAAATATTCATCTTCTCATTTTTGCTAGGTTTAGCTACAATATAAAGGATATCTATATCCTGATTGTAACAATATTCAACGTCATACATCAATTTTACGTCGATTAAATACATATAAAGCTGATAGGCGAGAGCGATTTTTAATTTACTCTGACATCCTAAGGACATCATATCTTCTTTAATTTTACTTTCGCCATCCATATTTGCTTTCTTCTGTAATGTTCATATAACTTAAATATGTAGTATAGTTTATGCTACGTTAAATAGATTCAAAAGGTAACTGTTTTCATCATCGCTAACAACAAATCAACCAACGAACCAATCTAAGACAAATCAAACGTTTTGTTTCAGAATAATCAATCAAAATATTGAAAATGTCATAAATGAAATTGACATAAGAATGAGTGTTGCCAGATAGATTTTAAAACTGCGAACAGAATTACCTAGGATTATTGAATGTTTACTTATGAAATCTATGTACCACCTATTTATGGGTTCGCATAATTGTGCCAGGGATTTCATTTTACGTTAAGGGGTCTATATTGTCACGTGGTCTACTCCGTAATCTTCAAGTTTTCTCTATACAGATAACATAATCACACAATCATAGGTACATAGTTCCAACTTTTGCCCACCGTCCATTATTCTACATCTTACGTTGACCAACAACTTCAACATATTTGGGGTCTTCCGTTCACGAACAGAGATTAGTGGCCAGTGTTATTATTGTTATACAAATGAAAGAGTGAAGTTGTATTGCAGAAATCGACAAAATAATACAAGGAACAACTAAAGAAAGTACCGCAATATATGCATATTTCGTCGATTATACTCAAAACATCTTAACAGTAGTAATTATCGTATTCCCATTGCAGAAAGAATATTATATATAAATCTACATGTATAAATAAAATTAATTATCTGTCTGAGATTTCAAAATAACTACGTTTTATTAAATTTATAAAGCAATTTGTACGTATCAAGCACGTAAATAATCTTTTAAAATAACTTGTCTACCTGTCTGTCTATTTGTTTGTCCTGGGCATCTTCGGAACAACAGAATTTATCACAGTGAGATTTTCACTGGAATGTAAAGGAGCATATTGGAATATATTTGAGTATTTTTATCTCGAAAATTTAAGATTCATGCATGACAATTGAAAAATATTTATTTGAAAATGGTATAACTATCGGAATTCTATCGAAATAGTGAAAGTAAAAGATGAAACTAGGATCAAAATCGAGACTAGAACCAGAACTGTCGAAGAAGAACAGCGGGATCGGTATCATGATGGATACACGTCAACAGTTGATATAGATGATGTTAGAATTCATTTTACGTCCACACGTGCTCAATCGTAGGAAAAGGCTGTCTACAATAAAAAAATAGTGATGGGTTTTAGGGTTCGTTGAGAGTTCTAAGAACCTTCATATTTTAACCGATTTCAATATAAAAGTATAAAGGTAGCTGGAAAGCAATTGAAAGATATACGATACATTTTATGAATCCGTAAGAATAAATAAGAACCTTTATGATTTCAGCAACTATCCTAAAATTTTGTATGTACGCAGTTAGAAGTCCAAAGAAGGATTTACGACACTATTTTAGAGTTCCGTGAATATAATTAAACACTCTTGCAATTTTACTAATTTCAATAAAATCTAGTATGGAGATAGTTAGAAGTTGACAAAAGAACATATGACCTATTTTTAAGTTTCTAAATCACAAACTTTAAAAAAAATGTATTAAGCCAGACATACAGGCAGACCCTACACATTTATTAGTAGTATAGATATTTATGCCACTATGATCTCACACACAACCTTAATTATTTTGACGAATACTCTTCTTGTAATGAATATTTCCTTTTCATTTATATTTCCACGTCAAACTAAAAAGCCGCCGAGTCAGGTCGATTGCTCAAATGCTTACTTTTTATTGCGAGAAATGATCTTGTGTGATATGATAAGAAATAACATCAGAAGATTTGACGTTTAAAAACCAAAAAAATAAACTCACCAACACAATGATCGGAATAAATGCGAGAAACTTCTTCACATGGGTGAAGTCGTGAGCGGAAAGTTAGTATATTTAACAAAAAAATAATTAGATTGATAAACGGCGCTCCAATAGATATATATTTATATAAATAACGTGGAAGGTTAAACATTTATAAATAGCGACATCTACAGAACACAATTTAAAAATGTTCATGAATTGTGCGACATGATGTATATATGGATGCACGATTGTGCTGCCATATAGCATGAATTTTTGGTTATAAATCACAATAAATATTTTTGTTCTTGTAAAGCTACATCTAGTGATAATATTTATAACTAATGTTTGAAATATTTCTAAACAACCTTTTATTGTAAATTAGTTCAAAAACTGTTAGTAGATTTATGATTTACATTCTATAATTATTAAAAAAATAATCTTGAAGGGACTTGATGTTTACGTCAATTTATTACATAAAATATATTTAAACGTGTAACCGATAATTTTGTAAGTTGCTTCATGAATTCAATACAATTAGTAATTTATTAAACTAATTATTGTGGAGTTGCATTATTATTTTATTTTGTTTTACATTATTTTGTAAGCACCAGGCATGAATTCAAAGTACGTTTATTTCAAAAGTGAAATAAGACTTGCTATTGATGTATAAATTATATGAATGACAAAGTTGTTTGTACCAGTAGTTTTCCGATCGCAGTCGCCATAGATGAGCAGTCGCATAAGCTTGCTTTGTTAATAAAATGCTTATTTGTGAGTGAATTTTTCATTTTTTACGATGGACCCAGGGGATGATTCTGGCTTGACGGCAAATATACGACAAGGCATGGTGTTACGTCGCTATCGATAATTCGAGTATCGCCGAAGACGTACGAAAGATGACCATCAAGAAATCGCGAATCAACCTTTGGCATTGTAACGGTTTTTGACGTGATAACGTCTTATAAATCGATGAACGCTGGCTGCACGCACGAAAAAGTATGACTCATTGTCGCGTTCCACCTGAGCCGAGCGTGCGAGCGAGAACGCGGAACGAGCGATCTCTCTTCCACTCCATCGGCCGATGCGTCCGAGTAGAAGAGAGACAGAGGCCGCAAACAACCTACACGTGAACTGTTTTGTCAACTGTTTATAAAGTGAAGTGAAAAGTTAATGTGGTTTTCATTGTTTATTACAACTACAATTGCGGCAAGTAATAATAATTCAATTCATAAAAGTATGCAATTTTCTCATCAATGTTTTCTTATGACGTTATCACGTAGAATTATCGCTCGTAAACCGACTTTACAGACAACCAATTTTTTTATTATTTATTATTTGTTGTTTATTTATTAACCCATATCGCACAGTGGCAGCCCCGATGGCATTTACACATACCCTCCTGTCCGCCTCTTGATTTGTGAATCTTCTCAATAACTACGAGAGGTAGATAAGATTTAATTTTTGTGTTTGAATGCCGTCGGGGGTATTTTTATTTTTTGTCCAGCACGCCACCGTTCGCGGGTTACCGCCCGCTGTCTTGCTCCGTGCCCGCAGACGGTGCTGGACATCCCTCATCAAGTTCCGGGGCATCGTTGCTGTTGCTCGCTACCGTCGAGGAATTCTGAAGCTAGTCTAGAACCCACGCGAACCGACAAAGCCGTGACAGGTGGCCGGGAGTAAGGGTGTGGTCTCGTGAGCTACGACGGTTTGAGGACACATGAATTTAGCTGCGTTTTGTTTCATTATTATTGTAGATAGTCTTAAGTTATTGTAGATTTAGTTAGGTATTGATTATTGATCATGCTCAGGGGGTGAATGTTGTTTTTCTTTTTTATGTATAATTCAAAATAATTTTTCTTCATATTTTATTTATATTCACTTATTATATATATATATATATATATACAATAAGTGAAGATATATATATATATATATATATATATATATATATATATATATATATATATATATATATATGCCATTTTGTACTTTGTAGGGCTTCTTATTAAAGAAATGTGATAAATAATTTTGACAGTTTTCTCTTGATATTAACCTAACACTAGCTAAACAATTAGAAAGAGACTGAAATAGGTTAAAATCTGAGAGTATAAGGTCAGGGCTATATGATGAATGTATTAACATTTCCCAATCAAACTCTCTCAATATTTGCTGAGTGGCTAAAAATGTGTGTGGTCTGGCGTTATCACGGTAAAAACCCACACCCTTTCTGTAGATCGATTCCAGTCGCTTTTTTTCTACTTTTTCCTTGAGTCTCATCAGCTGTTGGTAGTAGAGATCCGAATTTATGGTTTTGCGCACCAGTAAAAGCTGATAATGAACAATCAATTTTGACTATGATCTTTTTCACACATTCTTGTAGTAGGTAATCCATTTTTCATCACCAGTGAATAATCTTTCCAAAAGGTTCGGATTCATTACGTTTCAATAGAGAATTGCTAATGAGTACATGATTCATTAGACTTATTTCAGTGAGCTCTGTGGGATTCAAATATCAAGCTTTAAGTATATCCAGCTTTTCAAATGGGTCAAAACTATTTTGTGGTCAATTCTCAATTCTATCGTAAAAAATAATAAAGCGATCTTGCTCTAGCGACCTTTTCCAAAATAGCATCGACTTTATACGTAACAGGTTCACCAGAACAAGGTTCACTTAGGGCATCAAAATTACGGGACTGAAAACGCTTGAACTAGTTTTGTGCCACTCTAACCGACGCTGCATTAGCTCTATAAACGTTACAATTTTTTTTCGCAGCTTCTGTCACATTTTTTCCTTTTTTTGTATTAACACTTTAAAATGTATCGAATTTCTACGTTAGATTTATTTATTTTGGTGTGCAGAAAAACAATAGAAAAATGGCGGTAAACCTGTTTTACATTTTATTTATCTTTTTTTTTTAATATCATCTATTTAATATATCAAAACGAGCCACATACTAACAGCACAACCAAAAAAATTTTACTGCACATTTTACTTATAAAATACGAAAAAAATTTTTCCGTGACCTAATTAATATATATATCTGCGCTATCTCGGAAACGGCCCTAAATACTTGAAAGGGAATTTGTGCTGGGATAAAATTATATTTTTATAAATTTTTGTATATAAATGTTTTATCTAGAAAAAAAAATCAACCTCCCTTCATGTAACGCCATTTCATACCATTTTGGGATAATCGCACGTTTTCTATACTATCGGTTCTCAACAACAAACATATGTCATCATACTAAGATTAATTTTGTGATCTTACAGACGTCACCATTTGAATATGACACTGAGTTAAATTTGGCAATATGACAAATAGCGCTATTTAATAAAAACAATGAAATAATTTTGTGATCAAACAGATGGCACTATTTAAATAAAATTCTGAGATAGATTTCGCCATGTAAGTGATAGCACTATCTAAATACAACAATAAATAAATTTCGACATATTGTGTAAAGGAAAGAAAAGTTGATTGTTTATTTTTTTGTGATTTGAATATATCCAAGGTTTCTCTGGATCATCTTTTCCATCGGTAGATGTCTCTGTCATTGTCTATTTCGTTTCTAATACTATTAGATTTAAAATATTATAAATAGTTATATTTAGAATATTACAAACCATCTACAAACGTTTCCGCGTCTTATGTTCAAAGTTCCTTACCGATACTTTCAGTAGTTTTTAACTGACGTCCGGAAAAAGAAGTAGGCTCATACATCATGCCTGGGTGTTTGTAGGTCCAAAGAATAATCATTATGATTCTTTGTCTTTTCTCAAGAGGGGAATTGATATAACGTGCAAAAACTATATGGTGATTAGCTGATTAGCTCCTTAGATTTTAAGTTTAAAATGAATAGAAAAAATAGTTAAATGGAGATTTGAGATGATAAAAGACAAAATTTTTTAATTTGTATATAAAATACGAAAAAATTTTTTCCCCGACTGCATTCGCTATACCGAACCAAGAGACAGTGACGATGGCAGAGACGCGTCAACGAGGTGTTCTGCCGATTTTGAATACCCTTGGAAATTCACACGGACTAAAGCAGGATTCGAATACCAGCCCTTTTGTGTAATTTGTAATTATGTATAATTTTTGCAATTGTGTTTCGCACATTTTTCCAGATGTGATCACGAATCCATAGAGTCTTTACTCGCATTTTAGTCATATTATCAAGAACGTTTTTTTTAACATATAACACATATTTAGGATTCTGTACTCCCGAGGACCAATAGTATGACTTTGTAGTGCTTCTGTTCGTAGTCAAGCCTGTCTGTTTGTTAAGGCCCTTGCTCTGGGATGCGTGGAGGAATTAAATTGTGCAATTTTTTGAAGGTGTAAAAAATGGAACTTCTAAGTTAACGCAATAAAAACCTTTGTTATTTTCCTCACATAGTTTGACACTTGCAAATTAAAATCTGTAGAGTACTTTTCATTTATTAAAATCATGAAATTTGATAAAACAAAATCTTATTGCACAAATGAAGAAAAAACTCTGAAAATCGTTATTTTTTAGTTATATTATAAAAAAAATTAAACGTGTGGCACTCGGGTATTGCCGCAGTAAAGCTATTGCATAGCATTCTTTATCAACTTATGCAATTATATTTATTTATTTATTTATGCAGTATTTTTTTCTTTGATATTAATTCAAGTTCTTCATCACTTTCTTCATTAATAAATGCACTTTGTTTATTCATATTTAAAACACTTTATACACAAATTTTACCGGTATAGCTATTCACCAGCAACTGCTATTCACTGTCGTACATAGGTACACCTATGTATACTTATATACCTATATGTATACTTACGGGGCACATACGGTGAGTATGGCATTATAAAGATATGATAGATACCTATACACCTATATACTTGCTCACAAACAGCTGCTTACATATTCGTCCGATTTCGGAGCAGCTCGTCTCGATCCGTGTGAGCTTCGTACAGTCGCACCATATACATACACGTTAAGTGAATGCTGGGCCGAGCTACATGGTAGGCGGAGTGGGGGGTGTTAGGTATTACTTTCGTTACGGAATTTCTTGATTCGGTCGCCGCGCTCAAAGCCCGCGATAATCGCTATGCAATAGCTTAAAAAAACTGGCCAAGAACATGTCGGACCATGCTCAGTTTCTGAAGAAAGAAATGCACTACAGATGAAAAAAGTACGTTGTTATACTTTTTCCACACAGAATAGTTATAAGCACTTTAGTCGCCTATAAGTAGAAAAATAAATAGGTATGTTGACTATTACTATTAAACTAGTGTAAATTAAAGTGCATCAGCAAAAGAGCGTATTTTCATGGCACTCATGTCCTTTTGTTGAAAAGAGCTGTGTTTTTGCAATAACTCAGACACAATATATCCGATCATGATTAAGATACTTTTCGCTGAAAGTATTTATTGTTATTTTTTTTTTTATATTTTTGGACATATAATTTAAAAAATAGAGGGGAGACACAATTTTTGCAACTGTCAGATCGAAAAATTGCTTAAGTAGCGGCTTATACAAGATACCTATACTTTAAATTTCATCAATATACGTCTTGTAGTTTTCGTATATGAACGGACGGACGGACGGACATGACGAAACTATAAAGGTTCCGTATTTGCTATTTTAGCTCGGAACCCTAAAAAATGCGATTACAGTTGTAATTTGTGGTTGGGTTATAGATCATGATGCAGACCGACGTGTGGGAAAATATTTATTAAACTAAGAAAATGTAAGATTTTCAAAATATGGGTATTTAAAAATTTTTGAAAAAAGAAAAACAAACAATCTCTCTAATATCGGTATTGAAAACGGACAAAAATCGTTGAGATTCTTGATCGATTAAATATCTACATCCATAATTACGGAACGCTCAGGATGGGAGTCCTATTCGCACTTGTCCAGTGTTTTTACTCGTGAATATACTATTAGCCTTTTGAAATTCCAAACGATTTGCATCACATTCTTTTTTTGCATTATATCCATATGAAATAAAACTATTGTAGTTGTTAACTTATTTAACCTTTCTTTTTGTATACCGACTTATGGTTTTGATTATAAAAAATAAGAGCTACAGAAAACATAAATGCAATTTCAATGTTTGTTTAGTAATCCCAGACTTGATATACGTGCTTAAATTATAAACACACTGAATTATAGAGTAATAATTTATTTCTTTTTTATTAATTTAAATACTTATAAATACCATACAATTTTTCTGAACAAATATGTTTTATAAATATTAGGTACATGGGTGGGGCCATTAAAAGAGTCAAATAAATAATATTTTTCAGCACCTTTTAAAATTAATATCATTCTAATATCAAGTTATCAAAAAATCTCATAATGAAAATGATTGACTTTAAACATAATTGGACGTATTAAAAATGTCAGTCAGCTATAGGTATTTATAGCACATTATAAGTTACTCTAACTCTTAATTTATATTATTTATACTTAAGATTTAACTTACAGATTGTTATCGATTATATTTCTATAATAATATAAAGTGGCCACTAAATATAAAATTACTAAAATTTAATATTAGGCATTCAGCGGTGAAAACGCGTAAAGAGTATTTTGAATTGGTAAATAAATATACAATTTACAAGATTTCATCGACCTATGTGAACTACATATTTGTAACATCTTAAGATATTCAAAAAATATTCGCCATTTTAAGTAAATATTTTTAATACCTTTCACATTCGTGTTCAGGTCACTTTCACTTTCACTAAAAGTTTTATAATTATTAAAGCACCTTTATTTCTAAACGATTTTAACTTGTTATAACATGGTACTGCTGGTCTTGATGCACTTGCCTCGGAAACATATCTCAGTTTCGTGCGATACCATCGTGGACATAGACGTACTTACCACGTTTGAAGGATCCCAGAAACCAGATACTGAAGAACTTTCAACAGATTTTGGGTCGCTTCTGACGTTCAAAGCATCAGTTTTCTGAGTCGTATTATTCTCTTTGTCTTTCAGTACTGCTTTATCATTTTCTTTTCGGGCTTGGACCTCGCTTTCTGGATATTTTTCTGAATTTTTTACGTCTGATGTTACTGTAGTAATTTCTTCGGGCATGAAATTATTTTCTGTGGTCGTTACGTTAATTTTAGTTTCAGATTTTACCACATCACTGTCTGTTTTCGTGATAACGTTTCCTGTATTAGAATTAACGCTTGTCTGAGATTCTTGTCTGGACCTCTTGTTTTCGTTCTCAGGTTTGTCACTATCTGAAGATGTCATACCGAAGAAATAGTCCATTATTCCACTAAAACTATCAGAGCGGTCTAATATTGAAAAAGAATCATCGACAGGCTCTGTTGTTGGTGTACTATATTTCTCTACTATAGTAGAATCTGGAGAACCAGTTCCAAGGTCCACATCACCAGGATTGCTTTGCTTTGCAGATTTTTTGGGAACAATTCTGGTTATATCAGGTATTGACGTTGTATCAAAATTATCTAATAGTGTCGTTTCTCTAAGAACATCGTCTCTTATTTCGTCCGGCATATCTGAATAAGTATTTTCAGTTGTTTGGAATGAATCTGTTGTATCTTCAAGTATCGTTTCTGTAGATTTTTCATGTTTTTTGAATTCTTTATTAGGTCTGTATGTTGTTACTTTAGGTTTTGGTGTGCTGTAATTTTTCTCTTTATGTTTATTGTAAGCCTTTAAAACTTCACCTCCTAAATGATTTACTGTATTACTATAAAATTGAGATTCGGCTACTTCTATTGATTCAGTGGTAAGAGGTCGCACTTTAACTTTTTTCCAGAAACCACGTCGACGATTTTTGTGTTCTTTATCCTGAAAAAAATATTTATTTTATTATGTTATATAGTGAATAACGAAAATATAGATTAATAAAATTTGTCTAAAATCTTATAGTAATAAATTTGAAAACAGTGAATAAATGAAGTTTCTTTATAATCATTTAACTATAAATTTAAAATAAAAATCACTGATATACCTGATCATTGGCAGGAGTAGTTTCTTCTGACACGAAGTCAGTTACAGTAGTTTCTGGCAGGAGCTTAGTAAACTTTTCGCCTGAAGTTACAGTTTCTTCAGGGGGTATTTCTCCGATTTCTCCACCTTTGTGTTTCATAACATTGGATGTATACTCGTTTTCATCTTGTTCTTCTAAAGATTTCATCACTTCTTCTAGCATGCTTTCAAATGACGACATTGTATTATTTGATATGTTTTTGGAATTCTTGCTTTGTTCCACAAGTGCTTCTAACGTAGGCGGTATTTCGGGAATATTTTTGTTTAATCGATTACTAGCTGGAGTCACAGGTATTAATATATCGTCGTAATCGTTTCGAGCTGTAATAATATCCATCGTTGAAATGTTACTGTCATATGAATTTTCGGTCGTAACAGATTTTCCTTCATCTTGAACATCATTAGGATTATATGGTTTGAAATTACCAACTGATACATTAGGAGACCATTTTTCGTTTTCTAAGAATTTCTCTTCAGGAGCTGCATATCTGGGACTATTTATTGAATAATTTGAATCTTGATCTTCAACTATCTGATCTTCATTCTTAGTGACAGAGGGTTTTCTGTTAAATCTTTCTGAAAGTCTATTTCTATGATTATAGCGGTTAATAGGTATTATTCTGGTTGTGGTAGATGTTATGTCTGATTGGGAATCAATTTTATCAAAGGTTTTTTCTGTCGGACGCCTTCCTTTATAACGATTTTTCACTTCCTTAACAATCTTTTGGGTAACAGATGATTCAGTAGATGTTGTTGAATATGAATTAATAGGTCTTCTTCTTCGATAGTGAGTACGCCGTGTGACGATTTCTTGTGAGATTGCTGGTGAAGATTCCGTAGTATCTGGTTTGTATATGGGTTGACGTTGGGCTTGTTCTGTTCTTGTGTGAACAGGTTTTGTCTTTAAATCTGCTTCGATTTCTTCAATGCGCATTGTTGTTCGTCTTCTGTCAAAAGCAGGTCTAAATGTAATTGGCTGTGTCAACCTTCTTTTTACACCCACTTTATCTAGGTTAACCGTTATTCCATTTAGTGGAGATTCTGAAGAGAAAATGTGATGTTCGTTCAAAGATTGTGGTCGAGATTTAATTTTATCCACGTACGCCGATGTAGTTTCTAGAACGGTTTCACTATTTTCTTCTTCTTTGTTGGCAGGATCGTCTGTTAATTGGATATTGCTTTCTGCTTTTGTAATATCATAATCAGTATCCGAATGAGTTTCAATTACTGATTGATATTGAAGTTGATCGTTCTGAGCAGTGGTGTATAAAGTCAATAATTGATTATTGACAGAAGTAGCAGAGTCGGGAATAATTGTAGAGTTTTCAGCTTGTGATGTAGATCTACTTATATCTTGAATATTACTTATTTGATTTGGAGTGAATGAAATTAATGTGTCCTTTTCTGTTGTTTCGCTTTTAGGTTGAAAGAAATATTCTTCATTTTCAGAAGAAGGTATTTGTGAAACGTACGATGGCACTTCAGTTTCTGATTCTATTGATCGAGTTGAAGATGCTGACGTACCGATTTCATCAAGTCGAGAAGTTGCTGAATGCTGACTGAAAAACGTTTTTTCAACCGTATATGCTTGTTCATTGTCATATCTTTCGCTTTGAAGATCAATATCATGATAATTCTTGGTTGAATTTATAACAGGTGTTGATTCGGTTACAGTAACTATGTTTGCAGTACTTATTCTCTCCATCAATGTAACAGGGTAATTCTGATGCAGAACATCTCTTTGATAAGCTAAATCATCTTCCTTAGTAGTAGATTTATATTTTTTAAATTCACGTAATTCTTCGTCATCTGCTGGCTTATACTGTACTCGACCTCTCGTCCTGCTTTTCGAATATCTTGTACTGGATTCATTCGATATATCAATAGAACTCTTTGTAGTCCTTTCGGTTGTTCCTTTATGTAATTCATATCTTGTTCTTGACGGTAAAGGTCTCCTTTCTTTTAAAGGTCGCCTTGTTACAACCATTTTAGTAGAAGATTCTTTTGAAACAGATCTTGCCGTGGTATATCGTGGTCTACTTCTAGTTCTTAAAGGAGGCGGTCGCCTTGTAGTGGTAGTAGTAGTTGTTGTGGAAGATGTCGTGTCTTTGACAGAGACGTCATGATCAAATAAATTGCTTCCATGGTCCATAAAAATTGCAGATGAATCATTTGACTGCTCAATATCCGTTCCAGAAATTGATAGTAAATGTTGATCTATAAAGTCTTCTGAATGATTTTTTGATGTAGTAAGAGGTCTGTTTTCCGATATATCATCACTTGTATTAATGTCTTTTATTATTGCAGCTTGCGTCGTCCCAATACTAGAACTGTAATCTGTAGGACGAGATCCCGATATTGCAGATTCGTACTGAATTTCTGGCTTATAATTATTAAGATATGGTGAAGAAGATGTGTAAGTATTTTCTTTCTCCTTAATACTGCCCACTTGTGATGGTTTCTTCAAGTTGTAATGTTCAACTCCTTGAGTATCAACGCTTTCCTTATATTCATCAAAGTAATTTTGATAATCAAGAGGAGTACTCAAATGGAAAGCTTGATTTATTGAATACGGATTATGAGTTTCAAGTAAATGAGTCGGGTAAGTAGACACAGAACTTGTGGTACTCTTGATAGTTATGGGCTTTTGGGTAGTTGTAGTAGTAGGTTGAATCGGTTGAAATACTTGTTGCTTCTCTACATTTTGAGATAATTTTATAGTATCGTATTCATTTTGTATTGGTCTTTGCGACTGAAGATTAAGATAATTTTGTAAATTATTGACATAGGGCCTATTATTTGAAAGATAATATGATGATGGTTGGCTTGGTGGAGGCGTAAATATAGATTCTTCTTTTGCTTTGGGTGTTTTCACTGAAGTAATAGTTTGTAGTTCTAATGAATAGTAAGTTGATTGAAAATTATTAGGAGGATTGGTTTTTGGAGGTAACGTAGTAAAGTAACTGGAAGTTGAGAATTGAGGTGTGGACTGTTTTGCGTCTTTGTTGTATGAATTTGGAGTGTAAGAGTTGGGTATTATAGAAGCTGTTGGCGTTCCTTGACCTTGTACGTCCTTTATTTCAGAATTAATTATTACAGAACCTACATGAGGCGATGGAAAGGGTATTTTAGCAAAACCATCAGGAGTATTATAACTTAAAGGAGCAACGAAAAATGGAAGTTGTCTCAGTTTTCTATCACTGTGTTCTATATTTGACAAGTATGGTAATTCAAATTTTACGTAATTCTCTGGTGGTTTCAAAGATGAAGGTCCAATGAATACATTTGGTGAATTATCTGGACTTACACTATCAAGTACAGCAATTGTTTGAGCATTTTTTAAAGAGTACAATACATCGGACACCTTTACTAGGTTTCCTTTCTTTGCATCTTGTGTCAAAAACACTGCTAGTGGTGGTTGATGTGGTTTCAATTTTTTTGGTTTCACCGTTGTCGACGGCACTATTGGAATAGGTGTGGGTACTGTTGAAAATTTTGGCATTTGATCTAATAAGTTTATCTGGTCATTTAAATTTGAATAAAAGTTTTGACCGAAATTAAAAGCTTCAACTGGTTTGTCCTGAGGTTTTCCAAAATCTGTTACAAAAGATTGTTTTATTGGATTAGGATTATGTAAAGCTGAGCTAAATAAATCAGAGTTAACAAATTGAGCAGTGTTCAAAGGATTTCCAAAATTGAATTGACCACGATTTAAAGATTCTACGGGTACATAGAGTAGTTGTACTTCTTCTCTTTCAATTTTTGCGTTTTGTTTGTTCTTGTGTTGATTTTGAATGTTTTGTGAACTTTTCTCAAAAGGCTCAATAGTAAGCTTCTGTAAGGACTGTGGTTTTATTATTTTAGGAATATTTAAACTTTTATTAGAATTTTCCGTTCTATAGACATTCAGAAAATCAGGGGTTTCTGATTTTAATGTGTTAATGGTTTGTGGTGTTACGAATGGCTTAGCTTGTAGTGGCAATGGTAAAGATGATTTAGGAAAGTTGACAGTACTAGGTTTGAACTGAGGTATATTATCAAATGCGAATGGTGGTCCGACAAATCCTTGACTCAATGGAAAGTTTGGCTGACTTAGACCAAATTTGATACTCTGTCCAAATCCTTGATCTGTTAAGAAATTTTGAGGAGCGGAAGGTACAGATTGAAGATATAACTGTCTATGATTAGGTCCATTGAAATAGGTTCTTCCAGGGAATGCATCTTGATTATACGCTGCTTGTTTAGGAAAGCTAG
The DNA here is from genome assembly GCA_005406025.1 of Eumeta japonica. Lineage (NCBI taxonomy): Eukaryota > Metazoa > Arthropoda > Insecta > Lepidoptera > Psychidae > Eumeta > Eumeta japonica. The sequence goes on along the minus strand of BGZK01000617.1, from coordinate 295,640 downwards.
GCAATGGTTCTGTTAAAATTCTAGGTTGCGCAACTTGTCTTTTCATTGGCTGTTCTTTTGTTTTTTCTGTAGGTCCCGTTAATGGTATCCAGTCACTAATGTCAGAAACGTAACTACTGATTTGTCGTGACCACCTCGATTGCTTCTCATCTGCACTGGACAGCGTTGTCACCATCAGAAACGCAAATAAAAGCTGACTTCGTAGCATCTTGGACGAATTTGGCACCTGTAAATTGAAAATAACTCTTTTATTTTGTGTTCCATTTACAATTTATATGATTTTTATTTGCTGATACGGCAATGTTTTTAAGAACTAATGTTCTCCTAAAATATACTCATACATCAATTTCTTGAATGTAAATTGTCAAATAAAATATTCCAAAAACAGTCATTAAAGATACGGAAGCATTAATTATAAAACTTTCTATAATAGACATTTATGTCACAAAATTAGTTATTATATACCTAGATACACAGTGTGATACATAAATTTTGAGTATTATGATCCGTGATCAGAAAGAATGCACTTATTTGACCAATCGAGCAGCTTTAGCGAGTGTTACAATTTTCAAAACTTGGACTTTATTACCTAATAGTAAGGTAAAGAATGTCGTAACAGAAAAAAAGTACTATTAGCATAAATACTTCATAAAAGAATTACCAAAATACCATAACAGCCGTGAGAATGGCTCAGTTTAACAATGCATTGTGAAGTATTGAACTATGACCCTGAACGACGCACGCGGACGGACAAAGTGAGACATCGGGTCCGGGCCACGCAACACTCGAGGGACGACCCAGAAACACTATAACGGTTTCGACACGTAACGTATACGAATGTGAAATTTTACCGTTTACGTGCATAGATTCCCTAAGTTGCGCAAGGCCTGCGCGCGCGCCGCTAGGGCTTGTCTATTTGTCATTGCTCATGTGAGACGTGCGTCCTTCGTTGTTATGCAACTCTTACCGCGGATTACCCATCTATGGTTTGATTTGGTGATTTATATGTGTGAGAGGCCTTCCCTCGTGTGTTCTCGTTTCTATTGTTTATTTTATTTATATTTACTGAATTTTACATCGGAAATCCTAACTCTACGTGTATACATTTTTTAATACGCCGCCAGTCTTTTACGTCACGACTGTACCATGACAGTCACGATGACGGTTACGGACTTACTTTTCTTGTCATTGAAAAGACGAATTACAAAATGATTCTTTCGCGGTTAAATTTGCAACTATCAATATCGAACATTCCGGTTCTGATAGATGCAAAACATATGTCATATATTTTTGTTAGGAGAGAAATTTACTATGCATACATATCGGATACAATATTTATTATTTGTTGGTAAAATCTGGCTTTATGTTTTTTTGGATATGATAAATAGTTATTTATGGTTTTCATTTTTACTCCTTTGGAAAAATGTTTTTCTCGTCATCTGTATGTGTACAATTTTTTATAAGTTTGTTATACTTTTTTCTTTTTGAGGGTTATTAATGTTTTATTGCTGTTATCCTATGCAGGAGCATTAATTTTACCCTTACACAATTTTTCAATTCAGATTGAGAAGCTTAGAAATTAGTAACCTTTTATGTTTTCATAATTTGAAATAGTTGATTTTTCAGCTTATAGTATACCTACTCTATTTGAAACTATATGTAAGCTGGTAGTTGCGGAAAAACTTCTGTAACCACTTCGATTGTGTAAATTATAAGCTTTAAGTCTTACGAAAGGTTATTAGTATAAAAATACTTGTTTATTATCAACGTGTTATATTAAATTTTATTTCGCAAATCACTCAGATAACTCGTTATTGCAGTTTTGGATTAGGTATGACATATTTATATGCCAGTACAGAACCAACTGACACAAGCGAGGAATTGGTGATGCAGTTTATTTGCTAATTGGATTTCCTGATCAATTATTTGTAACACTCTTTCAAACATAATTCTATTTCGACTGTGAGTTAAATTAAACACATTAATGCCTTTTAAAATATCTCGTTACCAATAGAATTGTATCACAGGCGTGCACACCTATCGAAACTTACTAGTATTAAGTACAGCATCGTACTTGAGTCGTTTACGCAATCCGATTCCTTATACCATAGGTGGTAGTTATTTTATGGATGTTGTTGCGAAGCTCGCGCCACTTGCTAAATGGAACGTTGAAAGTGTGATGAATACGAAACGTTTTCACAATCATGATAATTAAAACCCACCTATATTTTTTTTTATATTGAAGTTTTCTAAATCACTTGAATCGACAAGTAAAAAAATTTAGCTGTAAATATTTTACAGCAAGATTGGCAATATATAGCAAAAAAGACGATTTATAAATAGTATTATTAATATTACGTGTGATTCTTTAGAAGTACTGGTATTAACTTTAAACTCAACTAACTTTTTACTAACTTTCAACTAAAAGTACTAACTCTAGCCCAAAACGTATGCATCTACTACTTCGGTTTCATTATTGACAATAAAAAATAGAGAATTGAATAAGTTTAGCGTTTGAATTTTACCTCTGGATATTGTAAGAATATCACAGAAGTTCTATGCCCGATTGAGTTAGTCGATGGTGAACTCTAATGTTTTCATTTTACCCGAAAATAGTAATTACTGCAACAGTCGAATTTGGTGGGATTATGGTCTAAACTGTAGTGTAAAACAAAAGATAATAAAAACCAACTGAAGTGAAAAAAAAACAATTTTTTATAGTAAACGCATAATACAAACATGTTATGTAATGGTACGGTACCCTCGGCGAGCCAGTCCGATTCGCGCTTGGCCAGTTTTTCGTTTAGGCTTTAGTAGGCATCGCAATGTAATATAAACCAGTTTGACGACCTTACGTTGCGTGTGAGTGCGTTGCGTGTGTCGCCGCGCGCGCTTCATCATCATAATATTCGCTCGTAACTTCCATTGAAGTTCATTTCCTCGTATATACCGTGATGGAAAATTATAAAAATGCATAAAATTCAACTCAACTAAATTCCTTTTCGAAAGACATTGTTGGTTTTATTTAAATTACATTTATTTTAAAACAAAATCGGCGGATGAGTCAAGTTCGGAATAGCACACCTTCAATATCAAAAGGTTATGTATTTAAAGAAAACTATATCATTACTATTTTGTACAGGATCGAGGTACTTTCGAAAACCTGATTCGGATTACTATTTATAGTGTTTTGAAATCACAAATACTTTTGTCGGATTTTTGCCTGTTTATAAACTATGCAAATGTTGGATTATTTCGACAGTTTCAAATGAACTAGCGTAACGGTGATAATGCCATTAATTTTAATAAAACTGTCGGACATAAAGCTTAAACCGTTCATGGAAAGTCATTAGAGCATATACCAGGGAAGTTATAAAAACAATCGTTTTGCTGGTAGTGACGAGTATGGCTTATAGTAAATTGAACAACATTTCAAAGCAATCTAGAAAAACGAAGAGCTGAACGAGGATTTATTGTACGAAGGTATGTTACTTTTTTTTTTAAATCGATCTGTATGTTCCCCTGGGAAACTGGTACGATTGGAATCATCCTATGTATCTATAAGGTTTTATGGATCAGAAGCGAATATCATTGTGTTTCTCATGACTATTATCATAGTTTCGATAAATGTACTATTTATATATAGTGCTATGAAGGACGAAAACATGAACTCATCAAACAAAGTGTTCCGAATCGCATCTAATAAGTTTCTAGACAGAAAACTACAAGCCCGCTTTGATGTGGCTTACGTGGCCGACGGGGCGGTCTCGTCTACCGCTTTCGATGTCGGCCTTGTCCCATTCGAAGCCCTTTGGCCGCGATACCGCAAAACGTCCCTCCGTGCGTTTGTGTACGGTTTGCGTATGCACTTGTAAGTCTAATTACACGCGTCGACGCTATGAAAGGCGCGAATGCTCGAATCGTGTCACAGACAACGACTGCGTGCATTAGCTTAATGTATGCTTTCGGTTAACGAGACCGGTGTGTTATTAATCGAAAGTGAATTTCAAAATGTTAGGACCAAATTTAAAAAATGTCGTTTGTTAATTTGGGTATGGAGCGGTGGATGACCGTCATAATAATTATATACAGTCAAAGTTAAAGTTGAACTCTCGCCAATTCGTTAAGTATAACGACTTAAGGATCTCACCAGAACTTATCGTTATGGGATAAAATATATTTTACTTAGTGTTATGTTAGAAAATCGAAGATTCATATCGATCAAATTCTAAGTCCTTAAATTTTACTTCTGTGTAGGTATGAAATTGAACTTTTTATTGTTTTTAATGAGCTTAATTAGTAGGTGTTAAAATGAGATTTCAATAATTTTTTTATCGCCAATATTACTGAGCCATTTATCGGGTTCTGTTACCAATACCTGTATCTAGATACTCTTAGAAATCACAAAATAACTATGGAGATATTGTAAAAAATTTTTGCTGCATTATATCTTATATTTTTCTAGGCAAATTATCTGTGGCATTTATAGACTATTTTACAAAACGTGGTGTTCCTCGTAACTGAGGGCACCACCTACTCGTATTTATAGAATTAAAAAGCAAACAAATATTGACAAAAAAATGAATTCGTTCAGAGTTTAACAAGGAACATGATACACGTTGAGAATCCCGAGTTTTAGTGTTCTCGGGTAAGACAGAAACTACACAGTGCACGTCAATTGGGGCTGCCCGTGGGGTGGGCGCCGGCCACAGGCTATCTGACTACATACGGCTCTTTGGACACCGCATGGGTCTAGTCGATACGTAATAGTCTTTTCGTTTTCCTTTTAATTAAATTTATCTGCAATATTTACATTTATTTATACAGCCTGCCAGCAATAATTGTTCTGACAAAGAAATATATATATATATAATAGTCGTTATGTAGACGTTTACTACATCGATGTAGACACATGTTTTTGCAATATTAGTAATAAACTATTTTGAATGTACTTACTTAATGTCTTTTAAGAAAACGTATTTTTTTTAGATAGAATATTTGGATTTGATATACAATTAAAAAAAAAATACTCCATCTATAAATATATTCATATACATAATACCAAAATATTATCTGGCTAGCTAAATTTTGGTTTTAATTTTATCGCGATTTTTAGGTTTCAACATTTAAAGTCGGATTTCATTTGAATTTAAATGTTGTTATGATTTTTTATGAGTGTTTTTGTTGTTCTAAATTTATGTTATTAAGAAGAAATAGTTTCGAGGATCATAACATATTTCGCATTATTACGATCGGACTTGTAGATCCTGAGCTATTTAAGTTTTAGGGGGGCAATTTAGAAACTTTCGCCGCATAATACCCTCACGCAGACAACGCTCAGAGGTGACTGAAGTCAATTGTCCAAATTCTAAGTACAATTGGTGGAAGAGACACCGAGTGACTCGACCGCCTGACACCTCGTCTGTGGCATAGGTTGAGTGCTTTATGAAAAAGTGGTACGCTGAAAGAACATTTAAAACAAAACGGTCGATTTTTGCAACACTTGGAAGTGATACATTACATGTTCATAGCAATTTCATGAAAGATCCATAGGAATTCCGTTTCACAGTCATAATATAATCCATAATTCTTTCGTAATGGTATGGCATACGCAAGAAAAGGCAGCAAACGTGATGGATACAAAGAAATATTTAAATAAAATCATTGGGACAACCAAAGAACATTTAGGTTAATCACCTGCACATTTCGCAAGGAGCGAGGACCTCAAATGTCAACACATTGTTTAAAACAAATGCCACTGGACCACAAAAGCTGGACGAAAACACAAACTGGTCGACCTTAGAATTGTTGATAGATCTAGAACATGATATCAAATATTTCTTTAATGATTTGATTTCTTCATTTTTATTGGCTTAAAATTAATTTTATTTTATGCGACGTATACCTTTAAGCCAATAGAATGGTCCACTACAATATTTACATTTACACGATTCGAATGGTCGGTATAACTTATTTAAAGTTTATGCTGCCGTGACTGACAAACAGAATATGAAATCTCATAAGTTACTCACTTTGCCCGCAACTATGAAATCGATAGAATATACAACGAAATAAGTACTGACCTTAAAAAATAAAAGAAAATTAACAAAAAAATTAAACTGCCGAAAAAACTGAAAAGCAAAAGATGATAAGGAGCCGACTTAAAATTACTTAAGTACACTTACATTAGTTAAACAACTTCGTTATTAAAGTTAAAAAAAAATTGTTTGTTATTTTTTGCCATTCAGTTTATTCGTTGGTTCAATTTTTTGTTAAAACGTTTTTGTTTTGTAATTTTTCAAATACGACTACTCTGTAAAGTTATGCCTGGTCATACATTACAATCAGTGAGTGAACAATTAATCACCCCTGTTTTCCCACCCTTAGGGTTGGATTTTTTTCCCAAATTTATATGGGACCAACTTTGGGGTATACCCTTTCCAGAATTATTAAAATGGGACTACTCTGTAAAAAGTTATACGTGGTCATACATAAAAAATATCGATATGAGAAGAACCTCCTCCGTTTTTTTCGTCGGTTCAAAAGGACTATAACTGTTTTCAATTATTTTAAACCAATGTGCGTTCTAAATATCGTGATTTCAATTATCCAATTGCAATTTGGTCAACACAAAACAAATATGAACGGAGTAAAGACAGTGAAAGTGTACAATATTTTACAACAATTACAGTTACGTACCACATAAGTGGATGGATAAGTTTAATTGCGGGGAGTCGGCGCGCGTGAAATTGGCCCGTATGTAACGTGCAGTTGCGTAAAGGGGGATGTGTTGAAAATGTACATACGAACGCGCAGGCGCATTGAAAGGTTTTTTGCGAGTATCGCACCGCGCACGTTTGTAACAGGATCGTAAGTGAATTTTTTTTCTAAATTAACCGACTTCAAAAAAAGAAGCATGTTCTCGATTCGCTTGTATTCTTTTATGTTGTTACCTCACACTCTAGCACTTATTAAGCGATTTCGACAAATGCTTTTAATTGTGAGATTGTGTTCTACGAGGTATTGACGGCACTTGACAAGTATTATACAGACACGTGTAAGCGATTCGGGTACTTTCAATAGTAACTCATGTATTTGCTCTTGGGAAGAACCGTCTTCAACGACTTCAACGATTTCAACATTACATTAAAATTCTCTGAATGCAGAAAAAAATGGGAAAAAAAACCTGAAAGTTCTGTCAACCGACCGACCTGGTCCGAGGCCTGGCCAAACTGTCAGTTTGAGGGTGGTTGTACCCCAACTGAAAATGTAGAGACCTTGAAATGACTAGCAGCCCTACCGGAAAATTAGATACTAGAAGGTTTTTAATTTTTTCCGTAGAAAAGTAACGAAGAAATGTAGCGCTAATTCTAAGAATAATTGTCATAATGAACAAGCGTCAATTAAAAGATAGTAAATAAAATAACTTTCACCAATACTAGTCACAAAAACTATATTCTAAAACCTATTTAAATAATTAGTTGTTTTTGAAGTTGAGAAATGTGTTTGGCAAATACCCCATTTAGTAACACTATTCATGAGGAGTTTGACCCTTGCCGAGGCGAGACAATCATTACATAAATTAACTAAAGAATAAGGTTTATTTAAAAAAAAACCCATTTTTGTTCTAATGTTGACAAAACTGAGATATTTAAATAATATACATATATATACCATAAAGTAACATACATATAGAAGTTTGATGTGTTTCCATGCAACTAACTAGTATGTAGGGCGGCAGAACCGTAATAGACAACGACAGAAGACAAATGAATTCAAAGGGCACAACGAACGATGTGTAGTCCGACAATGATTATCTTTATGGTATACAATTTATACTATATTGAGTGTAAAAAAAATAATAGATAATATATAAAAAAAATAATCCTGGAATTGCTTGGTGTGCACACCACTGTCAAGGAAAAGAATTTTGATTAAATATTTTTATTCCTAAAAATTGAGCTTAATCGATAAAAATTCAATATAGTTATTCATATCTGTAATTAGTGGGTCATTACTTTCTTCGATTTTGCCTACTTCTTATCTTGACAATTTCTGAAACATATTGGACCTACAGACAATCAGACGCCTGACGTCTGTGACTTTCTGTCCACCAGAAACAAAAACACCGATAAAAAGTTATTGTTCAATGGAACAATTACTGTTTTCCCAATTTTAATTCGGAATACTAAAAATCACCGATGTTACGTTTTTGAAAATATTGCGGTAACATTATTTAAAAAAAAAATACCTATCTTCCGTTTGTGCTGCATCCACTACAAAGTAGAAATCATTGTGGGAGTGGCGAGGGGTCGATAACATTTTTTACATATGTACCTCGAAAATCTGAAAAGATTTGTTATGCGAAAACCAGTTCATTTGGATGTGTGAAGAACTTAGCCGTTAGCTTTGAAATTTTCATGGCCAATACTATATAATCAGCATTCACAACGTTACAAACTTCTAGATATTGCCGCATTTGACATCTATTATTCGGTTGGACATCCTGAGTGTGTGTTTTGGAAGTTTGGCCGACCGGTATCGTCTTGCGTTTGGACCATGCCTTAAAAGTGCCGTTACCGCCTTTAGTCGCCATTTAAGGCATCCGTGGAAAAAACTTTGTCACCAAATTCAATTCTAATTTTAAAACCGCGTGGGAGTAGATTGTTATCGTGGATATCACAGATTCAAAAGTGTCTATGGTTTGTTTCTTGCCAATTTTATTTATTATGATTTCGTTATACATAGAAAAATATTTACATTTTTAACATCTTCGTTTTGCACAACAGTATGTTACTAAAAAGGAAATCAAATGAATGACTACTCACCACAACAAAAAATATAAATTACCGGTTATTGCCATGTTTATATGTGTATAAAAATATGGATTAATGAATCGATTCTTGTCACCATTCATAAAATACTTTATAACAATGATTTAAACCCGTTTTGTACCCGGGTAACGATTTTCCCAATGTTCATTAAACCTTCCTAGTGCATTAGAGAAAGGTAGGACGTGTCTACCACTGAGACATTATGTAGATTGTACAAATACACTGAAATTTATAAATAAATGTTCAAAGTAAGTTTAATGATTTGTAGTTTTTAGAAAAAAATTGTATTGTATTCTAAAACAACACAAAAAACACATTTTATGAAGCAAAATTTGATGAATCGTATTTTAAGTTCAATCAATTACAGAATATTGTAAAAGATCGTGCCGATCCTATTAAAAGAAGAAAAAAAAATGTTTCTATTGTAACGAAAATGTTTAAAAACGGTTCGTTGGCCCTGATCCGCATATGTGGTGCGCACGAGTGAAATATTGTATGTGCAATTTAAATGGAAAGGCCTTAAATATTGCATATTTTACCACTTATCATTGAACTTTATTGCGAAGTGTTAGAATTTATTTCTGTTCGGCACGTTCCCCAGAGATCTCGTGCGCCCAGCGGAGCGTGCTCAATCTCTATTGCAAGTAGAGCGTTGACTTTTCTCTCCGTTCTAAACGGAAATAAGTAATTAGGAGAATTAAGTAATTGGCACAATATTAATATTATGAAAAGCTTTAGTAGATACACTTAATATGTTCAATCAATTGCACAGACGATTTTTGCTGTAAAAACGAAGTTTTCGAATAACAAAATGTTTTGAAGAACATTTAAAACAGACAAAGTTTTATTAAATTCAGTAAAATTTTTATAAGTTAGGCTTGCGGATGGAAATACGCAATCATTACAACACGGCCTAAATAGCAATAAAACATGAACAGCCAGCTCGTAGTGATGTTTTTTAAGTATTGCGAGATGCTTTTCAAATAAACGAGGAAACCTGCCTGCCACGAGTCGCCTGCCTCATACACTTCAGCTCTGTGGCGTACACTTTGTTATTTTTCGTTAAGGAATGAAATTTTTCGTAAAATTAAGATGTCGTGGTTTTACCCCGATTTTTTAAAATAGAATTTTCATCAGATGACGAGGTTTTGAGGTCTTAGGAAGCTTTCCTAGCCATTTTCTGGGATGTGGCCGCTTACGTGTATACATGTGCGTGCGTACGCGCTTGTGGAAATATTGAACTCTGAATATATATTGAGTCGACTCCGACTTGCAGCATTCGAAAGAACATACCTGAACTTGAATTCCTAAATATTCCACGTTAATCTACCTGAGTAGATTTGATAGAATAGAATAGAATAGATTAGAATAGAATAGATTTGAGTAGAATAGATCTGAGAAATGTCAAAATATCAATGCAAAAAGTTTTGCTCAAAACAATGCGGAAAATGTTACTGAGCTGCAAAGCCAAACCTAGCCCAGATTTTTTTTCTCGACATGTTGTTTAAAAATAATAATAAAAAAACTGGATTAATACAATTTGAAAAAAATTTGGAATAGATGTTCAAAAAGGGCAATTTTATAAGTGTTATATCAATTATGCCATGATGATAAATTGCACTTATTTGATTTAGTTTATTCTATAAACTATTGTTTTTGTTTATGCAAAGAACTTGTTTTTCTATGTTCTTGTTATTTCCGTATTAATCTTTTTTCTTTTGCTTTCTGTCTTCAGCGCTTTGTTTGTAAAATCTTGCTAAATCAAAAATAAGTTCTTTGCCTTGACAATATTTTTTCTATATACCATTACAATGAACTAAAAATAAAAATACTGCGGGTATTCAGATTATAAACGCGACGTTACTTCAAGCGTTTTTGATAATAGAAATAAAAAAATCATAAATATTTTACACTTTATTTATTTCACGAGAAATATGGACGAGCAAATTTAGTCTATAAAGAGTACCTATTATAAAGAAAAACGCCATACAGCATTTGGCGCAGCGCAGTGATGCGTTTTTTTGGTACTGAGTGATATTTTCAACATTCTATGTTATATTCCAGGTTTGACTCAATAACTTGTGTGATTACGTATTGCAATTATATTATATGCAGTATGTAAATCAACAGCACTGCATCATTTGTCTCCATAATAGAACATAATATTCGTCATTACTTACAAGAATGGAACTCAATCTACGTGATTTTCGCGCTTTGATGTATTTTGATTACAAAAAAGATTTCTAGCCCCAAGAATGATTAGTGTTCTTAGATTAATGTTTTGTTTAGGAGTCTGTTTGTTAAAGAGCAACAGTTTTCAATTACTTTCGCGTCTGCAAGATCACCAGATTTTTTAAATTAAAAAAATCCAGTATCTATCCTACCTTAACCAACATACTCCTCTAAATTAGTATTATAAGATTTTACTTGTTTCCTAATATGATAGAAAAATTGGAAGGAAAGAGATTTGAGAGCAAGAAAGATGCACACCAGCGCATCTTATAATATTGAAATTGCTACAGTATCTGAAAGTGTATAGGTGCTTAGGGTAAATATTTTGAAAATATCTATGTCACTAATAAATAACGAATATCATAATTTTTAAGTATCTAGTTTTTTTTGACAGTCTTCCTATCGTACTCTCTAACAGGAAAAAGTGGCACGGTGCTGTTAATATCCATAAGGTATTGATAAATACCTACTGTAGATACAATTTCAATTATACACAAGAAGTAGTGAATCTAAGGTTTTTACTTTCTTAACTACCTTCTTAATTTGCATTTCTCCTTCTTTTCTTCCTTTTTTTTAAAAAAGCTTAATTTGAATATTTGAAATATGCTTTATGTTTAATAGAAAAATATTACTTTCGTTTTAGAAGAAAAATCTGCGATGTGACAACCCTAACGTAACACGCCACCGTGTGTTGTTAAAATAGAAGTGATGTCGAGGAAAGTGGCGACACCTGCAGCAAGTGCTGATCAGACACAGCTTTTACCGGAAAGGAGAGAGTGTGGTGTGTTGTCCGCCGCAAAACGAATACACCAAACGTCTATGATTAACATGCAATTACGCTTGGAAAATCTAGGTGTAATATTTAAGGCCATTTTCCAGCACTGTAGTGGTCCTATTACATACAGTTAAAACTAAGTTTTATCACTGCGAAATACTCAGGCGCATAAGTAAAACTATTTTTATAAATAAACTCGTGCTGTAGCAAATTACGATCCTTGAAATTAAATTAATTTTGATCAAATATTACAATTTTCAAGAAAACAATTAATCTACACACAAAGTATAAGAATAGGACAAGTGTGTTGATTTTTGCGGATTTATTAGAAACTCATGTCACCCTGTTTTAGGTAGTTTAGCCATCTGGAAAAATGACTGAAATTAGACAGATGAAAGGAATCTAAAAAACGAATGTATGTGGCAAAGGGAGTTCTAGAAAATTTTATGCAGACCAAACTGGAAACATTTTAAAGGGGGTTAAGTATTAAGCACCCGAAACCGACGAGCTTGCATGAAACGACCAACGGCTGTCAGCGAAGCAAGACAGATATGTAAAGATTGAAAATTGTACCGCATAGAGAACTGTAGTCTCTATGTATTTTTTTGTATAATAGACTTAAAAATTAACGAAAAAAATAACACGATTTTACGATTCTGAATGTTCGAGCGAAAATTAAAGGAAAAAACTGAAAAGAAAATTAACAGCAGGATGAGGGACACTGTCTAGATTCTTTGGTGTCGATGTGACAGGACAAGTTTGGTAAAGTCAGTCTGATCGAGCTGAGATATCCGAAATCGATGTCGACATCTGGCGGCACAACCGACGATTAAATTTGGTGTGACATTTAATTAGCCCACTACATGTAATATATTCCCACGTTATTTTTCATGTCATCTCGAGGGCCTAATCACTAATTTTAATATCACATAGTTACCATAATAATGATTTTTAATATTTTATCTAGGAATACAATATTTTCAGTAACAGATACGTACAATTAATGTATAGTGGTTTTTTTTAGCGATCATAAAAAAAAAACATAAATATAGAGATACATTTCAAGTTAGATAGAAGACATACAGATATAATACGAGGTGCACCTGTTGTATATTTTTAAGATTTAGAACAATGAGAGTATTACTAGCATATCCAATACATATCATTTTGCTTCAAAGATGCCATAAATATCGGTCTTGAAAATATCAAATAAGTATAATTCGTTATAATTTAAAATTTTAGAAATTCTATACCAATGTTATAGTTATGTACTTAAATTTAACCTAATTTAAAAATAGCCAGGTCTATCGTTGCGATAAATGCGAAAAAAAATCAAATGAGACCTCCAGCTGAATATACGAATGAACAGTATATACTTTACTTAAGGTTTTAAAATAGGTTTGTAAAAAAAAATAATTTTTACTTTAAACAACTTCATAGCTCGCCCATGAGACCCGATCGCAACAACTGTTAGTGGATATGTGGTCACATGCAGCCCGAGCCGGCGGTTGCATAACAAGAGAAATGCGTTTCGCCCGCATTGCATTCGGACCGCGGCGGTTCAACGACCCTGTTATAAAAAGGTGCGTGTACGCATGACTGACTGGACGAGAAGCCGCTCTGATGGAATGGGAATTATTATCCGATCGTTTAAAATGAACTGGTGAGTAATTATGTTGTATTGTAACTTTCCCACTCTACTTATTCTTTTCATACTCAGAATGAATGCCTTACTGAAATTAATAGATCTAAGAATCGTGACGGAGTGATTTAAAAGGCGAAAATTATTAACGTATGAAGTTGATATATGTATTCCCAAAATAATTATGTGAGTTATAAAGTCAAGGTAGATGTGCCAGTTTTTAAATCAACTGTGAAGTTGTTCGTATATAAGTTGGACTGGCGAAAAAAAGTGAAATTACTTTGCATTCTAATCAAATGGTTTTCAAATTATTCTTGTAGTAATAATAAAATGTATGAAATTTAAAATTATAATTAATAATGTAAAAGTCGTGATAAGCAGTTTCCTTTTTGATATAGTTTATATGTAAACGTAATGATTAAATCAATTTCAAAGAATTTTGGCATAGAATATGGAAAAGACATAAACATAAGATATCTATAATTCATCTCGAAAAAATTTAATCTCTCTTCTCTTCCCGGAGAACTTAATTAGTGAAAATTATAATTAATGAAACAATTATTTTCATAGAATTTGATACGAAAATATTTGCTCAGAGGAGCAATAATTTTATGGGAAATATGAATTGATAGACAAACACAATAATGAAATAAACATAGCAAAATATAAACGAGATTCGACCGGAAGTCTCTATTGAGAATCGTAGTATTTTCAGACCAAAAACTAGTTATTGAATATAAAAAAGCTATCGGTGTAAAGTGAGCTAGCACGTATCGAGGCGGTGTATAAAACTAGTTTGGGCGAAAGTGAAAACGACCTGCCGCCGGCCGCCGTGCGCCTGCGCGAGCTATGTCCAAATGTGGAGTTGCTTTAATCAGGTATCAACAGATAGTATATTACAATCAAATATTTGAATGCTCATGTAATGTATTTGCTCTGTATATAAATGTCTCTATACAATAAAGTAAAAATAATGAAATTAGCACTAGTAATAATATTTAAAAAAATATATGAATACCTACCTGAATTCAAGATTTCCAATTGATTACGCATTATTTGTTTTAAAACCCTTGAAAAGAAAACGGAAGAAGTGAAACCCATAAGTTATTTAATAAAAATAAAAGAAAAAAGAAACGTAATGTTACGTTACAAGAGATGAGTACATGCAAATTGACCATTAGATTAATAATCGTCCAATCACAAATCCAATCACCCAGTAAATCATCAACTTTCAAAAATTATGATTGTATTTGATATATTCAAAACATATTTCTTATGTTATTAGTGAATTTTACTGTATTTATTAGTACAAAACGCAATTACTAAATTGCATACGGGCGAAGACGAAGTGGGTTATCGTTTATTATGGAGGTAGAAGGGCGGAAGTGGGTGCACGAGTAAACATCCCGTGACCCTGTGGAGTCGGGGGTGAGGCTAGTATATAAAGGTATAAGTTTACCTTCCACAGTGCACTTCATAACTTGAAAGCTACCATAATGTAACAATACGGCCATTGTAATATGAAAGCGATAAATTTATGCAATAGTTTAGTAGTTTTTTTTTTTGATCAGGCGTGTTGTACATTTATGCAATTAAATAGCCTTTTTTGTCAAACAACAAATCGTAGAGAAGAAATCGTTTTACAAATGTTTAGAACTCCGGTCTGCAATTTGTACACTTGTATTTTAAAAACGTCGTTATCAAACAAAAGTGGTGTTACTATCATTTTGGCCTATTTTAGCTTAGTTTTTCGTACAAAAGCATTAAACACATATATTATATGCAATATTGAATGTAAGAAATCAAGATGGTGTTAAAGACATTGTTATTTGATGTTAATCATGGTTATTCCGCTTAATCATATATTTTGTGTCGACAAAAGGCACACCTATTTAATTTTATTCAGGATTATTGCAGTTATTTAATCAATACTTCGAACTAGGTTCCGGAATGAATTTGTGGTGACCTGCCGGTGAACCGTTTTTATCTAAATAAAATATTGCTTTGTAAAAAAAAAACAAAAACTTTAATTTCAATATCGTTTTGATAAGTTTCAGATTTTCCTTAGTTTTTATAAAAAGTAGGCAAACTGCAGGCCGGATTTGAAAGAAGTCCCACAAGAAAACCATAACACTCACTAAAATTACTTGCATATTAAAAAAGTTGTTGTTGCAATCGTTGCTAAGTTAGTACTATACTATACTCAGTTTGAGTCTTGAAGATATAAGCAAAATGAAAATCAATAACGCGTGGATCTACAATTTCAGTTGAATGTGTTGTCGTACCAGGATGTCATTTAAAAAGAAACTGCCAAATATTTTCTGCGTTTAAGGGAGAGAAAGCCTCTTATGACGACGGCCCACTTCAAGATGCCTAAAACGGCATAAGCGCGTTCTCAGCACGGCTCTATCTCACTCGTGTTTTTTCCTTTCACCACCCCACCGCATACCGTTTAATTCCAGATCAGAGCATCGAACCTGGAGCAGCCTACACTCGCCCCACGGTATCACTGACGTCCGCCGATACGAATAGCTTACGGCCCCCGTGGCGTGGGGCGAGTCTAACTCGACTTAGGCAGCAATACATCAGCCAATTCGACCGCGCCGATGAGCGCTCACCCGGCCGTTTATTTTATTTTATTTATTAAATACCGACAATTATAAAGAAATTTATTTCTGAAAGAATGCATACATACAATTCACTTAAAGAGACATTGTGAAACTGAAATATTACAACGTTACAACGTAATATCGACCTTTTTGAAATATTTAACATCTAGCCAATGTATCAATATCAATCACTGAGCATGATAACAGATATATCTGAGTTATTTTACTAATTATGAAATATCTACATATTCACTTAAACGTATGCTTTTAATTTATTTTTAAATGTACCCGCGTCTTAGAATATTTAATATCCTCTGGTAGGGCGTTGTATAGTTGAACTTCTATAAATCCTTTCTTTCCCGTATAATGTTCTCAGTGTTTTTAATTTCAAATATAATTTTCTCTTGTAGTAAAAGTAATTTCTGTCTGAGTTTGGTTCTTGAGAATTTTCCTGATTATTATAGTATAAAAGCGTTGTAAGTAATATAGTTGATGTAAATAAAATTTTTATCACATCATTTTGTGATCTTTGTAACTAAGCGATGTTTGATTTTGCAGCACAACCTCTACCGATATCAGATTTCGAGTGCAGTTTGACCAGTGTGTTGTAAATTGTATGTCAAACTTCAAGTGGAAAATAATTTGGTATATTTCTTATAGCTTCGGTTAACACAATTTTTCATTCTAAGTATTCGATATGCTTTTTCGATGAGAGTGTTCAATATAAAACCTAAGTATTTTTTGCTTTTGGAGTTTTCTAGAATTTTTTATTTATAGTAAGTGACAGATAGTTAGGATTTTGTTTTTAACTTTTGGCAGAGAAGATTATATATCTCGATCGTGATGCGTCGATAGTAAGTTCTGTTCCAACCACATATTTAGTTAGATCTTCTCTTGTTACATTTATTACATTAGATAATGTGTGTCTATTTTATGAGCAATCATTCGATAACACAACTTAAGTCAAAGTTCGTGTGCCGACCGACTGGCATTGGCGGTGTCGACGCGCCGGCCGGCCCGCCGCGGGTACGTCGCGGCCCAAACCGTCGCAGTTTACAAATATCACGTATCATCCCTTTTGAGACTGCAGTGCGGGTTCGACGGCCTATTGTAAGTATATCGTCTGTTTGTTTATTGTTTCGATTAAACTTGATTTAAATATTTAAAATGAAATTTTGAATGTTTAACTTCCGACGTGTTTCGAACGAGCGTGGAGCGGGTGGCTCGACCCGACTGACTACAATTTACTTTTCAGCCGATCCGTGCGTTGTCGAGACTCGAATCATATATCTTCCGATTCGTAGGCACCGCTCGTGACACCGCCGCTCGCGTTATTTTCATATGCACAACTAAATTTTTGAAATGACCTTATTCATATTAAGGGTGTTTATTTTTGATGTTAGTCGGTTACAGATGGATCGACTAATGGCTATGCACAACGTTACATACTATTATGAGAGTTAAACGAATAATGCCTCGACGCGTTCTCTCGGTAGTGTGCTGGTGGAGAACCCTAAAACAAAAACGTGAGAAAATAACGAATCTTTGTCCCGGCGCGTCGTCCACGTCGCTTCGGGCGAGGCGTATAATCAGCCGAGACCGGCGACTCATCGACACGCAACTTTCATTGCCAATGGCGGGTCACGCTTTCAAAATGATAGAATAGGCGGAAATGAACGATTTGGGATATTTTGTCGTAGCTGCGGGTTTCTATGGCGATCGGCATCTCAACGCGCGCGTCGGCGTCGAAAGTGAACGGGCCGCCGGGACAGAAGCGGTCGGCGGCTGGTCGCGGTTATGCGAGAACGGAGCAGTCTTATTTTTGGCGTTTTTATGAAGTCAATAGCTTTCATAATTTTAAATGTAGTGTGAAATATGAAGGAGAACAAATGGCAACATTAAATTTTTTTAAATTAGACGTTTCCTTTTTGACGACATTAACACAAAACAAAGTAGGAATTATTTTAAAACTTCGGAAGAATTTTAACATCTTCCAGAAACGGACACTGAAAGTTCTACACCAATCAAAGAAAATGAAGAATGAAAGATTAACGGAAGAAACGCACTTGGAAGAAGTATTTATCCTCCGCACTATATCTATTGACACGATGAAGTATCATTACCTATCCCGACTCCGGCTTCTGGGTAAAGGGTGCACTAGTCCTGGTTACACCTCCTTACATAATTGCCCTCGCTCTTTTCGGTGTATTGGGACTTGGACAGTCACTGCGACTAACTAGCTAGCTAGCGACTAGATGAAGTTGGAACGGATGACAACGATCTGAAGTTTCGGTTTTGAACAGGTGGTTGTAGGTTTTTTGGTTACAATAACGTATTTTCAAAAAAAGTCTCTTAGTTAACATTATTTCTTCTTACTAGTACGTTATATAAAAACTGTAACCATTATTGCATTTTATGAACAATTATTGTATTGTTTCGTGTTGTTTTAAGAGTCACTTATTATACTTGTCATTAGGACCGATGTGCATATTATGCGTGTTGAATTTCTTTTTGTCCATTAAAATCAGTCGTTAGAGACAAATGAATGGAAACGCGATATTTCCTTTTACGAAATAATTACTCACCGAAGGTGAAATTCATTTTTCAATAGCGGAAGTTTGTAAAGCCTACGAGTGAGGTTGTTTGCACATAAACGGGCGGACAGACTGACGCAACAACCTTATATCACCGTGTGCATTAGGCGTCTGTCGACCGAGTAAATACAGGAGCTGGCTACTTTCTGCGTTACGACATCCAATATTTTCCAGTATTAAAAAGTGCTAAGTATTCAATTATAACGAGAAGCTGGCGAACTTGGACCATTTTTGAGATATAAATCGCACTTCGAAATTGGCTAGAATACTTTTTGAAATAGCCTCGTAACCTCTATATGAATATTTTTTTTTTGGATTTGATTTATTCGTTTACGGAGAAGAAGAGCTATTTGGAAACACATTCCACCCTATTCTAATGCGAATCACAATTGGTTAATTGCTAAAAGACAGACTCCAATAATTAATATGCACTGACTTAATTTGGAATAAGGTAATCTTTAGTGGGTTTTAAATTAATCCATAATTATTTTTGATGGATGATTACAAATTGACCACTTGGTTTAAGGTATTCCATGTGAGATTTTTAAAAATAAATTCAGCCGGTTTTCTTGGTCAACTCCATAGCTCCGGGCAGTGAGACCTCATGACCCTCGGTGCATTAAGGGCAGTACGATTTGTATTGTACCCGTAATGCTCTAAGTATTCAATCTGAATAAAAAGATTGTGCATGGGTGCTTCAGCAGTGGGATGAAACCTCACACAAAAAAAAAAAAAAAAAACTATTTTTACATTGATTACTTACTTAGCATAACGGTTGTATAATTTTATAAATAAAAGTTATATTAATGTTGTAAAAATCTAACGATTAATTGAAAAATATTAATATTCTTACTTTTATTTTCATTTCTTTATACAAATAGTGATAAATAACGGCTAGCTAAAGTTCATATGAATAAATTATTATTACAATAATGCACTTATAGGTTATTTGATACAAACAAATAACAATTTGTTTATTTGCTACATAGCATTGTTAATAATTAAGCAACGGTAGGTATATAGGTCGTCTACGAGTTATTCCAGATAATCAAGTATGAGAAATGAAATTAAGCTAATTAGTTTATAATGATGCATTTGGTTCGTGTGGGGTTAGACAGACTCGAAAAATATAAAGATATTTTTGTTTAATTAATACTATTAATTACTACATAATATTGTTTCGTGTTTTATGTGATCAAAGGCCACAAATGATAGACGTTAAAAATGACGGATTATGGGTTGTATGCTTGATGAAGAAACAAACAAATACATAGACGTTTATCGCATTTCAACATACTCTCCAAAAAATATTGTACATCAAACAGATTGTCAAATATTGATTAAGCTTATCATGTTACGGCCAAAAGAAAATATGTTTGAAGAAACTGAAAAGTGTCGCTGTTGGAGTGTGGGCTAGTTATTGAGATGAAACCAACATTGAGTTCAATTTGGACTGCTATTTTGCCAATGCTGTGATGTTTTTTATATGCCGTTTATTGTGGAAGTTCCGGGGCGACCGCTGGTCAGTGACCATACAATAGGGCGAAGCGCTTTCACTGCATTGTGTGCGCCTGCGCCGCCGGCGCTGTAAAAACTACACGTACCGTTTCGCTGTCACGTTTACCGTTCTCTCAATAAACATCATCTCTTCGTATTCATACATGTCTATAGTCAAAAGGAAAAAATCATTTTACAGGTCTACCGTATAAGTGACGCTCGGCGAACTACCCCAAAAAACTAAGTAGGCAGGCATCAGTAAAATATAGAAAATACAAAAGAAGAATCATAAATTGGTTTTTTGTTCAGAAATCTCATTTCAAATATTGTTATATGATCTCGTTACTATTATTCCCACGTCTAATATAAATTTCATATAATAAATCTACGAACATATAACAACTTAGAATAATGCAGCCGACTTCTAGTTTAATGAAATCAATACTATACAAATAAATCAACTTAAAATATCCACTTTTTTAAAAGCCATTTTGAATTATTAAACCATGACCTCACCGTAAGCTCGTTGGTGGGCGACCACCTCCAAAATTTTCTTATTTACGAAACTTAATTTCCTATTTCCATACTCGGCCTCACAAAAGCTCGGCGATGAATACGGCCTACATGAACGCCCACGCGAAAGCCTACCGCGACTGTACTAGGACAGGCTCACCTTGCGCCCACGGCGCACGCGCGGCGGGCACGGGCCTGTGAGTGCGAGTTTGGAAACGTTATGTAACGGTTTGTAAAGTTGTACTCGTATTTGAGATGAGTCATCTCTAAGAAATTGCATGTAATGTAAATAATAAACAGGTTTATTGATCACTGCACCTAAGTTTTTTCACGATTAAAATCATTTTAGTTAATAAATTTGTATTTAAATTTCTATTCACACATTATGCAGCTCAAATGTGCAGGCGGATGCGCCATCTATGAATTGCAGCGGAATTAGTGCGTCTGTCGCAGTTGTACTGCGACCGCCACTTGTGAAGCTCGTGCTGCAAATAAACAAGTCTGAACATCGAAATGCTGTCCATCAATTTGCCCATACACCGCAAGAGTCCGTACTCCGAGGCGACTGTGAAGGAAAAACCGAAGTGCGGGCCTACGTGGCTATGCTGAAATCACCGTTACGTACATGATGGATTCGATAATGCATCTTTTTGCAAATACTCATAATCTGCTTCTTTTTAAGAACAACTTTTCTAAAGAAACTATGGTAAAAATATTCTCATAAATAATATAGAATAATATAGACGCAACTCTAATCAATGCTCGGCGAGGCTGCAAGCGCGGACGTGATCGCGTCGCAGTGTGATGCGACGAATTCTTATTAGCGCAAGTTCGCGACTGATCGCGGCTGTGCGAATCGGACACCTGGCCGGTCACATGGCGCGCTGCGGCGCGGTACCTACACGTCATCTGCTCTAATGTTGTCAGTACGACATTTCTATACAGATGTTTAAAACTATTTTCTCAGAAACGGCTACTTTAAAGATTATGGTTTCTTTGGCAAAATTGTTTTATAAGAGGAGGAGATCATGAATATTTGCGTACATTATTCTGTACATTCTGTACATTATTCATAACGTTGGCAACAAGTTAAGCCACAGAAACATATTGTAATTTACAGAAAATTCGTAGTTTGATTGCGTGTATAAATACTAAACTACTTGGCCCGGCAAACATAGTTCTGTTTTTTTTTATTCTGACCTTGGACCTGTTATCGATACTGCTCCCCGTCCTGTTTTCAATTCTGATTCCGCTATCAGCCAGAGTTCCGATTTGGACGAAGTCGGGGAAAATAAATCCTTCACCTTTTGGATTCCGATCGGGCTCTTGATTCTGATGCCGACCCCATTCTGAGCCCGCTCTCGCTTGCAATTTCGATTCGCTCGATTCTGCTCCTCGTCCCGTTTTCAGATCTGATACTGTTGCCAGTCTAATTGGAGTGGTGCAATTTTGTTAAGAATATTTTTAATCAGTCAATTATGCCAATTGAAGGGCGGAAGTCTAAGGAAATTAAAATTTATATTTGTATGTATTTTTAAATGAGAAATTCGAAAAAAATTCAAAAAAAACATTAGATCCCCACAATAATGCCACCTACCGGGAAAGAAAATATTCTATCTCTCAAGTTGGACCAAATTACATACAGTGTGTAAAATTGCATTAAGATAGGTTAGGTAGTTTCAGAATCCGTCGCCGATCAACATCCTGACACGGAAGTTTTATAAATTAAGATTGATAAAATAATTATGAAAACTTTAATCGAACAGCAATAGTACATCAAGGGGTTTGATTTATGTGGTATCGTAAAAAGTATATTATTGGTCAGTCCCATTTGAATGCTGAACGAATGCATCATAAGTTACCATAGGCCATTGCATCCACTGTGCAATAGGCTGGCTTAAGAGCTATGGTGTATACTCTATCGTACAGGATGCCCGTGCGTTTTATTGGGGCGTGAAAGAAGAAGGAATTGGTTCTGAATTGTCGCAATCATTTGAGCACGCAAAAGATGCGACAATTCAGAACTAGGTTAAAAAATGTAAGCTGTAAAATTTAAGAACAGTAGTAGTAACAAGTACATGTTATTTAACAGTTGAATTGCAAGGCTTGCACATGCGTACAGGCATTATTAAAGATAAGCGCGTGAGAGTTGATTGTGTCGTATTAAATAGATTGCGCATGCGGTGTGTTTGTCTGGAATTCAGCACTCATTTCTCTTCACACACAAAAGGCGCTCCCGGCTATTTCGGCCTAGTCCTTTACGGTAGGTTTGTCTGAGCCACGTCTGTACGTTTCCGCGGTTTGTATATGTAAATATTAATATGCGATAATTAGCACTTGAAATCATCCCTCGACTAGCTGAAAATGCCACAAATACTTTGGTTTAGGGAACTCAGAACAAATTTTAGCTATCCGAACTCTGCCTGGTCCTAATGTGCAGGCGGAAACGCGTTATGTTAAAAATCCGTATAGTGTTCAAATTCAACAATACGAGTACAGGACTTGCAGTAGCCTTTTCTCACTTTCAATGGAACAATCCATACACTCAACGTATTATTCGGAAGCGATAACTTCCTGCAGCAAACAAAGCCACGTCTTCTTGTACCGGCAACGATAACGTGGAACAATAGTTGTTTACGTTGGCAGCATGTACCTCACGTGTGAGAGGCACAGCCTTGCACCGGGTGCAGCAACGGGGCGGCCCCATGGTTGGCCTCACGAGTGCAGTGGGCTGCACGCCGTTACGCTGCGGCCTTCGCGACTACCTACGCTGGCGACGCTCATCTTGTGTTACCTTGAAGGGTTTGTGAATCGAGAACCTTCTACAGACGTCATTGTTTTAAGAACTTCATTTCCAAGCATAACTCGTTATAACCTCGCTCGAGCATCCGTTTGCTATCGAGGAATACACGAATTGTCTACATCCACGTAATCGTCGAAGGTATACCGACATAAAGGGCCCTGATGTGTAAATTAATGATGCAAAAATTGAAAACTTATACTTTTTCTATAAATAACCACATATTTTGCGTGATAGAAATAGTGTTTTAAGTAGTTTGTTTATTCGTTTAGTGCTCCTAAACTATTACATGGATTTTAATGTGGTTTTTTGTCACTTTCTAGAGAACTTTACGAAAACGTTGGATGTGTATAATACACTGGCAATCCTTCGGGTCTAGACTCGCACGGCTACAGACTAGATTGCAATTAATTGGCACACTTGTATCTGGTTTATGTCAAGAAAAAAACACATAATAATTCTATTAGTTTGCGAGCTCGGTCTTATCCATCTAGATCTTACTTTATCATACTTAATGTCACTTTTTCCTATATTCAGTTATTGGTAATTGCTATCAGCAGTATTCGAGGAGGACCGTTATCGCTATTGAGACCGGGATCGAATCGAGAGTGGGATAGTGATGTTAATCGACAGTGTAGATTAAGTTTGGGATTAGGGTTAAGATGGAGGTGATCGGAAAACGAAAACGTTTTCCTTTTATGATAAAGGTATTTTATAATTGCGTACGTAGCCGTGGGAGTATGTTGGGAGTATATAAAAAAATATTAAAATACTTATATATCTATATGAGGCATTTTGAAAACCAAAAATGAAAAATATAACAGAATTTAAATTCTATTATTAAATTCTGATATAAATAGACGCGACGACATTTGCTGTCTAATAAAGTTTCATTTTGCTAGACAACTAATTTCAATAAATGTCTAGTATAAAAGCAAAACTATAATTTGCAGTTACAGAAAACAGACTTCGATATAAATGCGGCGATCATGAAAGTTACCACGAAAGTGGTAAATACCGCACTTAGCTGCGGTCGGTCCGCGGGTGGTTTGTCTATTTTTGAGGTTTATTCAAAGAAAGTACAGAATGGTAATTTTTTGCTTATTTTAGGTTGTGGGCTTTGATTTATTTTATATTAAAAATGAAGTATTTATTAGCTACGAAATAAAAAACTTAAAAAAATGTTGCGTTGTTATTGTGTACACCTTTTCATATTTATAAAATAATTTGTTAACTAGATAGTTTTACTTTTTCTCTAATTCAAAATTTTCTAAGTTTCATGTTTTCTATAAATAAATAAAAAAATAACAAATTAGAAACTCCATAGTTATGTAGATCTTAATATATTACCTATTTAAAATTCTTATTTAATTGAGGGAATGAAGTATACATACACAATTTTTTGAAACTGACATTCCGCAAAAAGTTATTATTAAAATAAAATTTGAATTTGTGTGTCTTCCTTTTGACATATTTTACCCGAAACAACCATTAAAAGGAGGAGGTGTAACGCAAATTTTATTTTAAAAGTGACTTTTTGTAAAATGATAGTTTAAAAGGAGACAGTGTAAGAGGCCCTTAATGTACTATATTCACAAAAAAATAATAAATAATGGGTACGTGACCTTCTGTATAATCTTAATAAATGTATAGATCATATACTATATATTTATTCACATTAAATTCCGGCATCGGCGCGTGGGCGCAGGTGCGTGCAGTGCATAACAAATGTGTGTTATGTTTTATAGTTTACAGACGTGATTGTTTAGGGAAGTGTCACTATTTTTTATTACTTGCTCGCAGAGATAATTTAGCGTCACATTTTTTTCGCCACGTCGTACACACTCGGTTCTTTTTTTTGGTTCCGCACTATATCGGACTAAACTAGGACGTGCGTACCGTAGTATGTAGTTGATAGGTGCAGTTAACTATAGGTGTCTGTGGGTCAGTTGCCTTTCTACTGTTGTTCTTCTTATTTATTATTACCTACGATATTATTTTATAAAGTGTAATATGCATTATATTATTTATAGCGATGTTTTGTATAAGAATTTCATAAAACCTGAAATCAAAGAAAATGAGTAATAAATTGTATAATTGACACCAAAAAAGGAATAAAGCATACCAACGTCACTACAAAAGGAAATTTGATCGAATTTCGTTAAATTATTTATTTTGCTATATCGATCATCATTTTAATATCGATCTATTTATTATTTAATTGTTAAATTCGTAATTGAATATTTGTCAGTCGACATGAATACTTTTTTATGGTACTAATATTACATTTTTTGCAAATTATAACTGGCACTTACCTATATCTATCTTTACAACTTAAAAAATTCTCAAGATATCAAGGCGATTTAATGAACATTTTGAACTTTCGACGTAATGAATGGATTCTTGTATTGATACCATCAAATATTAAAAAAAAATCGTTCGTCACGAAAGATTTAAAACTAAACGTATTCGGTAATAAAGTGATTGTTGCAGGGCTGTATAAGGTCTTAGTTAACGAGATCTACCAATGCGTATTCATTACAATAGGCCATTCGAGCGGCAGATCGTACGGAGATTGTGCATTCCGGTTGCGCCACCTGGCGGAATTTGAGCAACTCTATTCCCAGTAAAATCGAAGGGTCGTGACAACAAATTTTATTCATCTTCCGATCAAATATTGTGTTTGAAAACAATTTCTATAATTTAAATAAGAAGTTCTTCCATGCGCAAATGATATTTATACATATCAAACATGGATTTTACCAAGGCATATAAATTAATATAATCGAGCAAGTTCTAGATCTAGAAACCTGCTATAAAGAATTCAACATTCCCGGTAGTCATGTCTGTGTCAAATGACTAGATCAGCCGTGTAGATCATCTGTAAATTGTATGTATTCGCGCTAGGTATGCTATAAGTTTACCATTGATAGAGGAACACTCCGTAAGGCGTTCAGAGGGTTTTTGTTTTATACAAAAATACAAAAAAATCTTATCTTTACTACTTTTATTACCGAAAAAAAAAACCGAAAAGCGCTGACTCATTATTGTGTTATGAAAACTTTTTCTGTAATCACGTTCAATTGCATTTATTACCTCATTAGCGATACGCGTTATTGCACACTTCACAGAACAAAGCCGGCAACGGCAACGAATGCGCGGACAAAGACATACGTTGTGGGTTTCACAATTTACCCCTTGTACTAATCGCTGTGAAGCGCCAATTTTCTCTACAACTAAATTATTAATGAATTTGAACAGGTGTTACAAATCCGGTTAATAAGTTCGCATATATGTACCGGCATTGCTCAATCGAGTTTCCGGCACGTGGAAATATTGGTTTAAAAACTGTTGCGTTTTTTCGTCTCGTCCAAGCGTTCGTGTGCTATAGCTATAAACGCCGTTATCGCTTTAAATATTTATTAAATGTACAGTTAAGTACAAAACACTGTTTTCATAGTTTAAATAAGCAGCTAGACATTTCTTGATTTAGTTGTTTTAAAAAAATTGAAAATCCGTTTGCTTTTTGGTAATTTAAACGACAAGCTAAAACCAAGCTAAGCACTTTTTTCAATAGATGAAAACATGTCCTACTATTTTAAGTGAGCAAATTTTTTCTAGTGATTGTTTTGTAACGCCATCTAGTGGAATTTTGAGGTTTTCACATTCTTGCTTTAACGTAGTGTCCTCAACAAGACACGGCGCTACACAACCTAAATGGCATTATGTGACGGTATTATAATGTATGTCTATTATCTGTCTAAATATTTATTACCTATTTGAAAAGAACATAAACTAGAAAAACGACGAGCTAAGCTTTGTTGCTCGAATGCTATTATTTAAAGTATAGGCTATAATAACTCACTATCTGGTATCGAGTTCTCAAGGAATATTGCGCGAGTGTCTAATAGTGTCTAATTGCATAAGTTGCTCTTAAGATGAAGTACATATTATAGGTACATAAGCACTCCACATTAATGATGTATTAAAAAAGGGCTAAATTTTAAGCACGCGAAAGCGATGAGCTTGCATCAGAAAAATGATTGATGTCAGCGAAGCAGGTGACATATGTAATTAGAAATGTTTAGTCTTTGCCTACTCTTCTGGGAGTGAGGCGTGCTTTTATAAATGAATAAACATAGGCATTTAGTGCAGTAACATACAAATGTATATAAAAAAATGAGAAAACATCTAAAATGTTCATTATACTGTTCTAAAGGTCCATTCCATTTTGATGCCGTTCCATAATCTAGAGGAGGATTCAGTGATTGAGGATTTATCAGTTACCACTTATTATTTTGGAAGAAAGCTACAAACTATTATTGACAGATGATGGCCGGCTATTTCTTCCACTACAAGCGATCGTCAGCGCGAATATCGCTAATGTATTCGCTTCAGTAACAGGCGTCGAGGCGGCGGCGGCGGCGCGTGCTGTAGGCGTACCGCGCTACGGGCGGGCCACATCGCAATCAGAGCGCCGGAGTCGCCGGCTCCACCGTCTTAGACGACTGATTACTTACACGTATTTTTTTTTACTGAAAACAGTATTTTCATCACGAACCGAAGAAGGTAGTTCAGGCGAAACTGCTATTTGTGAATATCAATGATAATGCCATTTATACATAAATATAAATGACACAATTAATCGTTTAGATAATTACGCATGTAACTGCACTATTTGACGCCATGAGTTAATTTTCTCAAACTTAATATCATTTCACAGTACACCACAACAAGTAACGAATAATGTATAATGGTTATGCTACTGGCAATCTATATTCTTCGGTATTTTACGGAATACCTAAATATTCCACTTAAAACTTTCAGCTATTGACAAAAATGTTATTCATTTCGTTTTTATTATTTGTTATAGTGGCCTTAGTAATATACACTTTATGAAAAAAATCAATTGTTTATCTATTCAAAAGATAAAGCTCTATGATAGATGGACGAACAGACAGCGGAGTTTTAGTAACAGGGTTCCGTTGACACCCTTTGTTTACGGAACCCTAATAAAATTGCGTTCACGCATTTTAAACGGACGACGATGAATCTGGTCACAGACGTGAATTTCAAGATTGCGCTTTCATTCTTATCTCCATATTAAACAACTTTTATTTTAAGACCGGCGTTGTCCGGTTCTTTCTTTGTACAACTTTCGCCGTCGGCCGCGGCGCGGGCGCGGCGCCGTCGACGCCTCGACGCTTTCTTTGTGTTATTTCTCCGTTTCGGAGTTAGCTCCCTTTGTGGTCGGGCTCACGCACCGCTCTTTGTCTTAACCTGTTACAGCCGCCGACGTAACGGCCGTTTAGTGTGATGCAATAGACGATTCTTTCTTTTTAGCGACAAAAACCGTTAGTCTTTGACTGGTCTTTTCAGGTAGGTATTTTGGCTGTCGTTAGAGTGATGAGTTTGACTTTTTGGAACTGATGGGTATTATTGAAGTCTAATGGACTGGAACATGAGCTCTGCAAACAATAGACAGCTCGAGTATGCGTGGATAATGATGACGTATCATTATTTGGACTAAAATAAAAAAATAATTATGAAATTATTCGGCTTTCAATTGAATACCATCTGATACAGACATTGAAAATTTGTAAGAACACGAAGATGATAATCTAAAACCTATTTCAAAAGATCTATGTCAATGGCAAAAGATCGTCTGGATCCGTGGTCCACGTGGGTACCGCAGGGATAATCCTTGGTCCGTTTTTTATTTTAGTCTATATTAACGAGTTTCTTGATCTTGTTGGACATGTTCATGAGAGGGTACAGTCTGCAGTTGTTATTTAAACACAAGAGACCGCAACTCGTGCATGACGATGCCAACATAACGCTATCTCGAAAGTAGTAAAAAGGTGTACTGCAAACTGTATTAAATTCTCGCTGACAAAAGTAACACATAGATCCGGAATTATTGCAGTACAAAACCAGGAATTAGATTTTATTGATAGTCATTATTCGAAGGCTTTACTCTAAAAAAAATTGGTTGTCCGTAAAGTCGGCTTACGGACGATAATTTTACGTGATAACGTCATAAGAAAACATTGATGAAAAATTGTATATTTTTATGAATTGAATTGAATTATTATCACTGAATTATCATTATTTTATAAAAAATAGCTGATATCACCTAGTAATGATAATTATTTAGTATCTCTCTTCTACTCCATCGGCTGATGGAGTGGAAGAGAGATAGATGCGTCACAAGCCTAATGCTTAGGCCGATCGTGCCTCTCTATTGTTCCGCGCTCTCGCTCGGCTCAGGCGGAACGCGACAATGAGTCATGCTTTTTCGTGCGTGCAGCCGGCGTTCATCGATTTATAAGACGTTATCACGGCAAAAAGATTTCAACGATTTTCTCATATCAATAAGTTGACAAAAACCTTAGTGATGGTTTTTATGCAGTTATAAAAATTACGAAATTTATCCGATATAGAAATTATAAACTCATTTGAACGATAAAAATAATTATTACAATATTTTTAATATTTAATCAAAACGCATAACTCTGCATGAATAATATTGTTCATATTAAAAATGAAAATCATATCTTTTTTTGTGTAAAACGTTTCATTTTTCATAATATAATTTAATTCGGTCTAATAAAAAATATTACAATTCATGCACTACATACCACGATATGTTCGTTCGTACACTATGCTACTCTTTTAGCATTGAAAAATTCGGCAAACAGGAAACTGTGAATGAAAAGACTATGCACGCAAGAACTAGGGAGGTAGGTGCCAATTCCGTCTATAAGCGCAACAATATTGACTATCGTCTGTCCAACGTGGCGATCAGTGCATGCAATACAGCGAAAGAGATTTGTGGTCAGAAGTTTGTTTAAACATGTTAATAGCCATGATGATGTTCATCAATGTTAATGGAAGTTCTCGACGAACGGTGAAATTCTAGGGGAACCCGAGGCAGATATAATGGCTAGTCCTGATAGACATAAAAAGAAAACGAGAATTAATAAAAAAAAATCGTCGTAAATAAAACAAATCTAGAGTGGACATAACCTTCGAACTGTCCCCGAAAAAAAAAGCAACGATATCAACGAAACTGGTTGTCAAAGTTATTTAACACTTTCGCTGTCCGCGTACCCGAAAAAAAAGAAAGTCGCGGTTCGCCGCCGCGGCGCTGTAACTCAATTAGGAGCTTACTCCGTGCGGACCCGGTGAAACTGGTGACGACAAGGTGCGCAAACGCATGAAAAAAAGGCGAAAGTTATGTAACCATGTTTACCAAATATTAGGAAGAAATTTTGTGTGTTGTATGTTTGCATTTAAAATTTTCTTGTTCAGCTTCTTGTGACCGTACTCACCGAAAAATTTTATTTTCAAAAATCATAAGCTCTAATCGTAGTTTTAGATTTAATATAATATTTTTTTATGTCTACTATAATTGTCAGAAATTTATGGTCATCCTTTGATTTTTTTCCAAATAGTGACGTTTAGTGTCCCATTTTTAAAAGCGTACGCTTATCGTCACAATGAGTAGACAAACTGCAAATAACAATAATAAATAATGAATTATCAGATTGTATATGACGTTCGAAAGTTAACTGCTTTCCATAAATTTCTCTTTCAATTTTAAACAAACGTAAAATGTTTCTTATGCAATGAAATCATTAATATATATTACACATATTTCATTTTTCAATGTAAATCATAAAACCGACTTGACTTTTTTGACTTAAGGCCAAGTGCAATGCCAAACGCAACGCGTCACGCCCCACACTGTTTTGTGAGAAGGAGAATCGACTTAAAGCGGCAGAGTAAGGAAGATGGATTGTCATTTAGTTACGCAGAACTTTTTGTCGTAAGCGGCATTTTAGTTTTTTATTTATAATGAGAAAACTATTTATTATAAAGAAAAATGCTTAAGGCCAATCCTGTATAATTATATTTTACTAATAATGTTTAAATTTTGTTTTTTTATCGTTTGTCCTGTTAGAAATTTATTGGTATTAGTGTTTTAAGTGAACGTACTTTAGTATTTTTTATCATAAAGAACGTGCTGTGTATTTAAGCTTTCCCTACGGTAGAACTCAGAACATATTTTGTATACTTTTTTTTTTTGAGTTTGCTAGGTATAAGAGTTTTCTAGAAATATTCGTTTAAAGGTACCCATAATCAAAGCATACTTGGCCTTAAATTCATTAAATTCCCACAAACAACATAGAAAAATATTCACGAATACAAAATACATACAAAGTGTGTTTCTTAATTTAATTGCGGACTAATAACTTCAATTAATCCGATAGCTCGTATGACAGCCCGCTTATAACAAGAAGATGAATTCAAATTTGAACCTATGAAAACTATTAGTATTTTTCTAAATATTTTTATTTTTGTAGCTATAAATAAATTAGGTTTACACGTAAAAAGTAACGCCATGATTTATATTACGGGACCCTCTCCACACAAGTCCAACTCACCTTTGGCCGTTTTTTTTTTTTATTATCGATTTATGATCGTAACCTGTGGTTGTAAGCGAAAAGTGCGTAGAACGCAGCCGTTATGGTGCTTTCTTTAATGTGCAATCGGTCATGAAGCTAAGCTCGACTTAACTCAGGCGAAATAAGCGGGGACCAGTATTGATCATAAATATAATACGTAATAATCTGTGTAACATAAACATGTGATTACAGGTTTTCTTATTATGCAACTGTAAAGGTTAAGAGAAACATAGTCGGTGCTTATTTCTTTGATGGAAAAATATATTCTTGAGAAACGAATAAATTTCTCGTTTGTACTTTCATGGTTCTTCAGTTTGGCATGTGCCGTGTACTGAAATAGACTCTGTCATTTGTATAGTACAGTAAGTAAAAAGCTACAATATCATGTTTTTGATCAAGAATTTGGCAAGTGCTAACTGGAAACCTTTTGGTGCAAATCGACATTAAGTAAAAGAGACATTAGCCACTATAAATCCATACGAGTAGTACTTTCACGTGCATTCCAGTCACTTTTATTGGGAAATGGGCAATGGAGCTAATGAACATAATTAATTAAATGATGACACAGACGTTGGTCATAAGTTCGCGTTACGAAATTAATATGTATTTTTCGTTTTTAGGTAGGAAAGACACGAAAGTATTCCCACAGGACTCTTTCGCAGGAACAGCCTGATGTCTATCTTTCTGTCCTTTTGTCATAATCTTTTTTCTACGAATATACTGAATGGAAAAAGCAGTAATTTTGTACTTATAGGGAGTAACAATTCAGTGACGGATGTATAGCGTAAATAAATGAAGTATGATTTTGGGGATTAATTTTTGATAGCAAATTAAAATATCGAAAAATACTTCTGTCAAGCGCATCACATGAAAACGCTTGGTATGAAGTGAAAATACATGTTTTATGAGTTTAAAGTTTAAGTTTAGTTTAAGAGATGTTAAACTAAATGTATATAAAATTAGCATTTCTTCCTTATTTTCTAAAATAAGGAAACAATGCTGATCGCTAAGGAGCCTAGAATTTTGGTTTTCACTCACAGATTATAATTATGAGAAAACCTAAAAAAAATCTCAAAAATATTATTGAAAAGAAAATGCGTGCACAAAGGGTTAATTTCTTCACGATTAGTAAGGATGTTCAATCTCGTGGTTACCATGGCAACCGACTTATACGAAGGAGCCGTGTTAAAACTCAAAACTAAAACATTTTTATGTATTTTTTTTTATATGATTTAGACATTTAAACTACTAGATATCTGACAAAAGGTTTATTGTCGAAGCGTAAAAAAGCGTAGTGATTTATCGTACGGAACTCTTTCCACGAGAGTCCGATACGCACTTGACCCATTATATTTACTCAAGTGCCCGCTCTGAATCCCGCCTAGTGTCAGTTTACTGCTATCGGCTGTCATTTGTGCGTTAGTACCTGACCGGTGGTGCGCCCGAAGTCGGTCGCACACTGCTTTGTGTTATAACCGAGTTTAGTGTGAATAGGCTTCCGTCATACGGCTAGTTGACAGACGAGACACATATTGTTGGACACTTTTTGAGTCTGGTTCGCTTTTTAAAGTTCCGCAATCCTATTTTTGCGGCAATTTTCGTTTGTCAGGGCCTTCTAGCTACTAAATGAAACGCCGTTGTCTTTACTTAAACAACTGTATCTCGCGTATGGCATAGATCGTATCCTGTGCCTATAAACAAATACTTATTTACATAATGGAAAATAACTACCGATATACAAACATAAAATAAGTGTACGCCTATTTCTCAAAACGGGTAGGCAGAGATCACAGATTACCCCATGGTACAGTTTTTACATATCTCCCTTGCTTCGTTGACATCCATCTATATTATCATGCAAGATCGTCGGTTTCGGGTGCTCAAAATTTGGCTCTTTTTTAATATGCCATCAACTTGGTCTGCATAGGATTTTATAGGACAACCCTTACCCTTACATCACATATATTTGTTTTTTCAGTCTACTTCCATTGATACTTTACAGGTGGCCAAACCACCGCAACATACCTCTTTAGTCACTACATCTTCCTTCGAACCACTTCGCTCTCTCACATCACTGTTTCTAGATCTATCTTTCTGAGACACTCTGCACACACTACGCAGAAATTGCATCTCCACCGTATTGATTCTACGTTCATTTTATTTTCTTACATAAGCGTAGGGGATCAGAATCGCATTATAGACACCCAAACGCAATTATCGTGAGATACTTTTAGTGTTCATATATTCAAAATAGCAAGTAAAGCCCCATTCATTTTATCTCCCGTATTCAATCTCCTTTCAATATCATTATCCATATTTACCATCATTTGTAAACAGACTACTCAATTGTACAAACTTTTTCTCTTATTCAACTTTCTCATCTTCTAAAAATATATCGCATTCAGTAGTGCTTTGGCCTCTTTCAAATACATCATTACAATCTTACTGACATTTATTTTCATACCTCTTTTCTTAACAGAATCATTCATTTTAGTTAGCATCTTCTACAACTCGTCCTTTTTTAATGTCACCAACTTGGTTTGCATGAGAATTTCTAGAGCGGCCCTTGCCGACCCTTCTATAACTAGGAGTAATAATATAATTAATAGATTTTCCCAGCGCTGCCAAAATTTGGAAAAAAATAAAGCGTGAGGTGCAAGATTAAAATCTTTGTTGTATAATTGTTTAAGAATGTGTGTTTCTAGAAAAATAAAGTTTTTGTGCTTAAAGTTTTCAAATTTACAAGTAGATTTAGAAGTAATGTAATACCTACTTATTAAAACTTAAGAGTAAGTATAAAATATTAGTATTAACCTATAAAAGATTGCTATAAAAAAGGTAAAATAATGTTTAAAAAAAATAAATTAAAATTAGACTAATTTAAGATGATGGATGTACTATTTGTAAAGTTAAATCGTCGTAATTGAGTATGCATAATGTGTATTATGTGCGAGGAATTGAATCTCTCGGTTGTTTTGACGGACAAAGCACTTGCTATGCAAAGAAAAGTAAGCACTTTTCGTTATTAATGAATACTAGTTCATCAGCTTTGAATAAAATAAAATAATTTTAGTCAAAGCTCCAAGCGCAGAGACGAACGGCGTCGAAGAAATGTATACCGCATTATTTATTTAAATAACCACAGCAGAGGTTCGAGAAATGCATGAAAATTTACATAATCAGCCACTCGGTGCCGCACGAATGCGCTAAGAGCTTGTCCAAATAGCGCCCTTGAACCCCAGTGAAAGTGATTTCTCTGCGGCCACCTGTCTGCTGAAATGCGCAGGAGTGGCTCTGCGCAGAGAATGGGCGGATCCGGTTTCGAAGTGCGTTTGCGGTTACGAAGCGGTAGATCGTCTCTATGAGGACGCACAGGGGATCCGACACCCAGATTTGGGATGGCATAAATCTTTACATGATAATACATACGATCGCTAATGCTATAAAAGCTAATAAATTATTAGTCTGTACGATTAATAAAAGGATATTTGCAATAAAGAGAGTGTAGAAAACGGCCAAGCGCGAATCGAGCTCGCGTACCACAGGTTCCATAAGATCACAGAATACACTATATTATGTAGGTATTTATTGAAATAATACACTTTTATTCAATTTGGAATCCTCAGTGTGAGTACGACCGACACTCGGCCGATTTCTGTAGTGCATGTGGTATTGTAAATGTATGGTGTGGCATATACGTGTTATTACTATACCCTATTTGATAGGGCACAAGCAAATAAATGTCAAAAAAGGAATACGTTTATTTTAATATTTTTATTATATTTTATTTGTTAGGATATCCTTCATAATAACACACACCCATTCCGCGACAATTTCAATCGGTTTATATATCTATTATAAGTCAAACGATATCCCTTCATTGACAGGACAGATAGAAGGACGGGCGGACAGACGGCATAGATAATTCTTAAGGCTCGTACACAGTGTCGTCTACGATTTTTACAATGTCTGTATTGCTTCGTCAGGTTTTCTTAATCGCTCCAGACCCAAGATATACCTCCCCGTAATCTTTTTATTTCAGATTGCAGGGCTCGGACATTAATCTAGTACCACGGCCCAGGATCTTTATTATCAAAGGGACGAAAGCAGCCGGGGCCGAGGGCTAAATACGTTCTCCGAGACACGAAATCATCGATCAAATTGTCGCTGGTCAGGATCGAACCCAGCATCTACTGATCCAAGGCCGTAGTCGTAAAACCACAGAGCTACCACCGTTTTATACATAGCTCACTTTATATATATATAAAACTGCGGAGTAAATAAATAAAAAAATGATTTATATAATTTAGATGTATACTTTAATGATTTTCCTAGTAAACTGTGAAATAGTATATATTTGAATGAGAAAAAATAAATTTCCTCTTTTCATGTTCCGTATTGCAGAATTTCGATGAATAGAGTATCTCTCTATTCATCGAAATTCTGCAATACGGATATAATATGTATTAATGATATACTATAACAATATATTAATGGTATAATGTGTGCATAAACGTAAATAGGTCTTTCAGCATGCACACGAAGTAAGGCAGTTTTGGCTCATAGGAGGAAAGCATCAGAGAGTAGTAGCTCTGGAGTGGTTAAACCTCAAGTTATGATGAAGCAAATTATGTTTCATATAGATCACTAGACATTAGCTTTTGTTATTATTCAATTAAACAGTGTAGTGAAAAACAATTTTCTGCCATCAAGATATTCGTTCTAAATACTTTATCTGGACTTACCTACACAATTTTTAAATTTTCGTAGGTAATTTTAAAAAAAGTGCGTCGATATCGCAACAATTTCGGTCAAACTTTATAGATTATAGTTTAATTTTCGTATTAATTATTATAATTTACATTTGTCTAAAATTTATTAAAGAAACCATAATTTACGATGAGACAAAACTACCGCTCTAATTCAAATAACCTGTTCAGACTTCGATCGCCGCTCACTCGGTTAGCAAGTTCCGACTCTATCGAAA
Source organism: Eumeta japonica (assembly GCA_005406025.1). Taxonomy (NCBI): domain Eukaryota; kingdom Metazoa; phylum Arthropoda; class Insecta; order Lepidoptera; family Psychidae; genus Eumeta; species Eumeta japonica. The sequence continues at coordinate 258,686 of BGZK01000617.1, read as the reverse complement.
CTCAATAGGGTAGCGCGGTATTTATTTATTTGAAAGCTTTAGAAAATATAGTGGACAAATTTATGTCGCCGCAAACAACCGTTTGTGATTGGCTATGAGTCGCAAAACACCGAGTCGGTTCTAATAAATCCGTGTGAAAATCTCGTGAAAGTTCAATTGATTTCTATATGCGATATAAAAGTGAAGGAATGGCTTTTTTACATCTTAATAAATTATGTAAAGCTTTTTGATAAATATGATATTCGACGCGTTATTTGATAAATAAAGAAAACGATTAGTGAAATTAATATTAAAAAATGCATAAATACCTTATTAAAAATTGCACGAATTGCGAGAAAATCCTTTTAGTATAGTCCTTTCAGAAAAAAAACACTGCATTCAAAATGCAATCCGATATGAAAGTTATAATGCGTTGATTGAATCACATTTTCCTTTATAAAAAAAATGTTTCATCTTCAAAACTTTATATATATATTCCTTTTTCTAATTATTTTTTCTTGTCGGCTAGATGCTCACAAAGACGCGCCCGGGACAAGACTGAGTGCTCGAGAGCAGCGCGCCGGGCCTACCGCCGCCCGCCGCCAGGGCCGCATTCCGGGCGCAGCACTGCCTCATAGACGCAGGAAATTATTATTGCATAATTTAATGTAAGTCGATTGAGGTACCGTAACATAATTAAAAACGAATCTTATTTTATATTAGATGTGATGTAGCTTGTGCATACATACATTATATTTTATGACTTTTTAAGTATTCTGAGTTATAAGGCTAAGCGCTTGTTGTTTGAGTTGACATTATGTACGACTTACATATAGAATTGTTCATGCTAATGCTAACAATATGCGTTTTGATTTTTATAAAAAAAATATTTCTTGAGTAAGTTTTTGCACAAACAACTAGATGCAGTATAATTCGATCACAAAATAGAACGGCATATATATTAATTATTGGTAAATATAATTGTATATTATACATATTTAAAACTAATCAGTACAAGTGATCGCTGAACATCTTTTTATATTTATTTACAAAGGGAATTTTTATTATAATGAGGTGGTATGGTGTAATTCCCATTTCGGTCTACAATAATACTGTTACCATCATCACTCTCCATATTTAATGTCACTCAACAGATTCTATTTTCAAATTCGAAGCAGTTGTATGAAAAACCAGTAATGACCATAATTTAAAATATGTTGTACGGCTATCGCTATTCAAAAATGTCTATGTGTTGACGCGAAGAGTTCGTCCCTGTCTATAACTTAGAGGTGTATCATTTTTTTGCCTTTTCCGTATAGGCTGAGTATTTTTTGGAAACTTTTTTGTCGGCCCCTCTTTACGACGATGACAGCGGTGGGACGGGGGGCGCGGGGGAGGTGCGGCGCGGGGAGAGGTCGTGTGATGAAATATCACTTTCTTTTTGTTTAGTCCATTCGACGTCCGGCTTATTGTAAAGAAATTATTGTGGTGTTACGTAAAACATAGCTCAGTGTCAGCGTTCAGTTCGTAAGATCGGAATCGGTTATATTTTTTTATTGGCGGCTGAACGCTGCTCGTAGACGTGCGGTTATAGAATAAATAATATTCGATCTCGATTTCAATAGCTATTCTGTTGTCTATTCCGATGCCGTCCCTGTTATCGATATCTAGAACAGGAACTTTAGCAGCAGTAGCATATTACAATAGCACGTATATAGATATGCATCGATTGAAAACGATCGACACATCGAAAATTTAAGTTTTTAGTAGTTGTATGTATACATAATAAAACAATTTTGATATAGATTGTTTTTATGGATCTGTCCGTAGTTTTATATGCAGTAGCCGAATACATCTCTAACGAGTCGGATAACCATTTTTATAATAAGACATATAATACGTACTAGCTCGATTAAAATATAGAAGAATGTAAGGGCGGTGGTGCCTTAACGGAAGGGCGGCGCTTCGGTGGCCGACAACGACACCTTCGAGACGGAAGATGCCGGGTTGGATTCGTGATCAAATTGGCTAATGACTTTTTAACGTAAGTTAACGCCTCGCCCAAGCTGAGATAAAATGATTTTGCTTAGATTGAAACCTCAGCCAAAATATACGTGTCCACAAAGTACATTATCGTCTGTGTCGTGAACCGCTGCGATTAAATGAAAACCCTTTAAAACGTACTCTTTAGTTACTCAGAGAACCGTGCCCAAAAAGAACAACACTGAAAACATGTATAATTAATTGTTTTCGATGGCCTTCACGACCATAAAATGAAACCAAAATTTGTCATAAAAATCAGTCTATCGTAAACGGAGCCCGTTCTAGACAAACTTTACAATAGATGACACTTCTAAACAAGACCATTTACACGCTCTGCTGTCGTGGGAATAACGCAATTGAAGCTTATGAAAGGATTGAAATTCCCACTGCTGTTCTCGCTCAGGACCGGAATTAAATTTCTGCCGCCCTTGGCCACTGAAAAAAATGCCGCCCCATTGAAATTTCACTCAAAGTTGTATAGATTTGATATATTATTTTAGAAAAAATTAAAATATTTAATATATTATAAATAATTTATTATATATATTATATACTTCAATGTAATACAAAAAATATTTATTTCTGTTCTTAGAACTACAAATTTTGCACTAAGCTTGACTCATAATTATATTACAATATTTTTTTTCACATGCAAACGCGCCTGACTTTTTGAGTTGCAAATTGATCGATCAAATCTTCACAATCTAAACCTTGAAGTACGTCCGATTCGATACACAGAGTAGCTAAGCTATTGAGTCTATTTGCCCTCATTGTAGAACGTAAGTAGTTTTTAACTCTTTTCAAACAAGAAAACGATCGTTCTGCGCCACAGTTTGTTACAGCTAAAGTGATAAATATGCAATATGCAGTTTCTACATAAACCATATTTAAATTTTTTGATTTCAGATGATAAAAAAACTCGTCTGTAAAGTCGGTTTACGGACAGTAGTTTGACGTGACAACGTCAAACATTACAGTAATATAATACACAGAACGACACTAGGAGAAAAGTTAATTGTTTATACTACTATCAATTATATGAATCTTCATTATTTTTCAGTCAATTGTAACATAACCTATCATTACTGCTCTCCGACCGAGGCTACTTTTTAAATAATAAATAATAAAAATAAAAAAAAAATAAAAGAAATATTAATGAAAAGATTAAACACACAAGCTTGAACAATGAGATTTTTAAATGCAAGAATTACTTACCATTATTGTCGCAATATTAAACACACATGAAAATCACAATAACATTTCACTTCACTTTATAAACATTTGACGAAAACAGTGCACGTGTATCTTTTGTGCTAGGCTGATCGAGTAGAGGGGAGATAGATGCAGCACGAAACGAACTGAGTCGATCACTCGAGCCTCGCTTGCGGAACGGGACATCGAGCGGAACGGGACAATGACGTCAACTTTTTCGTGCATGCAGCCCGTAATATCGAGTTATTAGAAGTTGTCACGTCAAAAAATCAAACACAACCATTTCAAATCTTGAAGAAAATGAATTAATTAAATTATTTCGAAGATAAATTTTTACTTTATGTGCAAAAATTATGATTTACCGAATTTTGATTCGACAAATAATGTATGAGTTGAATTTGTTGAATTCCTATTGGGAACTTGATAATGCTAAAAAAATTTTCTCTACTTTCCAAATTTTGCCGCCCAAGAAAATTTGCCGCCCTGGGCACTAGTCCCGACTGCCCCCATTGTAAATCCACCATAGTTCTCGCTGCCATTTCAGACCTATACAGACTTATTTTTAAGTTCCCGCTATGAAAACTGAAACAATTTTGTAATCCGGTAAGTTATTGTTTTTAGTTTGATTATCGAAAACCGATCGTCACATCTTGACGTTTTAGGGTCACAGAAATCAATTTTGACTATTTTCCGAGTGATGTGTGCGTGCGTGCAGGTGTATCTCTGTGTATGTCTCTCTCTCTCTCTGTGTGTGTCTTTGCCTGTGGCTGTGTGTGTCTTTATGTATGCGTGTATGTTTGTTTATTTGTGTATTTTCTTGCGTGCGTACGTATTCCCAAAAAAATGTATTAAACGTATATTGTAAATTAAATATTAACAATACATTTTTTGTGCCAGCTAACGAAGTTTGTTAGACGCCCTCCCGCGTCAGGCGCTGTCGTCTTCGGTCGGTCTTGGAGTACAAGGACTTGTGTTCGCCATTTAAGTAGATAAATATAATAAATATATCATGGAATTAGGTTAAAGTAAGTTATACAGCAAATTTTTTGTTAAAATTCTTATGTTTGGTAAGTTCCCGCACAGACGGGCTCTTGGTGGGTACATACCGGGCGCGTAATTCACCGATTATGTAGTAATACATAATCGGTGAATTTTGTCCAATTATTACTGTGTTATCAAGTGTCTAGCTTAAAGAGATAGAGCCCGTGACAGACGGACGGACAGATAAACAGACAACAGAGTTTTAGTAATAGGGCCCCGTTGGCTATAGTACATTGTTACCATTTCTTTACAATCTAAAATTAGGGTGTTTTTCCCTTGGCATGAAATAGATAGCATATATTTACACTTCTTTATTTTATTTATTTCGTTGTGTACAGTAAATTAAAGACATGAAAAAATCTAGTCTTTGACAAGTATTTGTTCTTTCAAAGATAGTTGTCACAAATTTAGTTACAAAGATATTTTGATTTAAATATCTTAAATTTTTTTTTAACAATTTTATACGAAGCGATCAATATTTTTTAGTCTCGTGTGTAATTTATATTGACATCTAGCGCTCCTATTTAATACTTTCAAGTGCACGTTTGTATATTTTGCAAATGACTTGAACCGGACCTGCTACCGACTGACGTATTTAAGTGTCGGTCCCCTGAACGTGCCCGAGCCATTAATTCAATTACGATGTAACTTCGACTTTGTAGATAATTCATCAACGAAATACGTAAGGCACAAAAAAAATTGTCGTTTTAAATTTTATGTATCTCACTTATTGAACATTTTGTACGAATGGAGAATGATGTTGAAAACTGTTGAAACAAAAATTGTGGTATTGTACTTTTAAAATTTATTAAAAAGGCAAGATGGGAGGAGGGTCAACTTCGGCCATCTTCGGTCCGCCTCGGCACGATCCGGGCAGGACCGAGAACAAAAAACCGCGCGGACTAGCCACGTCATTTGGAATTTCATTATCAGGACACGAGGTTACTTTTTTGTTTCGCTCAAAGTCACATTTTCACTCGTTTACAGATTACCTCAAATCATATAATAATGTTTCTTTTAATGATTATACGAAATTTGGCACTGCATACGTAGGTTAACCCATTGATTTCATTCACACTGATTACATTTAACTGTCACGCCCGGGTTATACGTTACTTTAGATAGATTTTTCATTCAAATTAGATGTTGCAAAGTTCCATATAAAATCGACATTATTCTATTTACATGTAATACATATGAACATATAATAATGACCATACTGTACTTTTATAAAATTTAATTAAATGACGTAGGTAGAATTCTCATAATACATAACTCCAGCGAATAGTGTTTTAGACACTAGTGTTAAAGTAATATCTGTATAGAAAGCCAATAGCACTAGTATCGTATGATTAGCACCCACCTCATATCAACGAGAAAAGTATCCGCTGACGAGATGGCTTTAAAAAATTACCTTTTAAAGGTTCTGAGTTATACTACATTTTATTACAGACGAAATTTTTGAGACTCGGTAAATTGATACGACAGAAATCGAATGCGTTGTAATATTTAAGTGGCGACATCTGTTGTTTCATAAATGTTTTATATGTTCCTAATTGCATGTTTTTGTCACTTAACAATCATTTTTTTAAAGAATTCAAAAACGTATTCACTTTCTTACTAGTATTTAATTTTCTCCTCGTATATCACGCATTTTACTCGACTTTACGAGTGTTGAAATATCCTTCTTCTGCGTTATTATGTACTAATTTTATTTCTAACCTATATTTATTATTCAAATATATGTCAATCAGTATAATCAAGTCACGGCAATTTTCAATTATTCTAAAAAATATCTTTTAGTATTTAAAATTTTAAGTTGCACTTTTAAACTGTTAAAAGCGCCCTCTATAATATCTCCTACAATTTAGTTTATCCTTTAGATTGAAAATGTTTTAAAGATTACCTTAAATAAAGCATATAAATTTTTTAGTTGCTCGTAATGAAAATTTATAAATTTTCTAAAATTAGCAAGTTACTATAGCGACGCCGTCATAACAAAATCAAAATTTCACTGTAGAAAGTTCATCTCGTCGCCACGATTATTGCCATAGCTGAATATGAATATATATCATTGCCGTGGCGCAAGTGGTGTGTTCAAGTTTTATAAAATTCTATTTCACTATCTCGCCGCAGATTCAGCAAGTCTCTTCTCTGGGCATCGTTTTGGTAGCTCTAAAGCTGAATCCAAGGTGAGATTGGGAAATAAAGTTCTTTGAAACTCGAGTGCACCACTAGCGCCACGGAGATGACCGCGGCAAAGAGATGAACTGTTAAAACATATTTGACATAGTTTACATGATAACACGTACAGTTTAGCTCACCGAGTGGTGTATATTATGCCGCGTTGAAGGACAGGCAGAGCCGAATTTAAACTTAGTGCCGCCCCTGGGCATCGTAGAAAATGCCGCCCCAATACTGAAATTTTACTCAAAGTTATAATTTCGACACTTTGTTTTTTAAAAAATAAAATAACCAAAATATTTCAGAATATTTATTATGTATTATATACTTTCAAAACATTAAAAAATATTTTTTTGTTCTAAGAATTAAAATATAATTAAAAGATGTAATCGATAAATTATTCATTTTTTAAAAATTTTATTAATTGGTTGATATAGTCTATTCTTTGAAAAATGCACGAATTATTCAAAAATCTTTTTAATTTTTCGTAAAGACTATAAATTTTTTTTCACAAAATAAAAAATTAAATATTATTGTTTTGAATCATCTAGAAAATACATTAATTAAATTATTTTGATCATTAATTTTATACTTCGATTTAACAAATAATGCATTAATTGAATTTCTGGAACTATGCATTAAACAAAAATTATAATTATTTAATTATATTGAGTAATGTTGATACGACAAAATTTATTTTCACTTTCCAAATTTTGCCGCCCTAGAAAATCTGCCGCCCTGGCCACTAGCCCTGACTGCCCCTAGCGTAAATCCAGCGCTGACGACAGGGTTCAAATCTATTCTAAAGCTTTATGTTGTGCAGTTTTTTTATTATTCATTTTTTAATTAGCTAATTAATCTTTTAACATACTTTTATTAAATTTACTTCATTAGTTTTGTGGGCTTTCAATAACAGTACGTATAAACCGAATTAGGTCAATTAATTGTATGGTTTTATGGCGTTCTCTTCGTGAATCATGAGTTCTAAACCTTCAATCTGTAATTTAGAACAAAAGTTTAAGAGTACCCTACTAGAATTCAAGGCGTAAAGTAATAAGTGATTGCCTTATCAGTGAGCGTGATGATTACGAAACTGAAATTAGATCAGTCACTATCAGGAGTACTAAATTTAAGTACTAATTAGCCGAAATAAATGTAAAACGCAATGACCTAACTGATCATGCGACCGCTTGCGAGAACTGACAAGCAAAATTGACAACTATCAGAATCGGTATCAGGAGTCGGTGCTGCAACTTGCTCTTCAGAAGAACTTGCACATCGATAAAATAAAGATGGTAAAATTGCATCATGGACTGGATTTATTCGTTAGGTTGTGTGACTCGGTGCTGGACAGAACAGCAAGATTTGAGGCAGATACCGTATTTTTTATTCAAGTACTACTACTAGATATATAAAAGTACTATTACAAACAAAAAATCAGGTTTTTTTTTTATTAAATAACATTATTAAACGATCCAAAAAATAATAAAACAATTAAATTTCAGCTATAAGAATTAATTACGAAAAGGAAGATTTAGATTTATTATAATTTATAAATGATTATGAAAAAAAAAAAAATGATTGAAAGAGATTCTAAGTTTCGAAGTCTGCAGGACTAAATGGGACGTTTGCAAAATAATTTAGCGGAATTAACTGGCCGGATAGGTCGCGCAATTTCAAATCCAATTCAGATATTAAGCTAAATAGTATCAGGCGGGTTGATGGTTTGAATTGCACAGATACCACTCAAAAACTTAGCAGAATAATGGATGTTTCACCAAAAGTGCATTCATGCTTCCAGCTGGGACCGGCGTACTCTACGCCATTAAAAATAATAAACGAGACTGATCTAGGTAGTCCGACGAATTAGGTTTTTGATTGGGGCCTACGTTGAGCGGGTGTTGAACGACCGAGTATTGAATATTTGCATGTCTGATGCCTCATATAATCACATTATTAATAAAATTGTAAATAATAAACATAGCGAAAACACAACAATAATTATAATATATTTATATTAATTGGAAATAGCTCTGGTGTAAATAGAAAAGATATGATTGTTGTTTTTACCGGCTTCCTAGAGTTGTCCAATCAAAATTGTCTGAAATTATTTTTGTATGCTTTCGGAGAAGCAACTTACCCATTCCCATAAATTAAATATTGTAATGAATAATATGACGTAATGTTGCAAATATGTGTTTGTTTGATATTAATAAATTCAATAGTAATATCCTTTCAACAAAGGATAAAATGTCTCTATTCAATTATATTAAGCGACATTTGGCTTACAAGTTATTAGACTTTAATATAAGTTCTGCTGTATTACGTAATGTAGCAGAACCTAGTTTTAAAATTGACTGCTCCTTGTTTAAATCTGTGGGTGCAGATTTTTAAGACATTTAAACAGGCAGCTACTAAAAAGAGAAATCCTAATTCATTTAATTAGTCCATAAGAACAAACAGGGTTTTTTCGACAATAACAATCTTACACAATTATTTTACTGCAACTTTAACACCCATGACAAGATAACAGACAGTGGCTCAAGCATTATGACAGATAAAATAAATCTTAATGTAAATGACAATAGTACTTTTAGAAATAGTTATGAAAATCAATGTATTCTAAACCTGGTGCATCGAAATGTTCAATGTGTGCAAAATAAGGACTCCCGATTCAACTACCTGTGAGTTCTGTTAATATTGATATTTTGTGTCTTATGGAACTTTGGCTCAGGAACTGCCAGTTTCAATTTAGTTTTGTCGATCACCAGACCGATAGCAGCTTTAGCAGAGAGAGTTCAATACGTGACGGAAATTTAAGATTAATAGGATATAATTTAAAATTCAAGTAAAGAACGGATATTGTGAACCTTTCTGTTAAGAGGGCCAGTGAAATAGTCTGTATGGAACTCGGAGGGCTGATTATAATGAGCGTAAACGGACCTCCTCATTCCTCCTATTAATTATTTGAGTCTGTAATGGATTAAGACTTATATGAGATTAGTGACGAAATTAAAAACATAGTGACATGCGGAGACTTTAATATAAATTTATTAGATGCCAAAAAAATTACAGCGGTAAGATTTTGGAATTTTCTGGTTGTTACAATCTGTCTAATGTCTTTTTTTAGTTCCAACGGGAATCTCTTTTGCCTGTTTAACTTATGTCGATAACATCTACACAAATATTGAACTATAGGAGGAATAATGGTCTCTTGTGGTTTAGTATTTATGCAGATTTTCACAATTGAAAATCAGACTACAGCTGTCAATTTGCATCTTTTAGAATGTCGCTTAATAAAACAATAAAAACCGGTCAAGTGCGAGTCGGAATAATGCATGAAGGGTTCCGTACCTCCGTACAATGTTTTAAAAATAGTTCAGTAAAAAATGAGATACGTAAGCGTTTGTTTGTATCTACAGCCATTATAAAGATCGAGCAACAAAAACCGAAAAAACACGTTTCTTGTATAGGAGTCTCTTTAATAATTTTAACTATTTTATTTTTCTTATTTTTTGTAATAATGGTTATAGCAATATGTAACACAGTACTGAATAAATATCATTATAAAGATCGAATTAAAACGCTGAAAAAAACAAATTCATTGCATGACGACCCTATTTAATTTTTAATTTTGTTTCATTTTATCAGTAGTTGTTGTCATAAGGGCCACAGTACCTAATACATAATCGGTGAAAATGTCGAGTATCTAGCTATAATGGTTCAAAAGGTAGATGCTTGTGACAGATGGACAGACAGACAACGGAGTCTCAGTAATAGGGTCCCGTTGGCTCCCTTTGGGTACGGAGCCCTAAAAAGGAGCTCAAACACACTATACGTGCCTATGATATTTATGGGTGTCCGGCGCTACCCTTCGGATCCTATCATGAGATCTTTACTTGGTGACAACGGATTAGCAAGTCAGCTTCGCGAGTGTACCCTTACGGACAAAAAAAAACTTTCCTAATCGGTTTACAATTGAGGAAGATATCACGTAACATAGATACAAAAGAAATATACGGATCGGGTACCTCCTCCTTTTTTGACTATTTGTCTATGTTGTATGTTTTATAAAAATATATTTTTTTAATTTACTGTGTAGAATTTCCTATTCGATCAAAAATAAACAGTCATTATGTGGTCAAAATTTACATACCTATTTAAAAATATCAATTTAGGTGTAAAAGATTAATTAGAGTAGACATTTCTTTCCTTCTATAGATTTGTCGCATTACAGTTGAATTGCGAATTTAAAAACGGGTTCCCAAGCTATCCAATTAATCTGACGAGAAAGTAGATTCATGTACATGTCGCAAGCAATGACTTTCATGCCTGTGCACTGGCCGAGGGCGCCCGCGGGCCGGGGGTCGTCTCCGTGACGGATTTCGAGCACGAAAAGGGTTAAAAAGTGTCCTTTTAGCGGTGCCAAGTGGAGCTCACGACTGGTATAACGTTGGCTGGCGATGGCTTCGTCCGCGCGATCGTAGAACTTTCCGCTCTCTATGTTTTTTAATTTCATACAGCCCTTAAGTTTCTTGGTCTACTTAAGATTGATTCCGTTTCGTTTTGTTTTCTGGTGTAGTTACTTCAATTTTCCGCAGTCTCGATTTCGGTCCTGACTTCGATCCCGGATACGGTTCCGGACCTGATGTCGGTTTTGGTCACAATCGCCGGCTCGTCCTCAGTTGCGGCCGCAATTTTGTCAGATTTTCGCTATCGGTTGCGGTTTTGGTGTCAGTGACGATTTCGGTCCTGGTTGCGATCGAAGTAGTTAAAATCCGATTTTCGCGTTTTATGGATTTGTACCAGTTAAAAAAGCGAACCAAAATTGTTTGACGTGTAACATCTTACCTCTGGCTTCGAGATTGGTACTGTTAGTCAGTGTTGCCAAACGTACAATTTAAATTGTATTTATACGACCTTTGTGGCTCTTGTACCATGTATAATTGATTATTCGAAATCCTACGCAAAATATACAATCTTTTCAAATTTTATAACTCTCATAATAAACGAAAAAAATTAAATCAAATTAAGTTTATTTTGTTGATTTAAAAAAAATAACAAACAGCCGACTTTTTTAGAACTTTTAGAAGAGTTTAATGAAGGTTCAGAAAATCACGCTGATCCGCTCACAGCTTTTCAAATGTTCAACTCGAGCTCGAAATGAACACGTGTCGAAATGTTTCAAAAACGAATAGTAATGTTGTTATTAATGCAGTTTTTCAACGGTTTTCGAATACTTTGAGATCATGAGTACGTGTCTCATGTTTTAGTTATCATAAGTCTATTGTTTCTGCACTCCCCAAATTGACCAAAAATAACCGTGTTCAATAAAATTTCAAATTTAAAAACTAAAAAATATTCGCAATAAAAATAATTTCGAATAACAATACCCCAATCAATAATAATTGTAATACCACATTTTTTTCTGATATAATATTAATATTGCTCATTGGCAAGGTGAGATGTAATGTGTTCGTTTTTATTGCACTAAAGTTTTAAATCAAATGGCTATGTCTAATCACTAACTCCTAAACATTTGGAAAAAAGTATATATATTAATGTCAGTACAAGTCTATGCATTAAAGGTATACATAGAACACTATACATACGTATATGATATACTTGTGTCGTACCAAAATACAGACGCATGTGCGTGTGCGCCGGTGATGAGGTCGGTACTGTCGAAAACTAAAAATTGGGAATATCTAAAAAACTTGTTAATAGATTTTTTGATTTCAAACTAATCATCGCGAAATTTACATATAGTTTTATTGTTGGATTTAATCTGTTTATTTTTTAATATGTGGTTCAAAAGCTTACGCAAAATATAAAACTTTGAAATTAATGTATTTTGGAATCAGGGATTTAAACTAGATCGCATATTCGACTTTTTTACTATTACTTTAAAAACTACTTTAGACTTTTCAAAGTTCAGATTCGTTGATGGGTCAAAAATTTGATCGGTTCCTATTCTAGACTGTTTACGAGTTGTTGTCAGAAATGTTGCATTTGCACAAAATAGTCATAGGGAATGTGGAAGGTTTCACGACATTTTTGTTAAATTCGCTGTTGTAATGCCCTCAATTAATTAATATTACTCATTATGCGATTTTATAATCAATAATTATAGTAAAATGCTTATCGATTGGACCACGTGCTTACACAAATGCATTTTAATGACGTAATAGAATTTAACGATAATTATCCCTTTAAGTGACATTTTCATGGTTAAACAATTTTTGATTTTTCATAACACAACTCAATCCAACTACATAACATTACACTGTTTACACACACGTTTACCTAAAAGCGCTAAAGCCTGCAACATTAAACCTGTATATATAACATTATTAATTTTATTGATATCTAAAGCAGTGCACACGCAATACACAGCGTGAATACGACATTGACTGATTGCAGTAAAGTGGTATTAAAATATAATTTGTAACAAATGCATTGAAATAATATTACTGTCGTGCTCAATTACCATACAAATAGTCATTTGTATGCACAATTACATCTATACAACAGCCTCGTTTTTCTTGGTTTCAAGAAAGAGTAATACATCAAGAAAAATAAATCACTTTATAAATCAAATAAAGTTCGTTAGTTGCACAATTTTCTCAGAGTTCCGTATGTGAGAAGTCAAAAAGAGAACTCTTACTTTGAAGTTTCGGTTTTAGGTTTGAAGGCATCGGTCCGTTGGAATACATACCTGCTATCGTCTTGATATACACTAGTTGAAGAAATTTTAAATTCTCTGTAGAGAAATGTTTTAAATTACTTATAAAATTAAGTACGGAGCAAATAGAAAACTAGCCGTTTTTTTATGTTTCATGCACCGTATGTGTTATTATACGAAAATATGTTTTATTTTAAGATGGATTTTTTTAATTATGCTAAAAAATCGCAGAAAAATATATCATTCTCTTTTTATCTCCGAAGTTTGTAAAGTTAGGAACGTGAAATAATTGTACTGTTTGAGAAAGTTTAATACAATAACAGAAAAAAATTATATTGACTAAGATTTCGAAATGAAAAAAAAACAGCAAATTTTCACTTGACACTTCAGTTTTATTTATAAGCACGTATAAACTTACAAACAGCGATGTAACTTTGTACCGAACCTTTAGAGGTCAAATCGGTCTTGCACTTTGCACTGATTTTTTATCGCTCTAGCTATATTTACTCAGTACACTCGAGCACATTTCAATATTACACGAATACTGTACCGCCGCCTGTATGCTAATGAGACGAGATCGGCACTACAACCACGTTCCTCAAAACATGAACATTTGAAGGTACGTTGACAAATGTAAGCAGATGTAACATAGAGTTGCGATAGAATAAACATGAGCGCTGTGGGAAACCGCGCATTAACTGACGGTGCTGTATAATAATAAATCAAAACCATAGAGCGGTCATCGTAAAATTAAAATTAGGCGAAACGAAACCATATCCGTGGAGACGGCTTTCCATGGAGAAATTTTGCTAAGGCGAAAGCCGAGCCAAACGAATTTGTAATGTCGCATTAAGTTCTATTAATTAACAATGGATTTCTAATGTAGGAATGTTAAATATCAACTTGTCGAACACATTTAAAAAAATAGCCCTTCAGTCAAGAAAATAAGTTTTCTTGCATAAAAAATGATTCTCAAGCATAACTGTTCCTAAAATTGGTGTATCATTTTCATATTTGCATGTAGTTCATATAAGAGGAGAAATTTTGGTTCAGCAAAATTTGGATTCCCTGAGGCAGCGCCATTTTAACAGGATCAGAACTTGCTGACCGGAAAGGCCAAGCTTCTGAACCATATGGCTTTAGGCGACATGAAAGCTTTCAAAGAGTACAGACGAAAGTGCCATTTCGTTTTAAGGTCAATGTTACATCCGCGACCGGAGGACACCCAAACCGGCCCGAGCGCGCCATCTGCATAATCCGGCATTTCTATGCAATTAATTGGATTATTATACCGACCCATTGTGAATATCATACCGCAGTATTATACCGTGATTATACAAGGAGAAAATTTAAGGGCCGGCCCATTGACCATAAACAGTGAAATCGCTGTTCCTGCTTTCCCGTATCGATAACATCGACATGTATCTCGTCAATTAATAATAATAGTATGATAATTATGTTTATTTTTCTCAGCAATATCAGGATTCGTTTTACTTCTGATCTGCTTCCAGGCAAATTATTGTAAGATCCATAAAACACCTATGCACAAGTATATGGCAGCTAGGTAGTAAACAGGATGCCGTTTAGCTTCGATCATATCATAAGCCTCATAACTTGATCGAGGCGTCAGGTGAGGGGAAGACGTTGAAGTTGTTACCAAGTATAGGATCTGGACAGTACACTGAAAGATAGGATCCGCTTATCAACCTAAGTTTGGGTGTAGTGGCAAAATATCGAAGATACTCTCTGTGGCAGAAAATCCATGCAACTACCACCTCTATCCAGTAATCGGATTTACACGCCTTTTTATATGTACCACCACAAACTTGCCGTGTAAATATGTTTTTTGTGTGTCTCATCTTCAATTTTTATACTTATTATATATTATATTATGTATTGTACATTACCTTTAAGCTACGTTTGTGCCTACGATTAGTTCCACTTTTTTTTTGTTTTGATACTTATTTACATTATATACTGTTTTTTCTCTTAATTTATTTTTTGCCTCTATAGGCTAACTTTGTCGGGTCTAGCCCGCGGTGTCATGGTGTCATGTCAGTTGGGGTGAAGAAAGAAGTTAGAAGAATCAAATGTAGGTATATCCACTCCAGCCAATATCTCTTCACACTTTTTAAGAAGCTTCGAACTCACAATCTTCAATATCTCGTTGACAATTTTGTTTCTTTTCACATTCTTTTATATTTCTTCCCGAATAGTCATAGACAAAGAAGATATTCCAAAAAAAAAAAACACTCGCATATTTTATCAAAAAGGTTGCATTTTTAGCGTAAGGAAGAGGTTTGGAGGTTTGTAGAGGAATATGAAAAATAAATGACCATTAGAGGTAATATTATATAAATAAAATAGACCGTATGTTCTGTATAACCTTACAATATATTCCTCAATTGAAGAAAAAAAAATCTCCTTTTTATGTGCGCACTTGGTTTCTGCCCCGTCTTGACTTGAGTTAGAACCTCATCGATCTTTTCTTCTGTAATTGGAATTGAAATCGCTACCTTCTACTTCAAAGGCGACATTTCTAAGCACTGCACTACCATCCCCTTGTATTATTAACAATATCCACCTACGTTCGTAAGAAATACAGTTAAATAATATTTTTGAATTCCAGAACGAAATGACGTTATACAGCCTATTACGGGATTTTTATTGGCCACATAATAATATTTCATAATATGCATGTTAATATTCATGTTGGTGTGCGTCGCATGGGCGTATCGGTTTTACTTTCTTCTCGGCGCGCCCGAGGGCGGGAAAGTAACTGATAGCATTAATTCGACTGCGCGTACGCAGCTCGTTACGACGCGCATTCTTTGTAGATACAGGTTGATGTCACGTTTTCGCATTGAAGTTTTATTATGTTATTAGTTTACTGTAAGAGAATTAGCTAGAAAACAATTACCAGTTTTACTTTGGTAAAATTTTCACCGCAACTTAGTAATCAATGGATTTTTAGAAGATTATGATATATATTTACCATCGTTTATTATCATTTCAAGTCGGTGATTCAACACTTTATTTTATAATAGTGGAATATAAACATAAATTAATCCATAAAAGAACACAAATATAAACAACTATCAGAACATGTATATCATCAAACATAAAGCTATAAAAATGGAAATTGATTACATTACTGATTCGAGATCGATTTGATGGGTATAAAAATATCAGCCTGTATATTGTACACAGACAAGCAGTGTGGTTACGAAATTGAACGTAATTAAATTAGTTAGAAACAATTATAATTAGCAAACGCAAGTGGTTCGGCAGGTTCGGGCTTTCTTTCTACCGGCCGCCGTTAGAGTAGGCCGGTCTTCGCCGTTTACGTAATACCTGGACCGAGCCTGGAAACAAACCTATACGAGATGAGATTTCGTAATTTCTTGAGCAAACTCTCACAGTCAGTACTTGCTTAGATTTCGTAACAAAACCTTTATACAGCCGCCGTGGTCGTATTAAAGCTATTGTTTTATTACATTTGTTTGACTTGTGTATACGAGTATATGTTGTTGTTTGTCTAATGCTTTGTATAATATCGTATAGCACACGACATAAATTCGACTCCGTTTATCAGAGAGAAAGGCCATAATAAGCACCACGTATTTCTACCTGACGACCTTTGCATGATTCTCTTGCTTTACTGACATCCACCGTTAATATCCTGAAAGTGCGTCGGTTTGAGACTTTATAATCTAATTCTTTGCAGACTGTGAACCGATATGGTTCTAATAAAAGTTTCAATCGCGCCCATCGTCCACCATTCTATTAATATATTTATTTTGCATTTACTTATATCCTGCGTTTGGTTTTATTTGTCCTCTCCAGATTGCTTAACCAATTCAGTATACCGATTTCTAACCATTTTATTACTTCTATTAAATTACATCGCACTAATTCTACAGTAGAAGGTCGAGTGGGCTGTGTGCAAGGACAAATTACAAGGACAAAGGACATCTACCAAAGTGGCGCAAAGGCACGCGGACAGCTAGAAGCGTTAATAATCGCGTTATTTAAAGACCATTCAAACGTTGGCTGTTTCCCAAGACTGATTTTATATTTTCAAGTTCAAGACTTAATTTATGCAAAGGTTTATTTAGTAACATTCCTCATATGATATTCACATTTTATGCGATAAGTAATGCGGTAGCTTAATATTTGTTTGGGTACTATACGGATACCGATAGTAACACTACAAACTGTCAGATACAAAGGTCGGCGAAAAGGTTTTTTCGTGTTTTATAATTAAAAAGTTACAATAAAAGGACTTTAGTTGTGCTCAGTGTCGGTAAGAGTAGCACAGAACTGGTTCGAGCGTTTTCAGTTCGGTAATTTTGATGTCAAAGAATGTCAAAGATGAACCTCACTCTGGTCAACCTGTTACGGATAAATTCGTTGCCATTTTGGATAAATAGAAAAAGATCGGCGTATAATTTCTAACGACGAATCCCCAGCTTTGTGGTTCATACGACCACAAAACAGTTTAAACCCATTTGAAAAAAGTTGGATATACAAAAAAGATCGATAATCGAGTCTCGTACGAGCTCACTGAGAGAAATTTAATGAATCGTGTACTCATTTGCGATTCTCTATTGAAACGTAAGGAAACCAAACCGTCTTAGAAAAGACTGATCACTGGTGATGAAAAATGAATTACTTATGACAAGAACGTGTGAAAAAGGTCATAGTTAAAAGGCAAGTAAGCTCCACAGACTGTAGCGAAACCCGGATTAACTCGCAATATGTTGCTGCTATGTGTATGGTGGAATTAGAAAGGCATTGATCATGGCCTTCTAATTCAAGGCCATGTTCATTGCAGCCTCAGATTTGCACTTCTTTCAGTCTCTTCAGGATTCTTTAGGTAGTGTTAGGTAATAATCAAGATAGGAATGTCAAAACTGAGGCTTGTCGCAGTTTTTCGATCAAAAGTCTCAAAATTTGTACAGCCACGGGTTTATATCATTATTTACAAAATGGCTACAAGTGTTTGGAACAAAATGACATATATCTATCATAATTAAATGTTATTGAAATATGATGAAAAATTATGTTGAATTTGTATATAAAATACAAAAATCTTTTTCCCCGATTCTTCAAACACTTAGAAAAAATTAACTTATATAATACTTATATAAATTATACGTGAATAACCCGCATCAAACCATTTTTAGGGTTCCGTATCTTCAAGGAATTCTTATAGAATCACTTAGGTATCCGTCTGTCCGTCTGTCAGTATGTCTGTCAAGATTCTCTTTTTCAGGAACTTGTGGAGGTACCAAATTGTAATTAATATCAAATACTTAGGTAGACAGCCCTTTGAAGCTGGAAAAGTCAAGATTTCAAGTTAATGTAATCAAAAAATATTTATGCCTTACATTTTAAAACTCATAAGTATATCAAATTTACACACTTGGAATACAGATGGTGATGTAAATAGATGCAAAGGAGAATATTTTTAATTTACGTTTTCAAAATTCACATATTGAAATTTTTTTTAAAAATTCGAACAATTTTTTAAAATAAACCAAATGTTTCGGAATTCTTGGATCGTGTAATATTTCGCAGGTATAAATATCGAAGATAAAAACCTTTGGGGCTTTTGATGGATGAAATATATATACATAATTAAATTTGTAAGGTACCCAAAAGTGCTAGTCTTATTGTCTTATTTGCACATCTTCGGAGTTTTTTTCCTACACTTCCTATCAATAAATGCTTTATTAAGCCAATTTTTTAAAGTAAATAGTATGCATTATGTTCAACGAATTATGTAAGTTTTTTAACGAGGTCATGCCTAAAGTTAGTATAGAACCTGTTCTGGTGAACACATACCTAACTTAGAGCATTAGACTGCTTTAGAGTCAAGTGTATACCCAAAGCATCCTTGACGCAATGCCTAAGTGGCTTTAGTGCCAATGAGTGTTGTAACGGTGCTAACTCGGTTCATCTGCGTACACAAATTTAGGTCGTATTATGAAACCTCAAAATTATAAGAGACTGAAAGTTATAATTAATACTAAATACCAGAAAATTGGACAGGTGTGATCCGTATTACAATGAAAATTATGTACTCCAATAAATTAATACCTTATAAAAAACTCCTTATTAATATATTACAATTTTTTAAGACATTTAATAAAAAATAATGTATTTGTTGCAAAGAGTGATTTCTTGTTATTATGATATTAAATTATGTAATTACATTCAATTCAAATTAACATGTATTCTATAATCACGTGCCCAAATTATCGAATCTTCTTACATCCGATTAATTTCATGCCTCAAAAAACAGACTTCTGTTGAGAATGTAGTTGATTTATGTACATCTGTAACATTTAAATCGTAAAATGTAAACTCCGATCAAGGACGAGTAATATTCCTGCATCTAGAGATTTATACCAAAACAACCTATTGGTGTCATGTATTTACCAAATTTTATGTGTTATATGTTATTTTATATGTCATGTTATGTGTTACGTATTTTAAAAATGTGCAAGGTAAATAAATAATACATTAACTTAATACAAATATTCGTTTGTACTCATTCGTACAGTACAACGCACGAAACTCTGCCGCTGTGAAGTTAGTCACAGAAGCGTCACAATGGTGTAAAATTGGCACGCGGGGGAAAAGAAATAAGAGTCGTTAAACCAGCGTATCACATTATTCGCAGACAATTCAAACAACGGCAAAGTTTCGTGCGTTGTACTGCATGCCGCTCACGACGCCTCTTACCGAGTTCGGCCGTGCGGCGGTCAGGGGTGACCGCGTCACGTCGCTGTTCTGTCACCGACATCGATTTTTACTTATATCTACAGATTGTTTAATCAGACAGATCTAATGTATTGCATTTATTTAAAGTATAGAATGAGTCAATCACTTGTATATTGCAGTGTACGGTATGTATAAACTTTTCTATATAAATATGTAAATAAAATTTAAGTGTTCGTCTGTGGTTCAAAAATAAAACAAAACAATGAGATTCTTCTGAAAATAATATATTGTAACGCATGAAATATTAATTGAATTGAATCGAATTTACAATTTTACTGCCTACCTAATCCTATAGACTCTGTCCTGTTCAAATTTATGATGTCCTTACCTATGACATTGTTTTATTTTTTCAAATTCCCAAAACAATAGAAAGGATCTACCAGGGAGGACGATCGGTAGCGCTATCTGTGATCTTGTTTCGGAAACTTTTTGACAGTCTAATCCGTCATATTCAGTATTGCCAAATTAGTATATTTTATGTTAAATTTGGCATATTTTTATATTGTTTAGCATATTTTATTTTTGATAAGCATATAGCATATTTTTTTAATACAAAAAAATTATAGACTTAGTAGAGTCTGCGCTCCAAAGCCCGTTCAAAGTTTAGCGCGAGACAACCGAGTCTGTATACTGTAAACAGAACCCTTTTCTAGAGTTAGAAATTTTATATTACATAAAATAAATCTATGTTGAAAGACATGATTTTTAATACTAACCTACATTTTATTAAACTGTAATAATTTAGTTTTGATCATATTTTATGATGAAATCTATTCTTAAGTATTAAATTTAACCAGCACAAACTATAGCAACTCCCACTTTTAGTTTCAGAACTTTTTTCGGTACAATAATCTGATATTCATAAACTATAATAACTACTTACAAGCCGTAATTTTGTAGGTAGACAAAAAATTTGAGTCTAATATAAAGTTTTAACGTTTCCATTTATTCGCGATAGAAAGCGGTGCGATTATTTACATGAACTGTAGCCCTTTCGCAGTAGCTATTTGATCACTCTTCTTACCTATGTTCTAGATCATTTTGTTACAACGCATACGCATTTCAGTAAATAAGAGATATACGTCGGAATACCTAAAACATAAATTTGTTCGCATTTTCTTTTTTAGTTTTCAATGAAATGAACATCGATTATATAATAATTAATATGGCTTATTGATAATAATTTAGCAACTTCTGATTTAACTTATTAGTTTTGACAGTCAGGATTCCACGTCTACATGCGAATCAACTGCCGATGTAGACTAAGACGTACACTAAGACATTAATATTTTGGTCGACTACTTAGTCGATTAAAATCACAATAGAACTGTTTTGAGCACTGAATAAGTATAAGAAGAATAACATTTTGTTTTAGATATTAATTATTAAACCTTTAAATTAAATAACGTTTTATTTGGTATTGAAAAATGTTAGCTTACTTTTTAGCATTATTATAAAACAATTAGTATAATTTTGGCTTATTTTAAGAACAGTTTATCAAAGTTGACATTAATCTTGTTGGCAACACTGGGTATATTGCTGCATATTGCCTTTGTACAGACTTTCTATTTATTCAATATTAATCATATTCATTTAAGGTACAAATCATAGATGAATATGATCACAAACTATACTATATATTTAAGGAATATGATGGTACAAATTTCCGAGTCCGACCAGACTAAAGCAGCATAGAATAATATGAATATTGGGGTACGTATACGCATGCTAAGTTATGCTCTTCATGATTTTCGGTCGCATTGTACTCCAATTGAGTTTGAGTTTCTTCTGTTGAGACTTCGCTTCTGAATTCATTAAATTAGTGTACTTTGTTATATTACGTTATTGTGTTAGGGACGCTGTTGTTTTTTGATAAGGATGCTGTTTATAACGTTTGTGTTATTTTGCGATAAAGACGCTTTATTCTATTGTGTGTACTTACTCGACATTACTGCAAAATGATCAGACTGTGCATTAGGATGTGCGCATATTGGTACGTCATAATAAAGTTTTATATTTAATTAATCTTTCAGTCTCTTTACCCTACCGCCAATAGGCCTTTTATTCTTAATTTCTATCATTTCTCTAAATTCATTTTTGTGCATATACGTAGGTACAATTTTCCCGATACCTTCACGTCGATCATACCTTTTTTTTTAGTTTTCTCAATCTTTACATCGTTCCTGCAAATTATTAATTACTTAATATATTCGACTTCCTAAGTAGTTAGAGGCAACAATGCTTTGAGAAAAAAGTGCTTAGCAATTTTACTGCAAAAACAATGCCGAGTTATGATTAGTCTGTAATTTAGCATAAGTGAACTCTGATCGGCAAAAAGTAACTTATGTACATAAATACAACTTATGTACATAAAAGTCATATCAACCTCTCATCAGCAATATTACTTTTTTCAGATGCATTCCTTCATGATTTTTTGAAATCAGAGAAAATTTTCTAAGCATTTTAAGATGTGGGTTGATATTGTTAGCCAAACAATGGGAATTGCACCAAATTATGAATGTTTTAAGAAGAAGCTCTGTGACAAACATTTTACAGACAAAGATTGAAACTGAAATAATTGGTTAAATGTATTAGTGGTTCCATCGCAGAATTTGCATGGTAAGATTATTAAATGTAATATTTGATTTTATATTAAAAAAAAAATAATTTTAGAACTCACTTTCTTTCACTATTTGTAATGAAACTGAACACATAATTTAATATAAAATTTCAATTACAAACTATTTACAAAAAAAAGCTACAAAAGTTTAAATAACAACTACACAACAACAGCGCTGATGCACTTAACATTTGAATTTGTGACTTTTAAAAGCATTGCCTCGATCATTGCATTGTATATTTCATTAGTGACACAAGTTATATTCAGAATTGCACTATATAGATCAATAACTCGGCTTGTTAATCATTACAGATTTCTCTACTGGTGTAACAACTAAACATGGAGAGCAAGATACATCACCAGTGATTGAAAATATGTACACTGCTCTCATACAACCTACTACTTTAAACCCAAATCTTACAGGTTCGTAATGCAGCCTATTAAGCCAAACAATCAAGCGTTTAGTTCAGGTTTGACCAGAAATATATGAGATAGGGTTTATTGTTGTACTAATTATTTTATTATTATTGTAGTTATGTATTAGATACTATACAGTATAATATACAATGTGTATTGCATAAGTACAATTAGTTAGTTTATTCACACATTACACAAAAGCTTTCACATGAACAGTAGAGACCTTAAAGCCCTCCTATACTGAATGAGACTCGCAATATGGTCTCACATACAACTGACCAGTTCTCGTATCATAAATGGAAAGTAATTGTAGCAATCGTACATGTTTATCAGTTTTTTATTCATAGTATTTTCATGAAAAAAAATCTATATTACAGTGATGCTAACTAATATTATAAAGTAGACAAAGATTTTAGAGTGTTGGTACCCTTTGTAATTATTGTAAATTATAATATACTAGAAATATTTGTAAAATATTTCTTTTACATACCCATTACAATATTTCCATTTCTATAGTATCAAAAGTACTAGTGATATTTCATTTCGTCTGCTATTTTCCTTTACATACAGAAGTGTGTATTTTTAAAAAAATAGAACAAATTTTTCTGTTCCGTTGCTTATACACATAAATTTGGATTTTTACATTTCAATATAATATAACAATAACATAAGGCAGTAAACAGTTCCGCCACCAGCTTTCCAGTCATGGGGATTCACTTACATCCATGTGACTGGGTTCATTATTTTTGTTTATTTACAAATACATTGCAATACCCTCTCCTGTTATGCAGTTCTCTGATGAATATTCCTGCCTGTGTCTGCAGCATTGTCACTTGCCTTTACAGGAAATGAATCCCACGCATTTGAAATTTTTTCAAAAATAGTTCATAATCATAACTGAAATATTAGTCATGACACAATATCATTTGTATGTCAACAATTATCTACATCTTAAAACAGACTGTTTAGGATTTGCTATTCAATAAAACCAAAAAAATTAAAATTATACATTTCAACTATCGGTTTAAGTTCAAATTATACAGCATATTTTAGACATGTAAATAAAAATAGTATTAAAATTCAGACCATTCAAAAAATCATTAACATTTTCCAGGCGATAAAGATTTTTTTTAAAGATTTGCTATACAAGTGGTTATTAACATGTTAAAGAGAGAATGTAGAACAAATTGGATTGTGAAAAATGTGAACAGTAAGAAAATCAGTCAGATTTTTTCCAGTTATCGTAACTTTTCAAGAATTTAATCACTGTATTTGAATCTAAATAGTTTTTTAAAGTGAATTAATATTCAAATAAAAAGTACATTTTAATAACATAATTCTTTAGCTTCCCAATGTAATTGAATGATCCCTGCTTAGTTTGATATAAGAAAGACAAATACAAAATAAAATACATTACCTATTTATTCTTTTAGCTTTATTTAAATATCATGAAAATTAAGAGTCTAAGCGCATATCATTACACTTTTACATGACATTCTGCATTTATAATTGATAATTTATTTCTAACGCACATTTGGTAGTCAAAAATTGATCCTTATATCAATAAATACTTTTATCTCATCTGGTGTTTAAAGTAGATAAACTTTGTCCTTTACACTACATCATTTGGACAAATATTTGAATAGTTATGACGATAGACAAGCGAGTGTGCGATATTATGGTGCGGTCTGGCGGCAGGGCCAGACCATAAAGGTAGCAGGCATACATTTGAGCATGCAATGTTTTTCCCACGGCCAGCTCTATGTGGCTTGATCACATGTTTTTAAATCACGAAATTTGCATGTTTATACAGACCAAAATGAATCGTTTAACATAGTTTATAGGAGTATATTGCAGTAACCACCTATAACTTTTGCACTACTATCAATAATCACATACTTACGTACCTATCTATCCTTACAAACTATGGCGTTTATAATACCTATAATACATATTAGTGAGATCATCATAAAAAATACTTAGTTCCAATTTACATACATTACACAATATAATTGTTCAAACATTTATAACTGGAGAATAAGCTGGACCGATTTTCATTTTTAATTTGTTGGATTTGTCTCCGTCCCGAATAGCAAAATAATAGAAAAACATTGAAAAGTTGACAAAAAAATAAAACGCTTTCTATCATCATTATCACAATTTTCCATCACCACGTGGATGAAACCGCGGGGCGCAGCTAGTTTAGTTGTATAGTCACTTTAAAAATAAACAATTAAATTAAAATTAAATTAATTTTTAAGGGGGGCTCCCATACAACAAACGTGATTTCTTTGCTCGTTTTCTCTGAATATTGATAATAGAAACAGGTAGATGCTTGAAATATTCACAGAATATTTAGTTATATATTAATTTTAGAGATGGACGATATACATTGATGTATTGTAAACACTCGATGCCTCCGACTAGTGTGCGGAGATTTTAATATAGATTTACTGGAATCTAATGAGAATGCACCTTTAAGAAAATATTTCGACCGTATTGACTTAAACTTAAAACTTCCTTGTATTGTTACCACAACGGGTTGTACTAAAATAGATAATGTGTTTAACAATACTGACTGGAATGCTGGCACATACTGCGCCCTCTTTAGTTACCATAACCCTTTATGGATACAATTTCGAATTGAGCATTAGATTTAACAACAAATAAAATTCCGTAACACTGTTATACATAATGGTACGGAACCCTTCGTGCGCGAGTCCGACTCGCACTTGGCCATTTTTCTACTTTTTTTTATAAATTGAATTTTGGATGTTTTGTAAATTAATATTATCATTATTGAAAAGTTAAATACTTGTAGAACACAGATCTTTTTTCTTATTTTCATAGTTCTAATATATAAT
This sequence comes from Eumeta japonica, assembly GCA_005406025.1. Taxonomy (NCBI): domain Eukaryota; kingdom Metazoa; phylum Arthropoda; class Insecta; order Lepidoptera; family Psychidae; genus Eumeta; species Eumeta japonica. The sequence goes on along the minus strand of BGZK01000617.1, from coordinate 232,849 downwards.
TTATTTAATAAAAAAAATAGAACTATGTATGATGTGTTTGCCTTCAATGCGATTGATGCTTTTGTCTAGTAGTCTGTGTGCTCGCGCGGGAAAGGCCTCTGAAGTTAGCAAATAAAACTACAAAAACAATGAAAATATTTAGACAGACATTTTGAATAGACAGTTCAAAAGTATGCTAGAAAATGTGCAAAAGTGCGGTCACAAAATTCTTAAAAAAAAACATTGTTGTCCATCAAAAAAAAATATTTGACTCTGATCTACTCCATTTTTCACATTTTTTTGAAAAGATTTGTGTTATTTGTTGTATTGTTTATTCTATGTACCCCTAAAGTTTGATCCTACCTGAATTAGGAAGATTTAGGAAACGCAATGTTTAGTATTTATATATTGCATTTTCTGTCTTCAAGGCTACTGATATTTAAAATTTTGTGATTCTGGAAAAATAAAAAAATTTACTCATTTTTGAATAAAATCCACCAACGCAAAAATGCATTGCTGGTTTTTTTTCAGAATGACAAAATTCTAAACGAAAGTAGCCTTGAAGATATGCAACTCAATGCACCTTAATTAAATGAAATATATACAAAATGCATAGGTTTACAAATGTAAATATCTCAAAATTTATTCTTTATTTTTTTCAGATGAAACTCATGAAGTATAGGCAGTGCTGTAATTGAAAAACATAATTATTGCAAATCTATGAAAAATACACTGGAGACAAGTAAATATTTTATTTTACTCAACTATTTGTAGCAGCATATATGTTTAACAAACATTACCATAATTTAGCTGATTCTTGTTTAACAAAACCATTGGGACGATTTGGTCTTGGGATTAATGAAAGGCAATGAAATGAGCTAACCCTATTTATCTTTAAAGTCACATATAATTTTAAATGCTGTCACTTTTAAGATAGTATGACCTACTTGTGTGTAGCCTAACTGTTCACTTTGCACCTAAACTGTATATTATCCTTAGAAAACCTGCGTTTAAAATTTGATAAATTACCACATACTAATTACTGTATTTTTTATTTTACAGCTGCAAGGTGCACAATGTCATCATTGGATTTGAACAAATTATAAGTTTCTCAAAGAAAAATTAGGAATTTGAGGCGAGAAATATGCAGATTATACAAAAGGAGAAAAACTTTCAAGGCAAATTTTGCTAATGGTAAAAAGTTATCTGAAGATGTTGCATTAAAAATTGTTACCAAAAACATTACAACACCTGCAAGATTATTTGCCAGTATACAGTTTAGGCAAACAATTAAGGAACCTGAGAAAAGACTTTTCTTCCTCGAAGAAAATGTGATGTCATTGTCACTGTTTAAAAAAATTGCCAAGGCCTACAAATTGCTTTCAAAGTATTTTACTTTACTATTGGCAAAAACAATAAAATGCCTTCTGGGTGAATTAAAGTAAACCCTGGTATAAATCCAATGATTTTTGAAAAAATTAAAACAGTGAGCGAAATCGATACTCGAGACATATGCTCTCTCATATTTGGCGAAATGTCAATAACACCACAAATTAACTACAATGCTAAAAAGGATGAGTTGAAAAAGTTTACTATTTGTAGGCATAAGAAAAAATTTTAAGCAGTCGGTATCATTATTTTACACCCAGTAAAATGAATAAAATTTAATTAAAAAATATTATAAAAATTGTCATTAAACATGTGCAAGCTACTAGCCATATAGTTCTGTGCACAATGTGTGACCAAAGCACAATCAACATAGGGCATTATTCTTAATACATAGAAACGAGTGGCGGCATGATTTATTTCAAATAAACAAAAGACAAATTATACCTATTTATGATGTTCTACATTTATTAAAAGGCTTAAGGAATTATTTATTGACTAATCTATGAAATATAGAAATAACAATAAAAATATGATTGTAAAGTGGAAGTATTTAGAAAACTTCATGTTGCTGATAAATCATATGGAGAGTTGAGGTTATTACATAAACTGACCAAAGAACATTTGGTTAAAGACAAAATACAAAAGTTAGAGTGAGACCAGCGGCACAAATATTTAGTCACAGTGTTGGCGTGATTGGGGAATGCAAACTCGTTCTCGCGAGATCTTAGCCTTTTATTAGCGAGATCTCGCAAGTTTGACGACATTGATATTGCTGAATTTGTTGATGACTGTAATGATAATGAACCGCTTTTATCTCTTTCTGAGACATGCAAGAGTATCTTATTGCAAGAACAACTTCAGGAAACATTGACTGCTGCGTTGAAAAAACCTAGAAACAGAAAACTAACTATAAATTTGATGGAGGCATTAATCAAAAAGGAAATTAATTTATACGAGCCCGGGAAGTCAAAAGGCAAGATTTTACAGTTCGCGGATGACTGCCTGAGATCTGTGGTTCCAATTAGCATAGAATTCCAAACGATCTTAGTGGCTGGTTACCTGGCCAGTAAAATAAGAAGCCATTTAGCAGATGATTCCTTGTATATTTTGTGCTTCTTAAGGAGCTACTTTCAAATAATTCGTAATAATGGCGTGTGATGTGAATTGAACAAGCCTTTCATTTGATTGGTATATTTTATTTATTAATCTCTAATTTCTAATAGATCTCTGAGTAGGTGTAGTTTTCTGTAATTAATAATAATATCTCAGTTTAATAGTCAACTCAATTTGTTAATGAGTTTAATTTTAGTTTTTGGCTTTTTGTTGTTTTGTTATAAAAGAACTGTTTTATTATTAATAGGCTTTTGTGTGATATTAGAAGAGAAGACTGGTTGTTTATTTCATTTTTTATTTGGTTAGATACATCAAAGTTTACTACTTCGAAGTTTATTAAAAAAAAAATGATATATAGATACGTTAAACAATATTAAATACATAAAGTTTATTGAAAAAAATCATAAAAATAAATGTTTCTTTCATACTTATAATACTTATTTTTTTTTCCTAATTCATTCAAATATTGTGATTATTTGCAAGAATAAACACTTAAAACTGCCAATCTCGCGAGATCTCGCCTGAGCCGCAATCTCGCGGGATTGCATACCCTAGATGTGACTATAGAAAATTTGACTGCAAGAGATTTACCTGAAGAATGTCTGCAAATGATTCTGATAGTACTGTTAATAGATAATCTTGACTCATTGAATAGCAGCTCATATTCCAAATGGAAAAATATACAGAGGAGGACCTGTCAAAATAATTCTCCTTACTGTCAATTTCTTTAATAACAGAAAATGAAAAATAAATAGAAAATTAGGGATATAACTGTTCCATCTATCTTTTAACAAATTTTATAAAAATTATTGAAGGGATGGAAATGCTACGAAAAGTTTTATCGAGAAAATATTCTTTAGATACTGCTAATAAGAAATTGTTTTCAGTTCAGTTGAGAATTTCTGTGGAAATATCAGAAGCTTAGGGGCGAGATACGATGCGTCAAACAGGGTAGCTTTTGAAAATGCATTTAAAGCTTTGTTGTTATTAAATAATTATAACATACCACATTCTATAAATTCAAATTGCGAAGAAGACACAAATACTTGTTTGCAAATATTTTTTTTTTTAACAGATAAAAAGTATCAATGATCAAGCTGAACAAGTATTTCCGATTAATAATGAATTTTTATGTGTACAAGATGTTATGGTCGACGCAGGTCAGAGAAATTGTCTGTGGGTGGGTTTTAAACAAATGTCTCAAAATTATAGTAAAATCATGTACATATTCATTGTTAGACACAAAAGAAAATAAAAATAAAATGCTTACACCGTACAGAATTGCTCACGCGTCTCTCCGCAATATTCAATATCTCCTTTTTTAGAACAACTTTGTCAAATAAACCATAATCATTGAAGTAGCCGTTCCTGAGAAAGATAGGTCAGAACGTGTGCGTGTAAATTCACGAGATACATCCTTAGGTGATGCGCGCTCGATGCGCCTGCCCCACTCCATAGCACGTCATTTGAGGCGTCTCGTAGGCGCCAGTAGTGAATCACGTCGCGTCGATCCGTCCGCGCGCGGTCAACGACCAGATCGGCGACTTTAGAGGTTTAGGTATTTTGTTATAAAGTTTTCGTTTATGATATTGGCGTTTTAGAAACTAAGATTGTATGTGTTAATGTCTAACTGTTTAATTACAATGCCCTTCACTGTTATCGAATATGCAAACATGATATATTTGTGGGAAGCTTGTAGAGGTGATATTGCTGCCTACAAGTCCGTAAGTTGCAGTATCGGTTACGCGATAATTTGCCTTAGTTTGTCTTGTTTGTTTAGACGTGTGGAATACATGTGGAAAATAAGAGTCAATGTAATAATTAATACCTTCAGTGACATTTGCATCGCCGCGTGTAGCGTGGTGCCGTTTGGCACAGCAGGGTTTTCTCTTTATTGATTTATATTATGTATAACCTTATTTTTAATGGCATATTTTTGTTATAGTTACTCTGGCAAAGTTGTTCTAAAAAAAGGAGGAGATTATGAATATTTGCAGATACATGCATTATTTATTCCATCCCTTATAAAAGCAAAAAAAATAAATAATTGTAATAAGAAATGGTTATGGTATCCATCTGATGAATTAGAAAAATGTTTTCATCAACTACAGAATATAATAACTACCTTTTTAAAAAATAATGTACCTTAAATTCGTTTTAAAGAAACTATAATAGTAAATTTTCCATTCCACGGCAATCAGCATAAGATAGAATTAAAAAAAAAATATTTTATTGACATTACAGTTAATATTATGTCATAGTTGGTGTAAACAGACTATTAGTAGGAAAATCACACTATGATGGTGATGAAATTAAAGCTTCTGCTCAAATATATTAAGACACATATGAACGTAAAGATCAAAAGTAGTCAGTCACCTCATCTGATGGATAGTGGAATTTTATTTTATCCTTTTACTCCTGTATATACACATATATATTGTCATTTTCAAACATTGTGATAATATCTATTGACATACAAAATGAACTTGTTCATCGCCTACTCATTATTGTTTTATATAATATATGGCAATGGACTTATATTAATGAGTTCATATTGTGAAGACTCATAAGAAACAATACAATCTTTCACTTCCAAAAAAAAAAATTAAATTAATAAACAAGAATTAAAATTTTCATCACAGCATTAATTTAATACGAGTCGTATTAATAAAGCCCACTCAAGTGCGGCATTCCATTTTAGGAGTGGAAAGAGCAAGACAGTTATAGTGTTTCGCTATGGAAAACAATATATGTCTCGCTCACACGTTTCGTCTTGAGATGGCTCATCCTTTGAGTGACGTATTAATACGACCCTAAGGCACACAGAAGACACACTCTTCAAAAGTAATGTTTTCAGTGCATCTAAAAATAACATATTTTGGTGTAACATTTTTAGTATCTTCCCATTTAAGTAAAAAACTATCAATTGTAATTGAACTTTTTAGCTAAGACTTTTTTTCATCTAGTGTTGATCAAGCACACTGCAGAACTTCGTAGTTTTAAAGAAATTTCATATATATGGTACAGATTTATTTACAATTATTCCCTTGTAGGTAATTTAAGGATTTTAAGAGCACAATCTGTAATTTCATATTATGGTGAATTCAATTTTCACCTTCATAGTTTTTTTTCATAGCACAAGAAATGTTAGAATATTAAAATTAACTAAATAATTGCAGAGCGGCAGAGTTTCGTGCGTTGTACTGTAAGTTAGAGGAAGCAAGGAACAAATGTATAGATGATTAAAAAAAGTTTAATTTTCTGGTTAGCAATTTTATTAAAAAATGATAGGAGTAATAATATAATTAAAATATGTTGCCCATAAAATTACAATCTACTGAAAGATCTAGAAATTATTAGGTGCATTTTTTTTATTTGTTTCACCTTTTATTAAATTAATAAACTGACTATTAATTTTTATTGGTATTAATCATTTAAACTTGTCTTAATAACAAAATTTTTATTTACGTATGAAATCATTGATATCAATAATGTATATTTAAATAAGAACTTTTTTATTTGCAACAACTATACACTGTAGAGCAAATTATTTTGAAGATCACCTAACTAAGATGGCCTGAAGTTTTTTCTAACTTTAAGCCATTTTGTGTTCTCAGAGATGATTAAAATTTATGGATGGTAAAGTTGGTTGTAGTGTTAATATTTCAGAGTTATAATTTTGCATCTATTTTGGTGTGAATTCAGGAAATCATTATATTCACTTGCATCTATTTTATAAAAAAAATTTTATTCTTGGACAAAATATATTTATGGTCTTTTTTTTGATATAAGCTTGGGTTTTTTCTGGCCTCTATGCGTTTATTCTACTAGAATGTTTGGTCTGTACTAGAATAGTCATGTATTTACTTGCCCTTTCAATTGTAGAATTGTAGAATAGCTTCCATTTGCATGTGATCTACTTTGAGGTACTTTTGCTTTATAATTCTTTTATATTTTATTTAAGTAATACATTGCTCACGGGTTTTCTATTTCTATAGGTATGACAATCAGTGGGATTTATGTTTTTTATGAGTGTAGGCCACTTTATTTCCGCCGCCCCGTGTACCTTTCCAAAATAATAATTTTCTGAAATCTGCCGCCCCTAGGCCGCGGCTTACACGGCCTATTGACAAATCTAGGACTGATGACAATCGGCGTATAATATTATTTTAGGAGGTTTGGACTGGTTACAATCAATATAAGAAATTATTTTCTTTACTGTCGTTAGTACTACCACAATATAATAATTATAAATTAATTGCAATTGCATTAATAGTATTTATTGCAATTGTAATCTTGATTGCAATCATATTTTCATAAATTTAAACCTATATTTTTTTTAAATCCAAACAATAATCTGCAGCACTGCTTTCATCTTAACTCATTTAAAAATTGTTGATACTAGGAAAGGGATATTATAGTATTATTGACTAAAAATAAAATCCTTGTATTTAGTAGGTGTATATTTCCAGTAAAATTATAATTTTGCACTTGGTTCATGTACCAAAAACAGAATTTATATTTAAAGGACTAGCACGTAGATATTCAAGTTTAGTCAAAAATAACTAAGTATCATTTCTTAAATTGTATTTTATTTTTAATTCAATGTTTCAGTATCAGGTCATACGTTATTCATAATGTTTGTGTAAAAATAAATATATAACATGAAGTTATTTGGTGTTTTATTTATTAATATATTTACCATATTCCTGATCCATGTACATATTTTTTATAATAAAAAAAAGGGGCAGATTTACAAATTCAAACAACTGTATCAGTACAAAATTTATTTCATTCTCTATTTGTATAATTCATAAATTTTAGATATATCTAACGTATGCAGATTATTAAAATTAAATAATATATCCTTACCTTCGAGAATAAGAAGGAAGTGTAAAAAGATAACTCTGGTCTTAATTGTGACAAATTCATATAATGAAGTACGCAACAACTAACCCAGATGTGGCGTGAACGGCCACATTTATTATACTCTCCTGTATTCTGCTGAAATCGAAAAAAAAAACAACTTTGGGTTAATGTTGACTACATGATAAGTCGATATCCTTAAAAAAAGGGAAGAATTTATTCGATGCCTAAGCGAGCAAAGTTCTATTTCCAGATAGATACGCATTGAACCTTACAGTCTTTTAGATATATGACAACGAAATTCCGAATTAAAATTACTCGGTTTTTCGTTTAAAAAAATTTATGTAACGTTTACGATATTTGGAGTGGAATGACGTTTAAACCGATTCGTTCAGCACGTATCTATAAACGTGGAATGAAATAAGGTCTATGGTGTGATTCAACGTTTTGTTGCCAGCACCCTCTAGTGTCAATACTTGCTTATTAATATTAAAGTTTAATAGCGCCATCTTATGGCAAATGTTCATATTGTAATAAATTATGAAATTGAACGAACATTCTATAGAATTTGTGCTTCTGGATTTGCCAGATGGCGCTATATATACTTTTCGGATTATTCTGAAATTCAAAACTCAATTATATAAGCAGACATCCAAAAAAAGATAGAAAAATCTGTGATTTCAGAATTTCAAAAATTGGAAAACATTTCCTGTTTCTAAAGCGAATATCTAAATGAAACGTAACGTAAAAAGGTTTGAATGTCTGTTTATACGAAATCATTAAAAGGGGTTTGAATAAATTGGGGTTAATTTTTTTGTAGTGGCAACTTACAGTTTTCGTCGTATTTCGTATTTGATTCATCGTCAAATCGTGGGGCGCTTTGTGCCACATTTTTTGTGTGTAGAACAACCCACGCTTTTTCCACAATAATACTAGTATTTTTCGTCATTGTTCATTATTTTTTTGAGTTCATATTAAGGATTATTTTTCACTTTTTAGTTTAATGTGCTTTAAAAGCGTGTTTTTTTAAACTATATTTATTTTTTACTTTTAGTTTGGTTGATTGGTAAAAATTTGTAATTTTTAACAATACAACAATAGTTGAATTATTAATAATGCTTATTACTGTTACTAAATTCTATTACAAAACAGTAATAGAATTTAGTAACAGTAATAAGCCACTTGCTCTCACGCAGACGATACGTGACGAAATTATTCGATCCTGGCGATCCTGATCAGGATAAGAAGATAAACTTATCAAATTATTGTATTGTCATTGCTCCTTGTTACGTACGCAAAGTTTCAAATTAATCAGATTTCTTGAAATTGGTGAAAATTAAGCTCAAAGATTCCGTTACATACATAGATACATACAACCCAAGATTGTATTAATTCTAGCGGTCCTAATAAGGATAATGGGAAACTGTTATCAAATTATTGCATTGTCATTGGTCCTTGATACGTATGCAGTGTCAAATTAATCAGACTTTTTGAAATTGGTGAAAATTAAGCTCAAAGATTCCGTTACATACATAGATACATACAACCCAAGATTGTATTAATTCTAGCGGTCCTAATAAGGATAATGGGAAACTGTTATCAAATTATTGCATTGTCATTGGTCCTTGATACGTATGCAGTGTCAAATTAATCAGACTTTTTGAAATTGGTGAAAATTAAGCTCAAAGATTCCGTTACATACATAGATACATACAACCCAAGATTGTATTAATTCTAGCGGTCCTAATAAGGATAATGGGAAACTGTTATCAAATTATTGCATTGTCATTGGTCCTTGATACGTATGCAGTGTCAAATTAATCAGACTTTTTGAAATTGGTGAAAATTAAGCTCAAAGATTCCGTTACATACATACATACATACAACCCAAGATTGTATTAATTCTAGCGGTCCTAATAAGGATAATGGGAAACTGTTATCAAATTATTGCATTGTCATTGGTCCTTGATACGTATGCAGTGTCAAATTAATCAGACTTTTTGAAATTGGTGAAAATTAAGCTCAAAGATTCCGTTACATACATACATACATACAACCCAAGATTGTATTAATTCTAGCGGTCCTAATAAGGATAATGGGAAACTGTTATCAAATTATTGCATTGTCATTGGTCCTTGATACGTATGCAGTGTCAAATTAATCAGACTTTTTGAAATTGGTGAAAATTAAGCTCAAAGATTCCGTTACATACATAGATACATACAACCCAAGATTGTATTAATTCTAGCGGTCCTAATAAGGATAATGGGAAACTGTTATCAAATTATTGCATTGTCATTGGTCCTTGATACGTATGCAGTGTCAAATTAATCAGACTTTTTAAAATTGGTGAAAATTAACCTCAAAGATTCCGTTACATACATAGATACATACAACCCAAGATTGTATTAATTCTAGCGGTCCTAATAAGGATAATGGGAAACTGTTATCAAATTATTGCATTGTCATTGGTCCTTGATACGTATGCAGTGTCAAATTAATCAGACTTTTTGAAATTGGTGAAAATTAAGCTCAAAGATTCCGTTACATACATACATACATACAACCCAAGATTGTATTAATTCTAGCGGTCCTAATAAGGATAATGGGAAACTGTTATCAAATTATTGCATTGTCATTGGTCCTTGATACGTATGCAGTGTCAAATTAATCAGACTTTTTGAAATTGGTGAAAATTAAGCTCAAAGATTCCGTTACATACATACATACATACATACATATATATTTAGATACAATCCAAGTTTATAAAAGCGTGTTAAAAAAAGCATAAATGTGATGGTATAGGTAGGCTAAATTGTTTATATTAGTGTAATTGAGTTCTTAATATAGTGTTCCGTGGTCTTATTATCTAATAGCAAAAAAAAAAAAATAGGGGTATATATTTGTTTGGTTGTTATTTTGCTACATTTTGGGAATAATTTGGTTTTGATTACTTGTGAGTATATTTTATTTAGAAAGCAAAAATTTAAAAATTGTCGTAAAATTACATTTTCATTCACAGTTTTTACGGCCGGTGAATCAAAATATAAAAACACGGATTTTAGTTGACAACCGGTTAATTTGTCTATTGATTGTTTATCTCTTATTAACTCTATAGCCGTTTTGGTGGTACGAGGGCTGAGGCCCGGATGGGCCGTACCGGGAAGGTGGCTTCCCTCCTCGATATCCGCCCTTCTGACTTTAAGCCATGAAAAGGACCATAAAGTCGTTCACCTCTGTTGAAATAATACCATAGATTCCAATAAGAAATAATTATATTGGGACCTAACGTGATTTTGTCGCTGCAAATCCATATCCATACCCACAAAAACTTTCGAAGGAAAGCAACGGAAAGTTTAATGGAACTTATACGTCTTATCTGGATTTACGTATAGAATACATTATTATATCCGATTATGGAATTGTCATTTATAAGCGTTAAAAACGTTTTTATTTCGTATTCGGAAATCCACATTGGTTTTTATGTCCACATGGACTTACGACAAGAACAGATAAAAACCTACAGCTAAGGTGCAGATGGGATCCATACAAATACAAATAACATTACAATCCCATTAAGCCCAATGAAGAAACCTCGCTATGATGGACTTACATATAGACTCTAATATGTTACAAATTGAACTCTATCTGAGATTTTTTTCTTCCAGATAGATTTTTCCCGACTTACCTCGACGAGCTGAGTCAGAAAATACATATGGTTTAAAAGTTTATATATATATATATATATATATATATATATATATATATATATATATATATATAATCCTTTATTCGGCCCTCAAATAAATAAAAAGGAAGACATGTATGACATCTTAAAATGAACTTAAGTTAGACATATATTTACAAATTGAAATTAATAAAAAAAAATACCAAAAGGCCGAAAGGGTGACCAGTTCAGCAAAATGCTGCAGCCTCAGCCACAGCACTGATTTTCAGCTGAGCCCTGTATATATTAGGGCGTTTCAAAAAAAAAGGGAAAATTTTATTTTTGCTCGAAATCACGCTCAAAAATTTTGTTTCAATGCCAAAATAGGCCTCTAAAGATATTAGCCCGTAATATTAATATTTAGGTTGTAGCGGTTGCACCACATACACAGGCGATGCGTCAGCGATCGCGCGACGGGCTCAGGCTGCACACGGCACCTTCCCAGAACGCGGCCCGGGAACAAATTCATTACCTTATATGGTAAGAAACGCCGGCCGATGTTCTGAAGGAAGTTATGACGTGATCGGCAGCCAATAGAAAAGCCCTCGCTCCCACCTATATGCGACACAGCGCCGGTGGCGATCCTGCCCGCCAGAGTCAGTCGAGTCGCGTCTAGTCCCGATACCTCTTGCAGGCAGACTCTCGTATAAGGTCGTCAGCCAGCTAATGCTCACCAGTAGTACCTAGTATCTAATTAAGTGGTATAAATGTGAAATCAATAAAACCAAAATTAGAGTCAGTTATGTTATTTTATTTTGAAGTAAATGAACACGCCAACCGTTCTCACAAGGTTGTCCGCATCGCACTTTTCGATTTCACAGGAAAAAAAAAATAATAATAAATATTTTAATGCACGGGGTCGTTATTTTAATTATTATTACTTTCAGGAAAAAATTAAACAAAGTTGAAAATTTGTTTATAGCAAATTGTAAAGTTAATAAACAATGCTATTGTTAATGAAAAAACATTTTTTTTTTTGTTATTTTGTAGAGAAAGGTATGATTTTTAGAAACTATGATTTTTAGAAAAAAAAATTCTTAATTAATAATTTAATTAACAAATATATAAAAAAACGATTATAAACAATTAAAAATAATTATTAAAAACAGTTTTTTTTAAATCATAATAGACAGTTCTCTATAAAATTGTAAAAAAGTTTTTTAAAATATAAATTAGTCCATTTGTTCACAAAGATTTTATAAACAAATGGAGAAAAAAATTATTTTTTTCAATAAATAAATGTCTTTTATTGGCATAAAAACGAAAATGTAATAATAAATTAAAAAAAAATGTTTTCAACATTATTGTCTTTTTTCTTTTTTTGTTAACTTAAAAAAATATTACAAACAAAGTATTAACATTTTTAAAACTTTAATGATGCAATCTTGTTTTGTATGTGTAGAAGTAGAGCTCCACGAAGCGAAATAATTTCACGGCAATTATTTAAAAATTTTTTTAGTGTAGAACGATGAGGGAAGTTTGAAAAAATTTTGTTAATTAACAATAGTCTAGCATATTGAAAAATTTGTTTTTATGAAAAATTCTAACGGGAATCAATTCTTCAGAGTATTTAGATTATACTATATATTTTTAAAGTGAAACTTTTATTACATCGTCTCAAACTTTTTCGTCTGCGTTTGCATGTCGCATTACAGTCGGCCGCAGAGTAGGGGTAGAGTGAAAGGCACTCCCTTCCACTGCTCGTCAGAGCAGTCGAGGCCAATATGGCGGCGCCTATAGTTCGTATCAGCTGACCGTGTAGTGCATAGACTATAGAGTATTCAATAGGGACGGGCGAAGTTACCTATATACTACGTTGAAAATAAGCGAGTATTGTGTTCAGTACAGTGTAATAGTACCAATATGTATAGTACCAATCAGTGGCGGCCTTAGGGGGAGGCGAACAGGGTAATCCCCCGGGGCCTCGCTCTTGCAGGGGCCTCGCATTAAGCAAATTTAAAAAAAATACAGATTTTTTTAACTATAATATATATTTTTTAATTAAAACTTTTGTTTTTGATTCTTAATTATTTATTAAGGTTATAACGTAACGGTAAATTAAAATAAAGTTAGTTAACTAATTCATTCATTCAAATCATAATTGATAAATTCATTTTGTTGTACTTTAATATTGCGGCTCGAAACACTTGAACATCGGTTCTTTAAACGCATAGCACTCGGGACTTGTATATTATTATATAGTCTGTGACTCGGTAGTCGGGACATAATGTTCTGTGCTGCTCGTCTATCGCTCGGGGAATCCCTGTTGCTAGAGGAATTCCCTTGTTTCATTTCGTTCGTCAACGTTTGTCACCTTCAAATTATTTTGCTTGCAGTATGAGTTACAAAACCGTGGCTGTACCATACATATCTTTCAATTATATTTAACATTATTACGTTCTTATATTGTTTCAAGTATTGAGTGAGTTGGAAAAGTGTAAATTATAGTATTTTAAGTATTGAATAAGCTGATAAAGTGTAAAAAAACTGCGTGACACCTACTTAAAAATTATTTCTGTCTGTTTGTGCGAAACAAAACAAGATTTACGAAATGAGTTCGCGTGATCGTGATGCCGGTAGAAAATTTGAGTCAGGTAGTCCAAAAAGGAAACGAGCTATCAAAAGAAAGCAGGTACAAGAAAATCTACGTGGATCTTAATGTAAATATATAAAAAGTGAAACCTATACGAAACATTTATTGACTGAAAGTGACTAATCGTTATTCAGCTGAAAACATTCCTTCCACATCATCATGGGTGCCGCCGCCGTCATCAAGTAAAAACAGCGAGGATGATGATGAATTAATTACATCATTGTCTTTTAGGTCATCGGTGCCACCGTCAACGCTATCCAGTCAAGAATACGAATCTGAGCCCGAGTCTACGTCTACATCCATGACTGTTGGAATGGAAAATCTGATTCCTCAAAATGACCCCGGTTTGTGGCCCATTACAAATACTTATGTAGACCGAACTGAGATTGTATTAAGAGGTCCAATCCGGATTAAATTCGAGTTATTTCCCGTAAATGATAATGGACGGCGATTCAGTGAATATCATTATAATAAGATATTAGTTAACGGTGAAAAGCTTGACAGGCGTTGGATGATTTATTCACAAACAAAAGATGCCGTTTACTGCTTTCCGTATCGAATATTCGGACTAGAAAATACAAAGATTGGATCTAGTGAAGGAGTGTGTGATTGGAAACATTTGGGTGATTACCTAAAGTCTCACGAATCTAGTCGACAGCACAAAGATTGTATGTTGAAATGGATACATTTAGAGAATGGTTTAAAAAGCTGTTCCACCATTGACTCCTTGGCTCAGTCACAAATTGAACAAGAAAGGCAACGCTGGAGAGATATTTTAGAACGATTGCTCGCAATTGTAAATTTTTTAGCATCTCACAATTTGGCCTTCTGTGGTCTAAGAGAGAAGTTAACATCTGACTCAGGTTCGAGTGAGACAAGCGGCAACTTTATAGATTTAGTAAAGTTAATAGCCCGATTTGATCCCGTGCTGAGACTTCACTTAAAACAAGTAAAAGATAAAATGATTAATGACCACTATTTCGGAAAAAATATTCAAAATGAGCTCATACAATTAATGGCAAGTCACGTGAAAACTGAAATTGTTGAAAAAATAATTAATAATAAATATTACTCTATTATTCTTGATTGTACTCCCGACGTTTCTCGTGTTGAGCAACTATCAATTAATATAAGATTTTTTAATACAAAAACAGCTGAAATTGAAGAACATTTTATTGGTTTCATAGCCGTCGAAAAAACCACAGCTGAGAGTTTGACTAATTATATAATCACAGAATTAGAACAGTTAGGTATATCATTGCAAAACTGCAGAGGCCAAGGATACGATAATGGCGCCAATACGCGTGGTGAAAAAAGTGGTGTCCAAAAACGTATTATTGAAATTTACCCACTTGCTTATTTTTTACCTTGTGGGTGTCATAGCTGGAATTTCATCCTAGGAGACGCAGCATCGTCTTGTGTCCAAGCAAAATCTTTTTTGGTTTGCTACAAAGGTTGTTCACTCAGTTTGCCGGCTCAAGTCAGAGGTGGGCTATTTTAAATGCTCATGTAAAATCCTTATTGCTAAAACCACTTTCTGAAACTAGATGGGATTGCAGGGTATCATCGGTGAAGGCCGTTAAATACCAATTAAGCGATATATGTGATGCTTTAAAGGATTTAGCAGAAAATACAACAGATTGTCAGTTGGTCAGTGAATGCCATTCTATAGAAAAGGAAATAACTACCTACGAATTTGTAATTTCACTTGTCATATGGTATGACATTCTTATAAAGATAAATATTAACAGTAAAATGTGGCAAAGCCAAAACATGCACTTAGATGTGGCTATACAACACCTAGACGCATTCACAAATCGGCTCGAGAATTATCGAGAAAATGGTTTTCAGTCATCCCTTGTAACAGCGAGAGAAATTGTCGAAGAAAATGATATTGACAGACATTTTAAAAAAGTCAGAAGACGACGTAAAAAAGGCATTTTGATTATGAAGGGGAAGATGAAACTCATGAATTGAATTCGCGGAAAAGATTTTCAAAATAAACTATTTTTATGTTATTGTCGACAATGTGCGCGCAAGCTGCCAACCTGGGTTTGAGGCACTTAAACATCATGAGAGCATATTTGGTTTCATGTATAATATAAAAAGATTGAAGGAAATTAGTGATAGTGAACTTTTGAAACAATGCAGCGACTTGCAAATATCTATGACAGTAGGAGAATCATGTGATATTGATGGACATGAATTGTACGAAGAACTGCATATGTTCATCCGTGTGTATGAAGGAAACGATGATATTATCTCGGTGCTGAAATACATAATAGAAAAAAAATTAACTGAAGTTTACCCCACTATCGAAATAATTTTGAGAATTATCGCCACCACACCTGTTACGGTTGCGTTTGTTGAAAGGAGTTTTTCTAGGCTTAAAATTATTAAAACATATTTGACGAATTCGATGACACAAGATCGTCTTTCAGCGCTTGCTATTCTTTCAATCGAAAATGACGTAGCTCATTTGTTAGATTATTGTGCTTTAATTAAAGATTTTAGTCTTAGTAAAAGCCGCAAACATCAATTTTCAATTTTATCATCTCTGTATTTGTTAATTTTGTAAATGTTACAATGTAAGTAAAATATTTTAAAACTCAAATTTTATTTATTTGTATAACCTTAGCATTTCTCTTCAAACATAACGAATACTTACCAAACAACCAGACCTACTTTCGCAACACATAAGTACTTTTCCATAGGACAAAGGGCCTAGCAAAGACCGGCCGCCCGGAGCCTCGCAATGGGTCAAGCCGCCACTGGTACCAATACTCCCTTTAGGTGGCGCTGTCAGCATTCATATACATACTATACACCTTTAATGCTATAGTATTAGTAATTTTGCGCTCACAGCGAACACACTCCATAGTACAGATTATTACTCATTTGCGCTAGTGCTCCACGTTATTTTGTTTGGTGTTGTTAGTGTTTAATGTGAATAGTGTTATTTATTTGCTTTTGGTGAGCAACGACACACCTGGTGAGTTCGAAAAACTGATCATCGAGGAATAAGTGAAGAATAATGCAAAAATGAATGACGATGGATTAATTTCACGCCGTAAAAACAGAACGCTGACAGAGTACGTGCTTATAGAAAAGGGAAAAAAGATCTTGGTGCCATGCCGAGTAGAAACGCGGAACGATGCCGTAGATATCGTCAAAAATGCAAGCGTTAATGTTTGTATAGCACCTAAATAATTGTTAAGAATTGTGTAAAAGTATCCTAAAACACAGAGTTGAATAAAAATATTACTTGGAAAACTAATCTACTTTTATCATTTCCCATTATCATTCCAATTTTCCAAAAATAAAATTAAAATTGTGAAGCGATGTCAATACCCCTAATGAAATATTATTCCAAAAATTATTAGTTTAATGTCTACGATATGAAAATAAGTTTCACTTTTACCGTGGTTTCATAAAACCACACATAGTTTTTTTTTAGATTTTTCAATTAACTTTAAGTACTTAAAAAAATTTTTTTTAAGTAATGTACTCGCTTTTGAGGCCGTGCGCGCCACCTAACAATGCCGCGCGGAGGGCTATTTTCAGCGTTAAATTAAAATTATAAATAATGGAGGTACAGTTCCAGAAGTTAAAACTTTTTTTAGTAAATTTCCTCCTCTTTAAGGATTTTTTTTTAAATTTCGAAAATATTTATAGTTTTCGTACAGTAACCTATAAACCAAACACCATTTTCTGAAGGTCTTTAACTGTTTATAACTTTTAGAAATTTTTATGGACTAATTTAATTATTTAGCACAATGATCTAGACATCATTCCGGATAAAATGAGCTATAGCACATAATTTTAATCATAGTATGAAAAATTAACACCATTTTAAACTTATAGACTAGACTAATATATACTCGTAGATGTATGATATAACGCGGGGCTTGAGAGCACGATAGCGTTTACAATTCTTTAGAGATCTTAATGAAACACAACATAGATGTTCTATACACTATTACAAAGGTCGACTTCAAATTAGTGAACTAGTTTAGAAATTCAGCATTTGAAATTTTGAAAATCAGAAAAATTACATATTATGTATGAATTACATATGAAAATACAATGAAATCTACTTTATTTCGGCTGCCGAATGGCCTTTTTAAGAAATTTGAGTTTATTTGAAAAAGGTTCCTAAAATATAGGTTGAAATTTGTGTTTTTTCTTTGTAATTTTAAATAATTTACTACCATTTTCAAAAAAGATTGGTATTGTAGCTTTTTCTACAACAAATCTATTGATATTATTTCTATTCTTCTGTATTAATAGTTAAAGACCCTAAGTCCCTGTCGCATATTTATTAAAACGGCCATCCTAATGAAGCGATTGAAAAAGCATTAACAAGGCTGAAGTTTCATTTTAGCTGATAAAAAGTTGAGGTCGTCGTATAATATTATATACAAACTTATGAACGAATGGTGGGAAAATTGTCATAGGTCCTACTTTGACGAGCTCTTTTTGAACAGGCAGGTGACACGAATATACAGGTAAGAATATTTTATTTTTAACAAATATAAACAAACATTGTGTTGATTTCTTATTGTTTTATTTTTATAAAGAACATAGCCTGTTTTAATGTCAGTTTTAATTGAAGAGATTTTTAACTAAATGGAATAAATCAAAGATACATTATCTCAAATTTGACATAAATACTTTTATTTATTTCACTATTGTTAGAGAAATTCTACCAGAAAAGTTGATGACAGAAGTATATTTCTGGCGTATGTTTATTTTTTCCAATGCGAAGGAGGGTAATGTGTTTGTCATCCTGTTTGTTCTTTGTGTCGTTCTAGAGATCAAATTTTCTTACCGATTTTGATGGTTCTTACGTTAATCGATTTGTCTTAATCTTACTAGTGTTACTAAATAAATGATAGTAAGCAAAATTCAGTACCACGATAACCCGACGCCATATTGTGGAAAAGAAAAAAAATTAAAATCGAACAATGTCGAAAATGTCAAGTAAGGTATCATTGAACAGGTTTTTCAAAATCATTTTTAGTTCTCTTAGGTCACCAACCATTCTCACTTAAATTTTCAGAAAGTATAACAAAGTTTTTATCTAATATAAACATGTCTCTATAATGTGAAAATAAATTATCATAATATGATGTTACTAATATAATATTATTAATGTGAGAGCTTGTATGTTTGGATGTGTGTAACTCAATCATGCTTTAACCGTTGAATAGAATCAGATATATTTCACTGTAATCAGTGAGTAAGTGTGTAATCAGTGATATTTCACTGTAATATAATTTATACATCAGAACAACATACAGGCTACAATTTATAAACATACTATCTTTTCTCCACAGCTTCCCTTGTGTGATCATAGAACTAATTAAATATTCAAGTTCAACATTGGTTTGGGATTGGAATCCAGAGCGTAAGTGAGATCGTTTTATAATAAAAAAGATAGCCGCAATGCGTGTGTCTCAGGTGTGACAATGTGGGTCCTGCTGGTGTAGATTCGGGAACGAGACCGACATTGCGATTATGGTTGATGACGTCATCGATTGGTATAAAAGACAAAAGAATCTGTTATAAGTCCACATAAGCGCAGTCGCTGGTGAATTGTGTATGTTTTGAACAGAATTAGCAGTTAGATCCGGCTAGACTAGGAATCTAAAGCGGAGTTAGAAATGAAATCGAATGGAAGAACAGCATCGGGATAATGGTTCACAATATGATTGGTTGATATGAGATGTAAGGATTTATTGGATGTCCACGCGGACGGAGCCGCAAATAAAATCTAGTTCAACAGAATTCCTACAATCGTATGACAAACCTATACCTAATTTTACTGCCTTCGAAGACTATTTCAACCCCTGTGTCTTAAAGTGTTACTTAATACAGTGAGAGAAAAACAACCTAACAAAAAATAAAGAAATAATAAAAAAATAAATAATATTCATAAGTTTTTGTTAACAATATTCTATAAAAGAAATTTATTACGATTATTATCAAAACGGGATATGTCGTTGACATCACTAATGAGGAGGAAGTAGGGATTGCAATCCGGAAAAACGGATCCGGAAATCCGGCGGATCCGGCGTCAATATACACTTATCGGATCCGGTACCAATACACCGGATCCGGTGACCGGATCCGGTATATTGTATATTTTCGCAAAATACACGATACGCGATACGCGGAACTCGAAGAAGGAATAGAAGAGACTGAATCACTGAAAAAAGATTTAACATTACAAGAAGAATTACAATTACAATTACAGCAAGAAGTGGCGTCTTATACTATACAATCCAACAAAAAGAAGGATTTCGACAAAATATTAAAAAAGTAAATGACTGCTTATGAAAATGAAGGAAATCGAGGTGAATACTTGTCTGCGATTCATGATTATTTGCTGACAATTAAGCCGACTAGTGTGGAAGCTGAGAGAGCATTCTCGGCCGCGGGCTACATTTGTAGCTCTATTAGAAGTCGATTGGCTGATGACACAATCAACACAATTTGTTTCTTACGATCGTTCTTTCAAACAAAAAATTGATTATTTATTTATTGACGTAAAAACTTAAAATATATTTTTAAATAATTGTTGTAATTATTGTTTATAAGATAGGTTCTATTATATGTACCTATCTACCTACATAAGAATGAAACTGAAAAGCATTCTCAAATATCTTATTATTGGCATGAATGTGATCTCAATTAATGTTAATTACTGTGTTATGTTTAATTTGATTAATGATATTGATCTTTACTTATATCTTTAAAAAACGTTGTTTGTTACGTACTCGTTACACTTGAGATTTTATTAATCGTTTTGACTTTCAAGTTTCAATTTGTTTTGATTTTAAGAATTTAATTGTTTTCTCTTTTTAAAATAATACTTAATAAAGTTGATTTCATATAATATAATGTGTCTTTTATCCCCACTTCATTAACGGTCGATGTTGGAACGAAAAATGTAAGACATATTGTCCTGTCATCTCGGTTAGATCAATCCGGTAAAATCCGGCCGGATTGAAAATGAGACCGGATTGCAATCCCTAGGAGGAAGCGATTTTAGGATATGGTTAAATTAAAATTAAAGAGTAGTAAATAAACAAAATTAAATACCAGACTGAAAAAGTGAACGAGAATAAAATTGTGTAAAACATATTAAAAGAATTTTTTATATTATCTTATTTATATGTTTTTAATTCACTTCAATGCAGTTGGTTTTTTAATACATATTAATCTTTTCATATTTTCTGTTGTTTATTTCTAATTTAGTTCAAAAAATACTTAAAAGTGCAACATTAAAAGACAATAACAAAAGTTGAGATATACGGTAGACAAACAATTTATAATAATATAATGTAAAAATAACTCCTAACAAGAAAAATTAAGAGCTCAAAACACTCTAAAATGTGAAATGATTTTTTACAGTAGCTAATGATTCTATTTCCTGACATTGAATTTTAAAGTTTACTTGTTTTATGACAACGAAAGTCTCGAGTTGACTCGGCTTTTCGTTCTAAAAAATGTGAATAGACCTATCGCATACGTCTATAAGTCTAGCAACGACGACATCTCGATTTGTTCATGAGGTACAGCATCGAAAGAAATACTCTATGGTGCGATAAAGCATCTTATAGACAACGCCATCTGCTGTCGATATATGTATATCAACGTTATTTGTGTAACAGCGCCATCTCATTTAGATTATTAATATTGTAATAAAAGGTTCCATATTTATACGTCAAGACTTGTAAGATGACGCTGTACGTAGAATGTCGTATGATAAGATCTTGAAATTGAAAACTTTATTGGTAAGTATACACACATAAAAAGATAGAACTATCTGCGACTTAAGAATTTCAAAATATGAAATACATTTCCTGTTTCCAAATATGAACTATTTCTGTACGAAACGAAGAATTGGTGTTTGTCAATACCGTTACCAATATTCCTCGTAAAATTACACTAGACAAAAGAATTCATTGGGGTTCTTACATCAGTGAGTTGGCAAAATGGCTTAGCTCCACTGCCTATGTAGTTAAAAAAATACCGGACGTCGAAACCCCTAGATTAGCTTGTATTGGTTGTTTCCGGAGTGTGATGTCGAATGGTGTACCTAGCTTTTTGTCAAAGGGGGCAATAGAGCATATCAAACTTCAGCTGAATTTCTCGCTCTTGTTTTGATCTACACAACACCCTACACAAAGACATTAGAAATATTAGGACGCTGGTGAAGCTAACCTTGACAACCCAGTTTAGCTAAAAATTTTGTGCTCTTTATGTGATAATTAGTTGCTCTAATGATCATTTTCTCACTCTTACAATAATCGAGAAAACGAGTACGATGATAATTTTTTTTGGAAGTTGGCATTGATATAAAATTACGAGGCGACCTAACAGCTTTGACATAATTCAAAATTTTGTGCTATTTAGGTGCTAATTAGTTATTATCACATAATGTTATTTCAGCGTCCAACCAGGTCTGACACAGTACATAATTTAATGCTCTTTAGGTACTAATCAGTTACCTACTATAATGATGGTTTTGTTGCTCTTATAACATAAAATAGTTTTTATAAAATCAGTATCGACTTTACGTATGAGACACCTTAACAAGTACTTACAAATCAATATTTGTTTGTGGTGATTAAGACAAATGTAAATTTACATTTTGCAGTTTTATTTTAGTGACCTCCAATATTTTGCACTTGTTTTAATGACACAAACAAATTTCAGTCAGATTTAAAACATACGATAGATAAAATATTTATGGTAAAGAACCCTCTCTATTTGAGTTCAATTCGCGTTTGTTCATTACCAATTTGTTGAATTTTCAATCACGTCGATTGTGATATTAAATGTGATGTCTTAACCCTTTTCCAGTTAGAGGGAATACTTTTCCCACCAACTTTTTTTTCTATAGATAAACGATTTATACTCTTAATTTTTTTTTCTAACCTGGCAATACTAAATAGAAAAAAAAAGTATTTTTTTTCGTAATTTAACAGATTGACAGATAGGTACATTATTTTCGTGACGTTGGTTTGAAAATGTACAACAGGTGTTTTTTTGAACTTCGAAGTAAATCGGTATAAATCTTCAAAATCAACAGGTATCAAAAGGTAAGTTCTTCTAGCATTTATTGATATATCTATAGTAACTCACAGATGATAGTTATTTTCGGTTTATCTTGCACGTATTTTTTTTTTCGATGATTTTTCTTGGTGGGAATAATATTCCCTGTAACCAATAACGGTATTGTGTGGATCGAAGTTTTGCTTGGAATTTCTTGGTGGGTGTTTCAATTTCGGCTGCATAAACTTGCATGTGGTTTCTTGATGTGTTTTTGCTTTAGAATGTTTTTTTATTCTTTACAGCTCGATAAAAATGAGCAAAGCTCTAAAAGATCATGAAATAGAGGCAGCGTTATTGGAGATGTTCGATTTCTCATATGATCCGAACCAATCTGAAGATGACAACGAATCGGATGAGGAAGAAACTTCTTACAATGCCACGAAACTGAAGCGGACTTTAGAGGAAATAGATGACCCAGGTCTACGGTCTACTGAGGCAATTAGGGTTTCACCTCAGCCTTCCACTTCAAGTGCAGACATACTTTTGAGCGCCCCTTCTGCTAGGGTTGAATGTCCAAGCCCATTGCCTGAAGAAGAACTGAGTAATGGACATCAGGTAGCGAGGGAAATAGACCGTGGGACAGGAAGGAGAAATGGGCGTGGTATAGGATGGGTAAGAGGACGCGTAGCGGGAAGGGGAAGCACACGCGGTACACGACAGAAAAGGAGAGTAAGAAAGGGTGGTAAAAGTCCGGATCGTGAAGATAGTGATTCTACAGACGAAAACGACTTAGCAGAGGCCCAAGTTGATTTAGGAGAAAATGCTTCTGACGAAGACGAAGACATGTGGAAGAAGAGTTCGTGGACTGCAGATAGGCCAGAACCTGACATCTTCGATAGTATTCCTTTGTCTCCAACACGAATGTTACCATCAAATGCCAGACCTATTCGTCATTTCGAAAAAAATTTTACTCAAGACGTTTTTGAATTGATTGTTCGGGAAACCAACTTATATGCCAGTCAAAATAATATATTGGGGTGGACTGAAATCGACATCAAAGAATTGAAAGCTTTCTTTGGAATCATTATTATAATGGGCTACAATATTTTACCCTCCATGGAACTTTATTGGTCTTCCGATCCAGCTTTTAGAGTTGATGAAATAGCTTCCACAATGCCATACAGAAGATTCAAGCTTATATTACGATGTTTACATTTGAATGACAATTCAAAGCAACCTCTCAGATCCAGTCCAGATTATGACAAGTTATTCAAAATTCGACCTTTAGTGACGCTTCTCAACAGTACTTTTCAAAATAATGCGAATAATTCTTCATCACAGTCCATAGACGAATCCATGATAGTCTTCAAAGGGAGGTCCTCGTTAAAACAATATATGCCCCTAAAGCCTATAAAAAGGGGATTCAAGGTGTGGTGTCGTTGCGACAGTTCTACTGGCTATCTTTATGAGTTTGACATATATACCGGAAAAGATGGTGATAGAGTTGAAGACAATTTAGGAGCGAAGGTAGTCACGAAGTTGACGGAAAAATTGACAGGAATGGGAGCTGTGCATGTAACTTTCGATAACTTTTTTTGCGGATATGAAATCATGAAATCCCTGTTCGATAATTGTATTTACGCTAGCGGTACTGTTCGAAGACAAAGGGCAGACCTACCTAAAATTGTAAAGAGCAAGAAGAAATTAAAACTGAAAAAGGGTGAGCATAAATGGAGAGTCAAAGGTGATGTTGCTTTTGTGATCTGGCAGGATACAAAGGAGGTGCTGTTCTTGACCAATGCTTTCCATCCGAACGTCAATATAACATCTGTAACTAGGACTCAAAAAGATGGTACGAAGACTGATGTTGGATGTCCTGCAGTTGTAAAGCAGTATACGAAGAGAATGGGTGGCGTGGATCATTTCGACCACATCAAAGGTACATATTCGGTTGGACGAAGGAGCAGGAGGTGGTGGTTACGCATATTTTACTTTCTTTTGGACGCTTGCATCACAAATGCATTTATACTATACAGCAAAAATTCAAATTCCACAAAGCTTTCCAATTTGGAGTTTCGCATAGTTTAGCCAGAGGTCTTATCGGAGGTTTTCGTCCCGAAAACGTCGATCTGAAGGAGTAAACTACATAGTTAGAAAGAAAGTTGCAGTTTCCGATAACTATCAGAAGTCAGTTCACATGATTGCTCCAGAAATTCGCTTTTCCAACGTTGGGAGCACATGCCAGTTGATCTACCATCATATCAAAGATGCCGACATTGTAGTACAAAGATAAAGGATAAACGGTCGAAGATAATGTGCTGCAAATGTGGAGTTCCATTATGCATAACACCATGCTTTCTAAATTTTCATAGGCAAGCACCAGCATAACACATCTCTAAACTTGTTCTCTAGTCTTGGAGTTAGGTCGCACTCGTCACTCGTCGTTTGATTTACACTAATTACCTGCCTAAATTTGCTAATTTCTATGATGATTTTGATTGCTCAGTGTTGATTTTCATACCAATGATGTATTTCTAAGTGTTGACTTTCATGGTTATTATTTTCGCTATAATAAATAAAAAACATTATAAATAAAAATTAATCGTATCTTATTTGCCTGAAGTGTGCTACTGGTAGAGGGAATATTTTTACCACCAATACATATATACATATATTATATATTTTATATACATATATTATTTTTAGACATAATTAACGTCCCAAAATCGAAATCAAATTCAAAATACCTTGGCTAGATCGTTATGTCCGTTAAGGGGTTAAATATGAAAATAATTTCGAGAAAAATTGAGTTTCATATGTAGGTTTTACTTCAAAAATATATCATGTTACTACAAAAGCTTTTCGTGTGGCGTCAGCATTGCAACCTTCTTGTTACATTAATTACTATTTTAAATATTTTTCATTTTAGGGCCTCTTATTAAATTTTAATGAGCGTGCTCAATTTTTATTTTTGAATAATTGTTACTTGTACAACAGTCGACACACTGATTTAAATCGAGGAAACGTATAACGTGCTCGTTCATTGTGGACGACGTTAGTACATAAATTAATAATAATTATAAATAAAAATAAATAAAATTCGTTATTAAATTATGCTTGCTTAAATATTATAGGCCATTTTAAAATTGGAAAATTAATAGATCCAGTCGCTATTTCAAAGAAAAGTTGAATAACAATTATTTTTAGGACACATTCATTTTGTCTACGAAGAGATGAAAAACTGAAAAAACACTTTATTAAATATTAATTATGATATGCACTCTTAATAAAGAGACCAAATCGATTTGATACCTATTTTTTTTTTCTAATTTAAGCTTAGATAGCCTAAATCTATGTTGAGTCATCAAAACTTTATGCGACCAAATGTCATAGTAATTTAGGCCACGACCGAAGTGGAAAAAAATTCCCGATTGTATCTCCACCTAGCGTCGACTATCCGAAACCGAATGCCTCGACGAGTCCGAAGTAACACTGAACTAGTTTGACATGCTTTAAGTTCAGATGGCAATTTGAGACATTTTTTGAATTCAGCATGTGTATAATAATTATAATGACTAGTTCCATTATAAGTTTGAAGTTTCATTTAATTATGAGGCAACATTCAGAAAAATATGATATATTGTTAAATAATTTGACAAGGAACATTCACTTCAAAATATATTTTATATTATTTCATCCCATCAAGTATGAACCCCATGAAAATATAATGTGTTTTTTTTAATAATATCTATTTTCTTTTTAGTCACTTACTTTTTTGACTTCTATGTACCCTATGAATAAATGGAACCCTTGCTCTCATATATGTTATTGTTATTTTATATTTGTTAACACCCGACGCAAAAAGAGGGGTGTTACAAGTTTGACCGTTTTGTGAGTGTGTCTGTGTGTCTGTCCATGCAACATGGCTCCGAAACAGGTGAAACGATTTGGATGCGGTTTTTTTTTTATTTGAATGCAGATTTCGTAGCGATGGTTCTTAGATATGTTTCATAAAAATCGGTTCAGTCGTTTCAAAGTTGTCAGCTCTTTTGTTAGCTGTGGTAGGAATGTTAGACGCATAATGGGTATTTACTTTACTTGTAAACATACGTGTGAACTAAGATTTAAAACAAATTTGGTATGAAAGCTAGAAATTACACACAAACGACAAAAAAAAAAAATTATAACCCTCATCCCTCTTACCTCCGTAGAGGAGGTGTAGATCAGTGTATTCAACTAGAGAGCTTTCCGCTATCTTTAAATGGTAAAATTTGGTATGCAGGCTAGGATTTACACACAAACAACAAATAATAACAAATTTTGACTTTCAGCCACCTTTATAAAAGGGGAGCAGGTCTATGTATAGGATAAGGGAAATTCTCGAAGTCCTAGGAAGCTGAAATTTAGTAGGAAAGTTAGGATATACACACCTAAAAATAAAAAAATAAAAATTAAATTAATAATTATAAACCCCCAACACAAAAAAGCCAATATTTTAAAAGTCAAAAATAATACCTTACGTTGAACTATCAACTTCGATTGAGTAACACCTATAAGTATCTATATGTATTAATTATAGAAATTGATGGATGGTATGATGAAGTTTGCTCGTTAATGGCGCTATAATGTCGTGGCGGGGTACTGCTAAGTTTAAAGTAATAACTAAATACCTAAAAAAAATAGGGAGATTGCAAACTCATAGCGCTCCCAGACTTAATTAACCTAACATTCAATGTAGGTAACTAGATTTTCACCAAAACTTTGATCGTATCGAAGCAAGACCGTCGGGAATGCTAGTAAAATATTAAATAGTTAATCATATAAAGGGCCTGACTTACTTAAGCGGTACCCCGCCGTGAAATTATAGCGCCATTTCAACGAGCAAACAGCATACCATCCATAAATTTCTATAATTAATATATGTTGGTACTTACAGATTATACTCAATCAAATTTGATAACTGAACGTAAGGTATTATTTTTGACTTTTTAAAAGTTTGCTTTTTTGCGTTGGGGATTTTTTTAATTTTCAATTCATTTTTTTTTTGTTTTTCGTTTGTAAGTCCTAGTTAAGAATCTATTGGACAAAAAATTACGTTTATGTACATAATCAGAGTTAGTTAATTAGATATTTCTGATCATTGTATAACTACCTTTTTAATATTTTAGTTCCGAGGAAGCGTGTATGTATATTGCATTTTTGTGAACAATTAACCGTATTTTTTGAGCTTGAAGAGCTCAAAGACGTTACAACAAATTGCGTTACTATAGATTTGCAGTTAAAATTAGCGGGAAGTTGCAGGGATGGCCTTTAGGGTCAACCGTTTTCAAATTTTAATTTTTTAACCAAACCTATCGAGTAGGGTATCAAAATAAAGAGATTTAAAAGAAAATTACAAAAATATACACTTATTTTAAATTTAATAAGGAATAATTACAACCATTTTAATTCAATCATTCGAATAAATTTGTTATCAACGCATTCAAATAATCGTATTTTGGCTTTATATCGGCGAAATGTGTACATCGACCACACGACCGAAACTCTCTTGAGGAATTGAACCGCTTCCGACAATCACAATTTTCATTTGTGTTTTGTTTGACACTCCATCTTACGTACTTATCAGTCATCACGACATTTTGCCCTACTTACAAAGTCCGACTTAAATTACATGCTTTCGTTTATAGGAATGTGCCGGACGGTACACTAAAAGGTCTAAAATGAAATGAATAATTAAAGAAATAAAAAAAAATTTGATTGCAAAGAATTAACAGATAAGCAATGCACCAAAAAGACCGAAACAAGATTGAGAAAACAAACTGCTAAAACCTAATAAACTCGTAATCAGGGAGCTTCTAATTAATGAAGGAATTTCTAGAATTGGTATTTTGGTTCAATAGCACAAACACGGTTCAAATGTAGGCAAACTCTTGGGGCATTGGTTAGTTTTTTAGAAATTTTCTGTTAGTCAGCCCAACATATTGCCAGTTTCATAATTATTGGATAAATGGTTTAGGCACGAAAAAAGACAACCAAAATATACAATCATTTTTGTACGTTCTATGAACTTACTTTCTCCTCCAAACTCATTCTGAAAGTCGCGACCCGCGTTTTTAATAGGCAATATTTATATCAAATTTCGAAGTCGTACTTCCGTCCATAAAAAAGTTTCATATAAACGTCAATCTCCTTTTACTCCGACAAAAAGTAAATTCCCAAAAACTTTTTCCTATTGGGTCCATACATTATACAAACTATCACCTGCTCAAATTTTATTTCAATCGAGGTTATAGTTTTGAACTGAAGCAATAGTTTTAGACATTGTAAACTCTTATATATCAATATAGACTTATAAATTCTACTTTTGTTTTAAAATTAATGACAACCAATTAAATGACAGACTTACACACGATCATGAGCTCGTATCCGCGCATGCACACATACGCACGCAACTATATATAAATAAACGTAAATGATTCCTAAAGGAATAAAAAAATAATGATAACTTTTTATAGTGACTATGAGGGTGTATTGAAATCACATGCAGCTTGTCATTTACCTAATCACATCCTCCGACAGTATACCAATTTTCATTAAGATCAGTTCAACCTTATTTAAATTATAAAAAGACAGACAAATAGACAAACATATAGATCAACAGTAGTCTATCAATTACGCAATCTCATGTTTTGATAGTTTATACCAACTTTTATTTAATTTCAAAGACCAGTCACATCTTTTTTATGTTATAAAACAATAAACATACAGACAGAAAGATAGACACAGATTTAAAAAAGGTAGAATCGGAGTCAATGAGTTATTGAGGCCAAACAAAATTCGTCTTCCGTAGCAAAAATGGAATTAACGCAAAGTGAATTTAAATCATTCCCTTTTTCCTTAAGATCGCATTGTTCGTCTTCAAAATTGTGTTAAAGCTGGCGAAAAGCACGGATAAAAAAGTTATTGTGTTGTCTTTATTTCGGACAAGGCCAGTTTGTATGACTTCTTTAAAGAACAAAAGAATAACCAGTTTTTTGCTTAGTCTGAGCGAAAAATTTCTGGAGACACGACCGAGAAGTTCCCTTCTCTTGTCTAAACTTTATGTATATATAAATAACATTCTCTGCAAATGTCCAATACGCCAAAGTCATTTTTGGTTTCTGTTGTGGTACAGTTTATAATCCATTTTCTGAAAAGCAATAAATGTACTATTTTATTTACAAACTGTTTTATTTATGAGTTGTGCAAAATATTCTACAGCGTGGCCCACATACTAGGGTCGATTTGTAGGACTCTGTAGTTAAGATGGAACTGTTATAGTCCCACCATGTATGTTTTTTTAATCTACCCCCGTGGTATGGTGACTACAGCCCTTTTATAGTTTTTCTCAGATTCAGAGGTCATCTTTTGTTCATCTCACGCATACCAGGGATGGTAGGGTAGAGTTATAATAGCTTTATTCTATTTTATTTGTTTTATTTTTCATTTTTTTTTCTTTTATTTGCTTTTGTCAATATATATAAATATTATTTTGATCTTTTTTTATGTTTAACTTAAGTAGTACATTATACTTACTTCTTCATTATAACATTTCTTGTACCTAATAAGATATTTCTTACTTATAGCTATATTAATTTTAATACATATTTTCAACACATAGTCAATTTATTTCCCATTCTTTTATTTCTAAGTACAAACTTTTCCCTACCTTTCTAGGTCTGTACACTTCTTTTGTATATGAACTGACATTTAATCAATTATCTTTTCATACGCTTTCATTGTCTTTATAATACGTTCTCAACTTATTCCACGTTTATCACATATCATCGCATCTATTATTTACTCATCCTTTTGCAACGTTCGACAACCATGACGCAGAAATCCAGAAAGTTTTCCCTCTTAGTAATATCTTCTAGGATTTCTGGGAAGTTTCGCCTCACGATCTGGACGTAAATCTCCGCTTCTAGCGTCGCACGCTCCCTAAGGAACATATCACAGTCTTCGAGAACGTACAGCACATCTTAAACTCCAAAATTTGACCTCGTCAATGGGGTCACAGAAGCAGTGGGTGAGTTCCGCAGCTTAAACCTAAACAGGTACTGCGAGAACCCACCGTGGCCCGTTAGAGTTTGCGCCATTTAGGACGTCATTCCGATCTGCCTGAGGACCCGGTACGCTTACTCCACCCGGGGAAAGAAGCATTTGGTGATTTCACCCGGGTTTCCTTCGGCGTATCGTTGTTTTTGCCATTCCTCCAGGATGGCCGCCTTAATTACCTTTAGAGAATGCAATCTCATTCTAGCGAGATCTTGTTTTTGCGAGATTTCAACCTTTTTTAGCGAGATTGATCTCGGCCGAAAAATGGGCGAGATCTCGTGAGTTTAACGAGATTGCATTCGAGCATAAAAACGTCTTATTCGAAACGCGGCAGCGTAATGAAAAAGTTGGGTCACTTGATATCACCTTCACATCAGCTCTGCTATGCCCATGGAGTTCAACTTGGCATAATAGATACTATTTATAAAAAACAAACTGATGTTGAGGAACCTGTGATAGAATCACAGATTTATTTTGAAATGGACGAAAGCACAGGCTCAGACTCAGAAGATGATGTTTTTCATTGCTCTATCCCCAGAACAGAAGTAGACCTTGATGCAGAATATGTGGGTATTATTGAGAAATTTAGAAAATTGGTGATTTTTTTTAAATCACCTAGTAATACTGATACTCTGAAAATATACGTAAAGCAAGAATTTGGAAAAGATATAAAGTTACAGCTTAATTGTAAAACTCGATGGTCGAGCCTAGCAGACATGATTTCTACATTTAATACAATCTAATTGTGTGTCAGCAAAGTTTTGATCGACCTAGGCCTCGAAGCTGATCTGAATGATCTGAAAGCTGAATTTGGACAAGGCATTTCAACCTGTAAAACTAGCTGTGGAGGCGTTATGTTACTGACTTAGCTATCGCATAAATAACATTTAGGTTTATGATTCGTAAACTGGAAGAGCTAAAAGCTCCATTGGCAGAAAAAATAGTGCGTTGTTGAGCATCGGACGAATGTGACAGCATGCTTGCATGTTATATATTAGAGATCCAAGCAGATAAAGAAGAATTTGCGAAAGACGAAACCTTTAAATTGCCTCCGAAAAATGTGGTTCAAACTGAAATTAAATCACTTATAGAGCGTTTGCATTCGCAATAAAATCTGACTAATTCACAAACACAAACAAATTCAGATCCATTTTGGCCGATCGCATCAACATGAGCTGCCACCGCTAATGATATTGCTGAATTTAATGATGACTTTAACGATAATGAACCGCTTTCATCTCTTTCTGAGACACGCAAGAGTATCTTAGTGCAAAAACAACTTCAGGAAACATTGACTGCTGCGTTAAAAGAACCTAGAGACAGAAAACTAACTACGAATACGATGGAGTCATTTTTTGAAAAGGAAATGAATTTATACGAGTCCGGGGAGTCAAAAGGCAAACTTTTACAGTTCGCGGACAATTATGGAAATATAAAATCGTAACATATTTAACACCCGTCCTATGTGGGCCCGTTTTTAAACACTATGAGCCCTTAAACCGTAAACTCGATTGATAGGTTCATAGTGTCAAATAAAAGCCCCCTAAGTCCGCATATTGTGATGAGGAACTACGAAACGCTATACTGAGCGTGGCTCGACATGCACTTGGCCTGTTTTTTGAGTGTGTTGGAAATGGTAAGTACTACTTACTCTTAGCTAGGCACTTGAGTCTAGAATTTCGTTAGACAATAATAAACTTCTTATACATTAATTAATTAGTGATATATACTTTGGCTTAAACAATATTAAAATTGAAGACGTAAAGCCGACTTAAAAGCAGTAAAAGAATTACTAAACCTTTTAAGGTTAAGAAAAATTTACATGACTCTTGAACTCTGAAGTTATCTTAATTTTCCTTGATGTAAAATTGTAGCTTAGGCTTTTATCTAAGCTAAAAATGACTGAAATACAGTCCTTAAATATTGTTTCTAGACGATACCAAATAGTTTTAAATATCGAAAGCTCTCTTAAAAAAGGTTATGACCGCAGGGCTCATAATAAGCTCAGGGACCGCGAAGGCATCGCAGCCACTCCAAAAGCGTAGCGTTTCCCCAACTCCGGCCGCTCGCGTAACGGGCCTCGTGCGAGTCGTGCGGGCCGATGAGTTCCCGGTATCGATCTCGCCGGGGCAGGTGGTGACGCGGCGGTCTGGCCATTCGTCCACGTGATTGCTCGCGGGGTCGGCGTAGCGCCCTTTTAATCTCGGATTAGGTCAGCGAACATCCCCGACCGATATTAAATATCGACGTCCCAGTCACTATAGAAGAAGGTTTTATGTATTGTGTCTGTAATCGAGGAGGAGGAAGTTGAATTAGCGAGTTGTCAAGTCGAGATTTTGATTTGCATTGCATGGCTTTCAATCTTTTTAAGCTTTTGTCAGAAAATAGGTAGTATTAGAGCATCTACTACCAGTTACGTGACTATGTTTTTTAATTTATTATTTATTCATTTAAATATAGGAAAATGCATTAACTTCGAATCATGGACTTTACCCTTCGTTAATGTGAATCGATACAGAATGTCCAAACTTAATAATAAATTATAAGACACTTACGTGAAAAAGGAACTATATAAAGCAGGAGCTGTAAAGTGTTAAGCGTTTAATGTCAATACAAAGTAAGTCGTTACAAAATAAATATCTCTTTCTAGTAATCTTTAAAGTTTGGTAATGATATTTTATTATAATGCATATTCCACGCTTGTAACATTATCACAAGGTCGTATGGTGGTCGGAGCACCAATTAGCAACGTGGCGCATCTTTTAGTGATTTTAAGCTAAAGTGGATATCATTGTCTGACCTTCCCCGAGGATGGGCTCTATTGGCACGAAATGCATGTCACATAAATTGTATTTTAATTAATTAGCAGTTAAGGTAAATATAAAGTATCACATTTGCTTAGCTGTTCGATATTTATCTGTCCTCTCCAATTGATATTCAATTTTTTGGATGAGGATTCGTAGTGAAAGGGCAGATTCGAGGCTCAGGGTTTTCTATACAATCATTATAGTTGCTATAAAAATCCACATACACAATATCTATATAATTACCTATAAATATTCTGGATGTGCTGTTTTAATCATTTAACAAATACCTCTAAAATATGAAAGTAATTTGTTATTTACTTACTTTATCTCCATACAAACTAATAAGTTTGTCTATATATTCATATAAATGAAAATGTTAGTTTAGTTGAAGTAATTACGTATCAGGGTTTAATATGGATTAAATAATATTCTTTTATACTAAGAGACCATGTACTGGAATGTTGAATTTGCAATCGGAAAATGCAATTTAACACGGTGTCGAGTCTCCGACTGGAGCGCGCGCCGCCGCCCCTCCCGCCCCGCCCGCGCCCCTCGTAAATCAGGCCCCCGTATCCCACATGATTTAATATTAATGATGTTTTAACATCACGCTGATTTATTTGGAGGGTGGCTCCCCTTTTGTTTTATTGCTAATGAGGTGCCACGATGTGCATCTGCAGTTATTTTGATACTTTTATACCCACTTTTCGGGTAGTCTCAGTCGCAAATTATTGGCTTTGTCAATTTTTGTCCTCACATGCGCATGAATTTAGAGTAAATACGTAATATCTATCGGTCCCGTCTCGTTCTCGATACTGATCACAAGTTTAATTCTGAATTCCGATTCTAATTCAGACACTGAATCCTGATTTTGTTATCGGTATACTGAACTACGATAGACCAAGATGATTTTTGTATTATTAGCAAAGTATACCAAAGTAAAAGGGTCACAAAGGGCCGTGTAAAAAAGGTCAAATTTTAAGCACCCGAAACCGGTGAGCTTGCATGAAAAGATTGATGGATGTCAGTGAGGGAAAAGAGATATGCAGAGATCTGGAAATCTATAGTCTCTGCCTACCCTTCTGAGAAATAGGAGTTTAGATTATTATTATACCAAAGTATTTTTTAGAGTGCATAAATGTATACCATATATTCTAAAAAAAATCGGCCGAGAGTATGTCGGACCATGCTCATTGTAGGGTTCAGAAGCCGTTAACTACATACAAAGAAATGCACTATCGTTGAAAAATTACCTTGTTACAATTTTTTTCCATGTTTCCCGCACAGAATAGGTATAAGCACTTTAGTCCCTATAACTAGAGAAAGAAGTAAGTATGTCGACTATTACTCTTGAACTAATGTAAACTAAGATGCACCAGCAAAAAAGCGTATATTCATAGTACTTACAAGCTTTTGGCCAATAACTAAAACGGTATATCCGAATATATTAAAAGTAATTTTCTTTGAAAGTATTAATAAGACTTAAATTTGTAATTATTTTCATATCTTTTGGATATACAGGTTAGAAAATAAAGGGGGGGGGGGACAATTTCTGCTAATTTCGAAGCGATTATTTCAGAAAATATTAACTTGTTAAAGAAAATTGCTTAAAAACCTTAAAGGGTTATTAAAAGAACTGTCGAAATATGTACCACACTTTGATGTGTGCCGAAATTTTTTTTACCTCCTGTTACGTGTATGGACTGCCCCTCCTAGCAATATTTACTTTTGATATTTAACAACCAAACTGAGTAGCGTCTTATACAAGACACTTACCTTATAATAAACATTTCGTAATTTTAGAGTAAAATCCCTGTGACATGCGGACGGATGGATGGATATGATGAAACTATAAGGGTTCCGTTGCCATTTTGACTCGGAACCTTAAAAAAATTACATGAATACATGTATGAAAAACTTGAATGAAAAACTTGAAAACCACTTTGTTAAGCCAAACCACTTAACAAAGTGGTTTGGCCCTTCACGCCGACTGCGTATTATTAAAGACCGTTTTTACCAACGTGGTGATGACGTTCTCTATCGGGAGTTCGATTCAACGATTTCTCGTATATTTCAGTCTATGCAAAAGGAAAAAAACGCTCCAATTGTTTAAAGGAGATTTGTAAGCAATTCTTATTCTAAACAGTGCTTTCACTTGCATGTTCTAATTCTTTAGGGTCATCGATTTTAGCTGAGATCTCGGCGCAGTACTAGTAGAAGTGATCAGGGGGCACGGCAGTGCCCCCGCCAAGTCGAGCGCGAAGCAAACACTGCCGTACCATCCTTTACTGGAACCATTTCGCCGCATTTTCAGGCCCTTATTTGAGAACCTCTGGATAAAACCACAACGCAGAAATTTTCGTCATCCAGTAAGCTATAATTACATACTTAAAATCCAAAATTTCAAGTCTGTAGATCATTTAGTTCCGAAGTTAAGCGAAAGCAAAGTTTCGCATTTAAGACTCACTCACTCATGATCATCAAAATAGAACTAGTACTTCCCATAAACTCAGAGAGCTGAAATTTGGTACAAAGTTACGGTTTAATAGCCACATAAAGAGAAAACTATAAAACCTAGAATAATCAAAGATCTGGAGTACCTGGTGACCCTTACTTGAAAACACAAGCGCCCAACCAAACTATTAAAAATCTACATACGGCCTTTACAAAAAATATTCAACTTTGTTTGCTTCTTCACTTGATGTCAAAAATCGAAGGTCTGAAGTATCTGATGAAGAGCCCTCAACTTGTCTCAGCTGTATTGGAGATATGGTAATGCCCCCTTCTACTATTGGTACATAAAAAAATAAACTGTCATTGCAAAAATCCAGCGTAGTGGGACACGTCTTCTAATTTAATCTAGCCTATTGCTTCCCACTGCTGGGCGAATGCCTCCCCTTCTGCTTTTAATACGCATATAAATAAAATTAAAGGAAAACTCTAGATAAGACTAGACTGGCTTTTATACTTATAAGTTTACAAGAAGAAATAGTCGATCGATTTACTTTATTCTACTCGAACATCACACAAATTAAATAAACATTTTACACTAAAATATTAATTAATTTCGCTCAAAATTTGGTCAAAATATAATTCTAACCCTTATTCTCTTGTGGCCAAGCCTACGTGGCGCTTTCACGAATAACCAATCTTCATGGAGTGCACTTCATAAACTTTGACTTCAAGAGTATAAAAGCTCAACCTACAGCGATCACCGAATACAACCGGCTTAGGCGTAAATACCGCGCCGATCTTTCAGAAATTAAACCGTCTAAAAGAATAAATAATGAACGCGAATGGGCAATACGAAAAACTGTACCAACAGTTTTTCGTATTCTTTTTTTCCGGTTCAGACCGGAAAAAAAGAAAAGAAAGATTTGTAATTATAAAAAAACTACTCCTAAAAAGAAAAAAATGTGTCAAATAAGAAGATCTAATAAAATAAATCAATATGCCCACATTTCTACAAAACGAAGTGAAATCCCACCAAAAACATTCTGTAAAAAACTAGTCAAGTCTCGAAGGAGCTGCTTGTTTATTTCTAAAAAGTAATGAAATCTAGACAAAGTCGTGCCAAGTCTAAGGTTCTTTACTGCGATTTCTTTATTATTATAGTTAATGTTGTGTGACTTGGCCGTTGAAGGGTACACAAGGGTACAAAACCAGGTGCTCCATGACACCATTGCACCAATCTGTTGCCAGAACCGCTACCCATTGACGATGGCAATTGCCACTTGGAAAACGTTGATTCAATAACCAGTCAATTTAGGCTTGGTAAAGCTGCGTATTTCAATAATACTTATGTGTAGGCGAGCCTGAAACAAACAGTATAAAAAAATATTTCCAGTGTAAGTCTATTATATGTTAGATCGGTGGTTGATTTGACACTCCAAAAAGAAGAGAGGAGAAGTCAGCATTGTCAATGCTGAATGCATGTGTTGCACAATCAACAACAGCCTAAAATGAGGCACTAGCGTACAATTACCAGTACCAGTATGGGCTATTATCGCGCTTAACAAACATAGGTAGTTACAGCAGATATAACATTACGTGTAAACAAAATTAACTTGTACCCACTAACGTATAAAGAATGTTCAACGGCCAAGTCACACAACATTAACTAGAATAATAAAGAAATCGCACTAAGGAACCTTAGACTTGGCACGAATTTGTCTAGATTTCATTACTTGTTAGAAATAAACAAGCAGCTCCATCGAGATTTGGCTAGTTTTTACAGAATGTTTTTGATGGGATTACTAATTCACGTGATATATTTACGGAAAGTTTCATCAATATTATAGTCAAAACGACATAGTGGTAAGGATATACGTAACAATCTTTTAATGTTCTCTTTATCAGACCATCAAAGTGGGAAATTGATATAAATAAATAAAACATTGCTTTTCCTTTACTTTTTTTCAAAATAACTATAAATGAAAAATAAATAAATTAGTGGGAAAAATATATCAAGTCGAGGAAAAAGTTGGATCGTATTTCATAAGTAAAAACTTGCAGTAAAATCTCTTTGCATCTGCTGTTTTTGTACAGCTAGTTTTGATACCATTAAATACACTTAATCAAAAAAAAGCAAAAAATGATGTTACATTATTTTCCTCTTGTTTTTCTGTTCACCAAAATGAGTGAATCTAACGTAGAAATTGGATATATTTTAGTTTTATTACAAAAAGGGAAAAATGTTACAAACCGCGAAAAACATTTGTTACGTTTATAGACTTAACGCAGTGTCAGTAAGAGTGGCACAAAATTGGTTCAAACGTTTTCAGTCTGGTAATTTTGATGTTAAAGTTAAACCTCTCTCTGGTTACTTAACCTGTTACGGATAAAGTCGATGCCATTTTGGAAAAGGTAGAACAAGATCAGCATATTCGTTCTTATAAGAGCTGAAGTGCTGGGGATTGACCATAAAACAGTTTCGATCAATTTGAGATAAAGCTGGATGTACAAAAAACTTCCATACTTTGGTCTCACACGAGATCTAATGAATCGTGTACTCATTCGAGATTCTCTATTGAAACGTAATGAAACCGAACTGTTAAAACTGTGGAATGGTTGATCACTGGTGGTGAAAAATGGGTTACCTACGGCAAATATCTGCGAAAAAAATCGTGGTCAAACGACAAACAAGCTCTATGAACTATAATAAAATCCGGATTAACTCGATAAGCTGATTCTATGTATATGGTGGGATTGGAAGCGCATTATTCATTAGGAGGTTTTACCGTCGGATAAAACCTTCAATTCGGATATCCAATGCCAACAGCTAATGAGACTTAAGCCAGACGTAAAGAAGAAAGAGCCGGAATGGGTCAACAGAAAGAGTAAGGTTTTTCTCCATTTTGGTTGGGGAAGTGTTAATACATCCACCATATAGCCCTGACCTTGCAGCCTCAGATTTTTACATGTTTCGGTCTCTCCAGAATTCTTTAAGTAGTGTTAGGTTAACATTAACAGAGGATTTGACTAGTCAAAACTACTTGTCGCAATTCTTTGATCAGAAGTTCCAAAATGGGAAAATGTCACTACCTATAAAATGGCAAAAAAGTTATTGAACAAAATTTCAGTTAAGCGTTATATTTAAATGTAAAGAAAATATGATAAAAAAAATATCTTGAATTTGAACATGAAATACGATGAACTTCTTCCTCCATTGCATATTTCTCTGTTCAATTTTTTAGGCACGTACACTAATATGTTTAACTGTCATATCACAGTTGTAACGATCAGTTTGCACACTTCGTTATAAGTTACTTATATTCACAAATTTATTTAAGCATCTCACGCATATTTTCTAGAAGGATAAGCAGAGACTATAGATTTTCAAATGGTATGATCTTTGCATATTTCTTTCGCTTCACTGACACCCATCAACCTTTCCATGTAAGATCGGCGGTTTTGTGTGTTCGTACAGTTACACTGCCGGACAGTCCGGCACGAGGGGCCGGCGGCTGCGTCACTAGGTGTCGCCACTGCCGTTACCCATTACAGGTGACAAACGCTGTGCAAATAAAAAGTAACGAACGCTCGGCGTTGGGCGTGCAGCTCGGTAACGGCACTTCGAGGCCAATACGCGAACGCTTTTAAGATGCGCGTGGGGAGTGTACCAGGACTGGTGCGTTGACATGATTTCATCAGGCCTCGATCTGTATAAATAATAATATAACAAGCCTCGCTACGTGTTGTTCAATATATTGCGTAAGTGTACATGAATATCACTCATCAAAACTAATTAATTAACCCACGTTAAGTGTGGAGGGTCTTAGGTACAAACGTATGAAGCAAGAGGTTGTGGGAGAATATTCTGTGGAGCGGTACGAAGTTGAGATAATAACATATTAAGAAATGAAATTTGTGTATGGTAGGCGGGAAGAGGTACGCATTTGTTTTCACGGTTCTTTCTTCGTACTATTACATCGACAGCACCCGTGGGCCGAGCACGAGTGACGCCCTAGAGAGGAGTCTCTCTATAGGGCCATCTTTCTCGGGCAACATAATGAATGAAAGGGACTGTCCTATAGAGAGACTCTTGTCTAGGCCTTCATGCTAGGCCCGCAGGGCAACCGGAGCAACTACCCCTAACCGGCAGCCCGCTCCGAACCTTTCGAGTTCAATGTGGAAAGATGATAATTTCCCAGGTCAAAAGTTGTTTATGATCATTTGTAAAGATAGATATTTTGACAGATACATAAAAACACGTACAGTGAAATCCGTAATCTATGTCATGCAGTGTTATTTGTGTTCAGAAACATTGACACAGCGACAATGTAATTATTTTAAAATTGTAGAAATGGCGTTAAATACAGCAACGTTTAGAATTTTTTTTTTATCTTGTTTTTCCAGAGAAGATACCTATGTGGACAAGATTGAAAAGCAAAAACAAAATTTTCATGAAAACAAAAAAAAATCATCCCGATCGTTAGGGCCGTTTGTGAGCCATGCGAATATAAGTACAAGAATTGCTTATTTTAAATAATAAGATTGCAGTCGTTTTAAACTGCAACTTATTTAACTTTTTATATGCCAATAAAAGTGTGTGTGTTCGCTAATGGCTTTTTTCAACGATGATATTTTAACTAAATATTTTAATAGTCGAGTGATTGAAACAGTCACTCGAAATAAGTAAATGTATTTAAAATTTATATAATAGGAAATTTCACGAATTCATCAAAAATGACAACTTATAGGTGTTAACGCATCAATCAACAGCGGCGATCAGTTACGGCGATGCAGCGGACGCGCGATGCGCGGGACGGCGCGCTCTCGCTGCAGTTACTGACTCGCTCGACTTACTCGATATAAATCAGTCTTTATCAATAAGTTTGTAAATCTTGCTAACATTAAATTCATCCTCAAGTTGCAAGCATATTTTATTTATCGCAATAATACACGCGATGATAAAAGAAATTAGCAAAGCTATAAGAAGATTCAGTATAGGATGTATTGTAAGATTATCATAATTAGTATGGAGATTACTGATAAATTTTCAAAACTCTATTTAGGCCTTGCCGCGCAGCATACAAAACTTGGAGTTTTTAACTTTATAACGATATTAATTACGTAGAAGTTAAAGGCTGTGATGAGCCGGTGCACGGAAGAAATGAATTTTTTTTTATTAATGTTTAGTTTGTATTATTTTCTGAGTGTAGAAACCTTAAGGAATATATGTAAATAGATCTTGTAATTTGTGGAAATACCGGATAAAAGAAAAACTGAGAAAGTAGCACAACTGATTTGAAGATTAGAAAAGAAAATCTTTGAATATTTAGTTAAAATTATTATGTAGAGAAAAAAGTGTTTCCGTATTTTATAAGTAAAAAGTAAATTTATTTTATAAGTAAATTATTTTTGGTTGTGCC
The DNA here is from genome assembly GCA_005406025.1 of Eumeta japonica. Lineage (NCBI taxonomy): Eukaryota > Metazoa > Arthropoda > Insecta > Lepidoptera > Psychidae > Eumeta > Eumeta japonica. The sequence continues at coordinate 191,338 of BGZK01000617.1, read as the reverse complement.
GTTTGTACCTGGCTAGTTTTATACCAATAAATGGACATTAAAAAAAAATAAAATGTATAAACGGTGTCCCGCCATTTTTAGAGTTCCGAGCTAAAATGGCAAAAATGGAATGCTTGCAGTTTCGTTATATCCGTCCGTCTGTATGTCACAGATATTTTACTTAAAAACTACAAAATTGATGTTTATAGTGTAGGTGTCTTGTATAAGCCGCTACTTAATTTTGTAGTTAAGTAACAAAAATAAACATTTATAGGGAGTACTCCACACGTGTAACAGAAGCTGAAAATTTTTTTTTTGTAGTAAACATCAATGTATGGTACATATTTCGACAGTTCTTTTAGAAGCACTTGACGATTTCAAATAACTTTTTTGATTAATTGGATAGTTTTGGAAGTAATCGCTCCGAAAATAGCATAAACTGGGGCACCCTCCTCTATTTTTTAAACCGTATTAAAAAAAATAAAAAAAATTACGCTAAATAAATAATTTCAACGAAAATTGTTTTGAAGATTGTCGAATATATCGTTTTTGAGTTATTTCCAAAAAACTACGCTTTTCAACAAAAGGACGTAAGTACTATGGATATACGCTCTTTTGTTGATACACTTTTATTTAAATTAGTTTCAGAGTAATAGTCGACATACCTACTAGCTTTTCTAGTTATAGGCCACTAAAGTGCTTATAAATACATATTTTGTTCGGAAAATATGGAAAAAATGTTTCCACGTAGTTTTTTCATCTATAGTGCATTTCTTTGTAGTAACTGCTTGGGAATCCTACCGTGAGCATGGTCCGGTATGCTCTTGGCTAGTTTTTGTATTGTTTTTCTGTCCACCAAAGTGAGTGAGTGAGTAGAAATTCGATACATTTTAGTTTTATGACAAAAAAGGGAAAAATGCGACACAAGCTGTGAAAACTATTTGTAACATTTATGGACTTAATACAGCGTCGGTAAGAGTGGTACAAAATTGGTACAAGCGTTTTTAGTCCGATGATTTTGATGTCAAAGAGGAACCTCACTCTGATCGACCTGTTACGGATAAAGTCGATGTCATTTTGGAAAAGGTAGAGCAAGATCGCTTTATTATTTTTCAGTACGCAGTTGAGGAATGACCATAAAACAGTTTTGACTCATTTAAAAAAAGCTGAAAATACAGAAAGGCTCGATACTCGAGTCCCACACGAGCTCACTGAAAGTCTATTGAATGGCATACTCATTTGCGATTCTCTATTGAAATCTAATAAATCCGCACCGTATATGAAAAGATTGATGATGATGGTGATAAAAAATAGATTACCTACGACAAAAGCATACGAAAAAGACCATCTTCAAAAGGTAAGCAAGCTTCACAGACCATAGCGAAACCCGGATTAACTCGCAGTTAATCTATTAAGTTCATTCTATGTGTATGGTGGGACTAGCCAATAGTTATTATGAGATTTTACCGCCTGGCAAATCCATTAATGCGAATCTCTACTTCCAACAGCTGATGAAGCTCAAATTAGAAGTAGAGTAAAAACGGCCGGAATTGATCAAAAGAAAGAGTGTAGTTTTTTACAATGATACACATCTTTAGCCACTCAATAAGTATTGAGAGATTTTGTTTGGGAAGTGTTAATGCATCCACCATATAACCCTGACCTTGCACCCTCAGATTTTTAGCTGTTTCGTTTCTTTAGAATTAACATCAACAGAGGACCGTTAAAACTATTTGTAGCAGTTTTAGATCAGAAGCTCCAAAATTTCTACAGTAATGAGATTATATCATTACGTAGAAAATGGCAACAAGTTGTTGAACAAAATAGCATCTATATATTGTGATCAAATGTAAAGAAAATATGATGAAAGATTATCTAAAATTTGCATAGGAAATATGAAAAAAACTTTTCCCCCGACCTTATAGGTACTATGAATTAGCTGCAATTCATAAGTGTAATAAAACACGAATGACGAAGAAAAGAATGTCACGAAAGTTGATAAATATACAGAGAAGAAGGGCAAGAAAAATATTGAACGTCTAGAATTATTAAAAAAAATATATTTGAATTCTAGACTTATGGCTTTATAGAAGTAATGAATGAAACCCGAGGTATAAGATTGTAGATGCGATCGGTACAATGGCAGCATCTTTGATGTAAAAAGTAGTAGAAATAAAACACTACACACGCACGCACACACAACTTAACCTCGTATGTACTTTAGGAATTTAACGTTTGTGATGAGCCATTAGAATATTTTCTTTTTGACAGTTTTTTTTGTATGTTCAATTCGAACTTTATGGACAAAAAGAAAATGGGGTAAGAAAGAACGACAAAATAAGAATTAAGTTGCTGATTTTGGAGGTTTTACAATGAATGTAAATGAGTGTCCTGTAAAAGCCTAATTTAATGTTACATTCAATAATACACATGGAACAATATCTTATTTCCATACGTACTATAAAGTGAACGAGTCGTCAGGTGGAGGTGTGAAAGTTACTACCAAAGTTGACCGTACTGGAGGGCAGAGCCCGCTTGGCGAGCTACCTAAGATAATGAGCGCAGTTGATTCTACGTACCAGAAGCAGAATACAATTATTATTTCCACATAGTAATTCAATTACGTAACATCTTTTTCATGAATGTAAACAACTACACGCTGTTGCAAGAAAATACGCCAGGGAAAATAACCACAGATATGTTTGTGTTACATTTGGACACATGTACTTGCCTAAGAACAAATGCGGATATGCTTTGCGAATTAGAGATATGTATTGTTTTTCTTAATAAGTTGTGCAAATAAATCTTTATAATTATTTTTTTTATAGTTAATTGCATTAGTTTTAAGTTTTTTTTTCTTTTTGGCTCACCACTTTTGGTTCTTCTTGCTTGAAAATGATTAGTTTCTATTATCAAAACGTTAATGGAACTGAAACTACTGAGTTTTACTTTAGTACATTTAATTGTAACTATGATGTTGTATGCCTTACTGAAACAAATTTAGACGATTCTATTTTTGACGGTGAAATGTTTGACTCACGGTGTAGCGTCTTTCGTGAGGACCGTTTCACTACTTCTGTAAACAAAAAATGTGGCGGCGGTGTTCTCATCGCTACTAAGAAAAACTTGCATGTTATTCCTCAAACCTCATGGGAAAGTAGTACAGAGGACTTTTGGATTGGTATATTATTAAATAACAACAGCAATCGTATTAGAAACATTTGTGTATGTTATTTGCCCAATCACTTATCGAATGACAATGTTGCTAGGTTTTACAATAATTGCTAAAAAATAATTCTGAACACTAAGAGACATAGTGAATTTGTGCTGATTGGTGATTTCAATACACATCAATTAACATGGATGCGTTCTACTAACTCTTATACCCTTACTCACTGATTCTGTTTACAAAAGGACTCATCTTCTTGTTAATTTCATGCATCTTTGTCACATTTTTCAATTCAACATTATCCGCGATATAAATAAACCATATCTAGATTTAGTTCTTGCTAGTTTTAGTAAACTCAATTAGTAAACGCAAAGTCCAAAGGACACATAGTGCTAACACTATGTGTCCTTTGAACTTGCATCACCCGGCTTTTGACGTGACAACGTCTTATAAATTGGTTTGCCGGGTGACACTTCAAGAAACTGCGTTACGCTCCGCTCACGTTATGCGCTCACAATGAGAGCGAGTGTGAGGCACGCGTCCCTTCCACTCGGGCATGGTTTGCCCGCCTAAGAGCGAGAGAGACAGACATAAAAAGTGAAAGGCACGCGTCCCTTCCACTCGAGCACAGTTAGCCCGCCTAAGAGCGAGAGAGACAGAGACGCAAATGTATTGCAAGTTATTGTATGTATATTTGTATATAAATACGTATGTATGTGTAAAGGTAAAAATAAAATTTTGTTAATATGAAATTCAGTGCGAGATTCTTTGTATAAATTAATGTTTTAAATATAATTCTTTGTATAAATAAATGTTTTAAATTGTTACTATTATTTCATCCTTCTTCCTACTATACGAATGAATATTCACATTAAAATGATTTTACCACTCAAAGTCGTTGTCACGTAAAACTTTCGCCCGTATACCGACTTTACAGGCAACCAATTTTTTTTTAGTATCGATGTTAGATATCTTAAGGCGTATAAACTTTTTATTCTTAATGATAATCATCGCCTAAACTTTAGGAAAAGTGACTATAACAAAGTTAGCTCAGAGTTTAACTCTGTATTACTATACTAATATATAATAATACTGTATTGATTGACTTACATTGTTCTTTTCACCTGATGTCGATGTTTGCATTGAGATTTTTTATTGTACTCTTGAAACTGTAATTAAAAAAATATACGCCATTAACACGTGATTGTTCATAAAAATATCCTGTCTGGTACAATCACGCATTAATACGTTGCTTGAAGGAAACAGAAATATCACAGGAGGTACAGCATGTTTGGCGATCTCAGAGATTATGATGCTTATTCATTACTTCGTGCTCGATGTAAGTGAACAATTAAATTATGTTACAAAACTTTTGTCGCATCCATAGAAGATTTTGTTGATGTTAATATGAAATTATTCTGGCAATTTATTAATGGTAGGAAGAGTCACGTCTCGATGTCGAACACAATGACTTATGGTGATTGAATATCACACAATGATCATCACGTCTGTGAGCTATTTTGTGACTACTTTGGATCAGTTTATGACAAAGACATTGTTGATGGGCTTGATAGCTATTTAGACAGCAACACCGTTAGTGACGACACACTGGCGAACATTGTTGTCTCTAGAGACGCGGTGTTAAAGAAAATGAAGTAGCTTGATAAGAATAAAGGACCCGGACCCGACGGTATCCCAGCTTTCTTTGTGTTATAATTAATAATTTTTAAATACGCATATAATACGTCGTTTTGGTCTAATACTCGACTTATTCTCGATCCGGAGCAAAATTCAAAGCTAATTCGGCCGATATAGAAGATGAAGGAATTCATTATAAACTATGTCTACGGTAGCAATAGCGGGGGCACATTTGAATAATAAAAAATATCGTAATTTAAATTTACGCCCAGCGAAGCGGGCGGGTGACCGCTAGTTTTACGTATATCGTTTCATAGGCTAGTTACGTTCATAAATACCACCACTGTTTTCTTATTTTGATAATTATTTTTTATAATGTACAAATTGTACTTCTTTTTTTTATTGACAGGTAATCGCGAGTTAACTATGCTGGCCTAATTCCGCTAATATTAGCACAATAAATTTAAAAAAAAGTATTTTTGTACCCTATTGCAACGAGGAGGATGCATAACTCACATCCGTGCGCCTGTGTGAGTTATGCAATGTTTACGTCATAGCGGGTCCGCAGTGTTGTTAGCTGGGATTCTGTGACAGCTACACCGAACGCGGCCGGACAGCACAGGAAAAAGCCGACGACGCCTGACTTGCCCTATGGACGATTCTTGAAGGGAATCGTATCGGCATAGGAAGTCACCGGACACCGAAACGGGTCGGGTCCGTTTGATCTACCTGGTACAAGAGGCGGCTTCTTTGGGGGGGGGGGGTGGCTTACTTAAATCTTACTGATCGAGAGGTACCTATGCTTGGTCAGCTACTACCACCGCTGTAAGAGCGTGAGGTTGATCGAAAGTAAATTCTGTGGCCTACGGATAAAATGAAAGGGTTCGGGTGGCTTGTAAGAGGCTGCCGAGTGGAGGAGTGCATTGGGATGGAATTCTGCGTGTCGCAGAACCGCTTAGATGCGTCTTTCATGAATTTCATTATGGTAGGGAGTTCTAGATTCCTGTATTCCCATAATTATTATTTTCCTATATTCCATAATAGAATTCCGAATGCACCAGTGGGCGTCCGTGGTATCTTTAAGGAGCTTATTTTGGATGATTTTGGACTCTATGGAGTGCCTTAGGGGCGGTGTGAGCGAAAACGGAAGACACGTATGTTATCGCCGACCGCATGTACATTTCGTGAATAATGCGCTTATTGCGCAGTACCATGCACGAAAATACAGTGCGGTATCGTTATCGCGAATAACGCAAGTTGGACACGTGACACCGGACGCGGTATGTCGTTACATACATAAGTGAACGACCAATTTCATAGATCATGTCTGCATGGAAACGATTAGTAAGAATGGTGATACATATAACATTTTTTCTTACATGATGGAATTTAAAAATATATTTGAAATTGTGATATAATCGTAGAAAAACGTAGTAACGATCGCGTTCATCTACAGGGAAAGGAAAAACTAGTTTATAAAAATTTTGAGGTGCTTAATAGAACACGAGTAAAAGATAAACCATCACCTTTTACTTTACAAGACACAAGTTTCATTATAATTGGAGTATTTTTGTAATCTTTGCTCTGCGGTACCTCAATATCAATTCTTGTCTCTAAATCGCATCGATTGTCCTGTGCTTTGAATCGTTGGAGACCTTGTAACATAAAGGAAGTTCAATAAAAAGTGAGAATGAATATGTTGCCAGTAACTTTTATTGAATGTTATTTCATTTTTTGAGATAGTTTTACATTTAATTACATTTTAGTGTAATACACTTGGCATATCTTTTTTACAAGCTTAAAAAACTTTTCATCCTATGAGCACCTAAAAACTTCTGTACTGTAACGACTATTGCTTTATCGTATTCGAATTTCTGTCCTTTCAGATAGTCCTTCAACCTTGGAAATAGATAGAAATCACTGAAAGTAAGGTCGGTAGAATGTGGAGGATGCTCAAGTATTTGGAAGCCAGCATCTCTAATTGCAAGCGTAACTACAGAGAACCTGTGATCTGAATTACCTTTATGGAACAAAAAAATTTCTGCTAGTTTGTCCCGCCGTAACTTTCGAATTTCATAACTCTATTTTTTTATTTGTTCTATGATGCAAAGAGCTCGTAACAGCAGCTCCACGGTCGAGATATTATGTCGTGATCACCTCTTTAGTATCCCAGAAAAGAGAAGCTATGATCTTTCCAGCAGAACGATTCGCCTTAAATTGCTTAGGGGTTGGAGATGACGATTTTTTCCAAGTGATAGATTGTAATTTTGTTTCTGGATCGTAATAGTGAAGTCTCGTTTCATTTACAGTCGTAAATTGAGCCAAAAACAGTCGGAATTGTGTTGCAACAGTCCCAAAGAACCTCGAGAAATGTTCAGTCTGGTTTGATTTTATGCATCGGTAAGCATTCTGGAGACCCAGCGCAAAGATACTTTTTTTTAGCTCCAAACGTTCGTGTACAATACTATTAGTCGAAATCTTTGTTTCTTCGGCTATAAAACGTACCGTAATACGGTGATCTGCTAAGACAATTTTTTTCTCTTATTATAATTTCTTCGGTCATTATCTTTGTTAGGCAACCCGAGGGAAGGTCATATTTAGTGGATATTCTACCATGTTTAAATTCTGGACACCATCGGGCAACAGTAGGATACGATAAAGCATTCGCTTCTAAAGTATCCCGTTAGTCTTGATTGACTCATCATGTAGTGAATTTTTTCAAGCACAGATACTTAATAATCACGAGCAATTTAATTTATTCCATTTTCAGTAACACGCTACGACAGACGACAAAAGACTTCCATTTTTAAAAAACAAGAGAATTATTTCGTGGTCTAAAATCTAATCAATGTTCCAGCTTTACCAGCCAGTATTCACCTTTTTGGTTCCAAAGAGTGTGCACCTCACCCTTGCTTTATGGTTAACGCCCCTTGTATCCGGTCAATTCCACACGCTAGCTTTACGCAGAAATATAGTACCTCCATGCATGTCTAATTGTATATACTATGAGGAATGCTTTGAATAATTACATGACATTATTCCTACTACTCAATCTCATCATCGTTCCGCTTGACAAAAATACTACCATCTCCGTCTTAACGGCTGGCGTTCTTTAACCTTACGCCGCGTAATTACACGATTTTTGACGGGATCATCAAGAAATAAGTTAATTTATTTTTAAGACTGTAGTAATAAACTACAGCAAATACTTCAAGATTGCGGGTGGGTCTCACGCTCTTTGCTTCTTAAAAATTCTCCTAAGAAAAGAGGTAATACTGAATAAATGATGCCTAAAATTAATATTTACATACAATATAAATAAATATTAAAAACATGGAAAATGCAAATTTAGATTTAACTAAATAATAAATGCAATAAACCTCATGTGACATGTAAAAGAAGTTGAAAGATAAAGGTAATTCTAAAAAAAGACAATTAATTTTTGATTCATGTTATTTATCGAATGTAAAAAAAACTTCGAGTTAAACACGCATTAAGGAAACAAAGGAGAAGATATTAAAGACGATACCGTCTGAAATACTGTTCGCGGTAATATTAAATATTAGTATTGTTTATTAGTGGTACATTATTCATTTCAGCCTTGATACTTTGTACAACAGTCGGATGCAAGTCCTAAATCGGAATAGGTCTCAATGACAATATTGCAGAAGCCCTAAATTTTAGGTTCAGTGGATTTATTGACTATGAGATCTGGAAAATGTCTCCGAGCCCAAAATTGTCATGTGTTCTGTCACACAACCTACTTTATAACTAATAGTAGTGTGTTATTGTGCAATAATGAAAAAATATTCAAAGAACGAAGAAGAAAAAGAAGCAAAAATCAGTATACTGAAAGTTGGGACTTAAAGTGGCGTTAAGGTCAAAACTGAGATAAGAATAAATCGTCACCCACCTGCCTAATCTAGAAATAGTATATCGAAATAAAGTAGTCAAATGAAGTAAATTTTTCGAGAAATCTATCAAATTTCATAATTTTAAATATCAACACGCCGTCGTTTCAACGGCCGCGGTGTTCATTCGTTGGGACGATATAAAAAAATTTCGTACACACACACAGAATGTTACACATCGGCGAGCAATTTTAACAAGTCCAAACTCTGTCGCCGCCGCAAAGCGACGCGGACGAGGCGCTAAAGGTACTGCAAACCGAGCACAAAGCGGCGCTAAGTGGTGACAATTGGGCGCGGCCGCGGGGTTGCTCAGGCGAACGGCCCGCGCGCCGGCCTTCTTGATGGTGACGGCGCTGGTGTAATCGATCGGCGCTGTTACACTTCATAGGCTAATTAATGTCTTAATAATTTTTAAGTTTATTTCGACAATTAATTAAAGGAGATAATGTGAAAAAATGACTTACCTGTACTAAGGTAGATACATAAATTTTGTACGATTTTATGATTAGGTTACTTTAAAGTAAATTAGTAATTGCAAATATGGTAGTCATACCGTGGTTCATTTGATCGTGGTACAAAATGGTTCGACTGATAAGATGATACACTCTCAGAGAGTAATAATAATAGTAATAGCTTCTGCTAACCAGCGAGTGAAATTCCCTGTAGCCCATTTTTCCTCTATCACCCCATCCCCCTCCATCACTCTACTCCCTCCATCATACCCAACAAAGCACTCCCCTCATTCCCCCTTCCATAAACCCTCGCTCCCCTACCCACTATCAGATATCCTATTCCTACCCCAGAGGCTGGCAACGCACTGGTAACTCCTCTAGTGTTGCGAGTGTCCGTGCACGACTATGATCATAAACTCACTTAATTAAAAAACTTGCCGATTGTTAACCACGAACAACAACAATTGAATTTTTCACCTTTTATTTAAAAATCAATCTTCTAAATCAGTCTTCCACAGAAAATCTGTGTATATACATTAATGAAATACTATCACAGCTTAACTCGCGGGAACAAATATGTTCCCGTGAGTTAAGTAATTTAATAAAATTATGTCTAATTTGTATTTAAAAATATACTCGGCCACGATCGTGATACTGATCTCGATTCCGGTCTCTTTTACGATCTGACCATGATTCAGGTCCTAATATTCAATCTCGAAATCTAATTCTGTTCGGATCCTGACTTTAATCTCGATTATTTATATAGTTTATCATGTATGCAATCTAGTCTATACGGTATGGATTTTATCATACATCTTTTCGCAAATATTCATAATGTCTTTCTTTTTTAGAACAACTTTGTCAAAGTTACTATAACAAAAATATGTCATTGAAAATACACTTATAAATAATATAAAATAATACAGACACAACCCTGAAGCCAGACTGTAAGTACCGGTGCGGTGGGATAGCGGGCCACACGGCGTACTGCGCCACAGTACCTACGCGTCAGTTGTTCGAAGGTTGTCAGTACGACATTTCTACTTAGATGTTCTAAGCTATTTTTCTCAGAAACGGCTACCTCAATGACTATGATTTCTTTGGAAAAATTGCCTTATAAAGGGAGGAGATTATGAATGTTTGCGAAAAGATGCATGATAAAATCTATATGTATATAATGGGTCATTATCAAGCTCTCCAAGCTAATGCATATATACGTACATTTCAATGCTTATGCCTTGGTCTAAATTAAATACTTGCAAAAATTCTAAAGCTCGTTTTTGCAATTGACATCTACTATTGGATAAAAGCCTTCCTCAGACTCACAATTTTCATAAGGTCCTCAGCGCATCTAATAGGAGGCCATTTACGACGTCTAATTTAAGCAGTTCAGAATCTTTCTTCTTCAGCGGTTACTAATTTATGAGCGATGCCGCATGTTCATTGCTACTTCAAGTTGCTGAACCTATGATAAGCCATATCGATTACTTTCGATTTTGTACGAATTTCGTAATATAGATTTCATAACGTAGGGAAACCCGAGTTTAGCTCATGGCACATTACATATTTGAAGCACGTCGTATCCGTGTATTGTAATAATTAGCAACAATCAAAATTTGTTTTTTTGGCATTGTAGTACGTTGGACTTGAGTCCGTCACGTAGTTCCTCAAACTATGGCAGCAGAGTCAAATTCTTCAAATTCTTTCGATTGAAGATGGATTTTCTCAGTTGTACAGTTCGTTTACTTAGAACTGTACATTATTCGAAGTTATTGACAAATACGTACACTTAAGTATTTGTTAATAACTTCGGTAGAAGTTCAATCATTAATTGAAAGGTTTTGAAACGAAAACCATACTATACTAGAAGAAAACCATACTAAAACTTTTTTATTGACCGGTGTTCCTTTCATTCATTATTGACCGGTCAGAAGCTGCCGATTAATGCCGATTCCATTATTTTACCGAACAAGAAGGTAATTGTAATAAACCTGCAATTGGATGTATCAGAGCATTAACATTTTTTAGGGATATAGTGCATTAAAAAACTGTTCTACGAGTTTAGGACTATATCGAATAAAAGTGAACGACATAGAAAGAACAGACAAAAGTGGCAATTCAGAAATGTGTAATGGAAGATATTCCAATGGATCCACTTGTTGTGTGGATTTTAAGGAAACACATCTGAAAAGGGATTGACCATTAATGCTATCCTTTAAATTTTACGCTGTTTTTGAACTTGTAGCGCTCGAAAATATATTCATATATGCATATGTTGTATGTTTCTGAGCTTGAAGAGCATTGATAAACGTCTAAAATTAAACATTTCACCTAGACATTTTTGAGATCGAAAACATTAATAACATATAAATAGCTATCATTTTATTAATATTTTCGTGCTAAATCATTTTGTTATTATATTTTAAACTTTTTTTGCTTAAAAATAACAAATAATTTGGCTTCCGGAGATGCTCAATTTGACGTGTTAGTGAGTAAGACAGCGTCGCTTACGCTCATTGTACATGCTTCGAACTCTTGCGATGATTCTTAGGTACATTGATTTTTAGTTTTGTCTTTCTTTTTGACATTATACAGGTATGCAATTAGTGGTGCTTGTATGAACGCGGCGTTAGGTCTACGCTTGCGGTAGAAATTCAACATTCCGAGAAAGCGTCGAAGTTCTTTGATAGTCTGGGGTTTAGGATAGTCTATGATAAGTTTGAAGTTTTCTGCTGGCGGCTTGATACCTTATTTTGATACGATATATCCAAGGAATTTTACTTCCAGCTGGCTAAGGTTGCATTTAGCGAGACTGATCGTGATTCCGTGCTCTTCGAATCTTCCTAGTATAGTTAGTAGGTGTTCACGATGTTGCTTTTCGTTTTCTGATGAAGTAAGGACGTCGTAGACGAAGTTTAGTCCAATTAGTACTTGGTGTATGCATCGTTAGAATGTCTGGTCTGCCTTTTTCAGTGCCGGGCACATCCGGGGAAATTCGAATAATCCTATAGGTGTTATTATGGCTGTCTTTTTTACTTCCTCTTCACGGACGTTTACTTGCTGGTAAACGCTGAGGTCTAGCGTAAAAAATATAGTTTTTCCAGAAATTTGGTAGGTGAAGTTTCTGACGCGGGGTATGGGATATCGGTTTTTTTTTGTGAGGGCGTTTAAACGACAGTAGTCCTCGCAGACTGTATGTCTTCGTTCTTTTTCGGTACGACGTGGAGCGGCGATGACCATGGGCTCTTGTTCGATCTACAAAGTCCTTGTTCTGACGTTCCTTTCTGACTTTTCGTATCGATGTGGGGGTATCGGGCGAGCTCGACAGTATATAGGTTAGCCTTATGTTTCTATAAAATGTTGGACTTTGATATTATTCTTGATTGTCAAGGGAAATTCGCCTAAGATGCTGTGATATTGTTTTGTGATATCAATGCTGCGTATTGTAGGCATATTCGAAGTTTTTATGTATCCGTTGGTTTAAGATTTTTGACGTTGTATATCAATTTCATTTTTTTTTAGATCTACGACGTGTTGATGGTGCTCGAATAAAGTCAGCTTCTAGGATAGGCTTTGTTACGTTTGCCACAATAAATTTTCATTTGTATTGATATCGTAGATTGAAATCGAGTTCTAGCGTTTTTTCTCCATAGGTTTAAATGACTGTTTTGTTTGCGGCGCAGAGCTTGAATAGTAGAGGTGTGGCGGTGTAGCCTTTTATTCTGGGTAGAACGGATATGTTGGCTTACCACATAAACCAGACTATCATTTCTGATAGTCTGGTTTTCTTGTCCGTGACGAATAGACGGCGTGAGTATTTCGAGAGTCGAGATGTCTCATAAGTAGCGCTTTTATTTGATGGTCCCATGGTACAGTTTCCAATAGTTTTTTTTTTAATTGACCACCAAAAGTGACCCTCATATGTAAAACTCATTTATTTACGTTAAACGTCCGCGTTAGGCCCATAGATGTACAAAAGTCAATGTAATACGTCCACTAGATTCAAAACAAAATGGCTATTAGAAACGGACAGAGAGACAAGCACACGATAAGGTTAGGTTTTCTCATACGGTGGTACAAAAATTTAAAGAACAGTTTATTACACCGCAGAAGTGTTACATATATAAGTTCACACACTATTTAACGAGTATAGATTCGTCTCGGACCGAAAAATATATTTCTATTTTCGATTGTGACTAGATTTCGATTCGATTGCGACAACCGCACCGGTTTTGTTACCGGTCTTAGTTTCGGTCATGACGTTAGTTCTACTATCAGTGCCTATCTCGGCTCAGCTTCTGTTTTCAATTTCGCCTTTGATTATGATCCCAAGATCAAATACGAGTTTAACAAACGCAATTTTTAATGACGACAGAAATATATTAGGCCAGAATAAAAGGTTTTTCGTATTTTATAAGCAAAAAGTTGAACTAAAATCTCTTTGGTTGTGATGTGTGTATTTGGCTAGTTTTGATATTGCAGCACGGATGGTACCGTTCGTCGGATTTTGGATATCCAAGATCTTGAATTAAAGTCAGCAGCAGGACATTCAATTTATCTGTTTATGAAATTTATATATACTCAATCTCACACATTAAACATTTCACATTCAGCTTTTTATTACTGTCGAGGCCATTAAACGTAAACAGGAGCCGTCATCAACTTTTTTTACTCCGCACCGACTGTTTTTGTTTCTCGTCCTGACTATCGTTCTAGACTAAACTTTAAATTAATACATCGAATGCAAACAGAACCCACGTTCGCGGGATTGAGCACGGAGGCCGAATTCCTCACATGCCACAAACGCCTGACTCAGTTACTACAATACTATTAAATAGATTACATTTTAAGAAATGAGAACTAAAAAGTAAAAAAAACTGCCCAAGAGCAAGTTAAACCATGTTCATTATAGGGTACTGAAGTTATTATTAAAAAGAAAGGCACTACAGATGTAAAAAGTACGTTATTACACTTTTTCCATATTCCCGAACTGAATAGTAGTAAGCACTTTAGTCGCTTATAACTAGAAAAACAAGTAGGTATGTTGACTATTATTATTAAACTAGTGTAAACTAACGTGCATCAGCATCAAGGCACTTACGTTCTTTTGTTGAGAAGTGCAGTTTTTTGTCAATAATTTAAAAACAGCATATCTGACCATGTTGGTTTAGGACATAGACAGGGGGGGTACAATTTCTGTAAATTTCAGTGCGATTATTTCCAGAATTATTAAAGTAATCAAACAAAATTCTTCTAAACTTAAAAGTGTTTTTAAAAGAACTATCGAAATATATGTCATTTGTTGATATTTGCTGAAAAAATTTTTTTTCAGCTTCTATTACATGTATGCGAGCTCCCCCTACAAATATTTATTTTCGTTATTTAACTACCAAACTATTCAAACTAAATAGCCACTTATACAAGACACTTACACTATAAATTTCGTCAATATACATGTAGTAGTTTTTAAATAAAATGCCTGTGACATACAAACAGACAGACGGACGGAAGGACAGATATGACGAAACTATGAGGTATCTGTTTTTGCCATTTTAGCTCGGAATCCTAAAAAGCTGTCTCGCCGTTTTTCTAATATTTTTAGTCCATCAAAAACAGTGAATCGAACGTAGAATTTACATGTTGTAATGCAATATCGGTAAGAGTAGCACAAAACTGGTTTAAACGTTTTCAGTCCAGTTTTGATGTCAAAGATTAACCTCGCTCTGGTCGACCTGTTACGGATAAAGTCTACCATTTGGGAAAAAGTAAAGAAAGATCGGCACATCAGTATTTATGCCATAGTTGAAGAGCTGGAAATTGACCACAAAACAGTTTCGCCCCATTCGCTTGTTTGATATACAAAAAAGCTTTACGTAACAGGTCCCACATGAGCTCACTGAAAGAAATCGAATGTACTGTGTACTTATTTGCGGTACTCTATTGAAACGTAATGAAAGCGAAAAGTTTTTGAAAAGATTAATTACTCCTGATGAAAAATGGATTACTTACGACAAGAACGTACAAAAAAGATCATGGCGAAAAGGGAGGCAAAGTCCACAAACTATGTCAAAACCCGGATTAATCGCGCAGGAAGTTGATGCCATGTGTATGGTGGGATTGAAATAGTATTATTATTATTCATTATGAGCTTTTCCCGCCGGACAAAACCATCAATTCGGATTTCTATGGCCAACATATGATGAGACTCCAGCAAGAAGTAGCGAAAAAACGGCCGAAGTTCATATACAGAAAGGGTGTGGTTTGTCACCATTATAACACCAGGACACACACATCTTTAGCCACTCAGCAAATATTGAGAGAGTTTGGTTGGAAAGTGATAATTCACCTATATATAATCCTGGTCTTACAATCTCAATTTTTATTTATTTATTAGGTTTACATCGAAATAGGACTGTCAAAACTATTTGTCGCAGTTTTTTGATGGGAATTAAGAAAATTTCTACAGTAATGGGATTATGTCACTATCTACAAAATCGCAACAATTTGTTGAACAAAATGGCATATATAGAATGGAATCGAACATGCATCTTTTTGCAAATATTCATAACCTCCTTCTTTTCTTGAACAACTTTGCCAAAGTAACTACATCAAAAATATGTCATTTAAAATATACCTATAAAAATATAGATACAATGCTACTAAGTGCCCGGACAGACTACAAGAGCTAGCGCGGTAGTCGGATCGCAGTAGCATGCGACGAACTTGAATTATACCTCGAGTTCGGGCTCCGTGATGTAATATTTTTTAAAGAATTTATCATTTTGTTATTTTTAAAGAACTTACCTACAATTGACACTTGATGTTGTCAGCGATGAAAAGTTGCCGATAGTATAACTGAGTTAGTGTCTGATTTACCACAAGTATTCCGCTAAACAAATAAGTCAAACTAAGTTAAATTATCGCATAAACGATACACACCACGCAATATTGCTTGCGGACTTGCAGGTTGTTGACTGCCAGGATAAGTTTCACTATAAGGTTTTAGAACCGCAGCAGCGTCACCTGTGCAAACTCCCCAACAATAAATCATGTTTGCAAATTCGATATCAATGAAAAGTATTGTTGTTAACACTTCCATATTAATCACACACAATCTTAGTTTCAAAAATGTCAATATTTTAAACGTAACAAACTATAATTGTTACCTAACACTAATACTATACTTTCATTACAAAAACGTCCCTATCATAAAAAAAAACAGTGAATAACCAAAATACTCATAGTTTCTGTTGTTATTTATTACAATTCGTAAAAAATAACATGTTGTTCCGATTTCGACAAACGACGACAGTATTTTGTCCGTGGATATGTGCTGCAGGTATTCGCGTCTTTAGCTACAGTACAGCATCAGCTAGTATTCTCCGGGGAACCACTCCGTTGCGTCTTCTCTCTCGCGTATATTGCATTCCTCGCTTAATTATTGTCTTTGAATTGGTTGAACGTCCAGACAATATACTAATAATACTTTGATGGATGCGGCGCTTAGGATCCCTACGTGTATATTTAGCAAGTAGTAAACAAGCATCATTTATGAAATTGAATGACGAATTGAAGTCTAACTTTGACCAGCTACATAGTTTGTATTGGTCACAGTTTATTTCTTATTAGTGAAAAACATTTATAATTATCTCATGCTAATGCCATCATGACGCCATGAGTGTGTAAGTTGAAAATTAATACAATAACGAAATGTGAAAATATAAAAATAACTTCTTGAAACTAGTCTGTATTTTATATGTGGGGCGCACTAAAAGTTTCTGGAACTGGCCACTTACATAAACAATGATTGATGATTGACGATTGAAGCGAATTTTTAGAAGCTTCTTTTTTAATAAAACGTGGCAACTGTTGCTTTGGAGAATTGTCATACCGTGAATAGTGATTGGTACACGACCATTTCTTTGCCGGAAGTTCTTGACGAACTCCGTAAAAACAACCGTAAACTCCGTATCATCTTACACTATGACAATGCCAGTTCTCATATGGCCAAACAGACGATTTTTTTAAAAGAGAAAAACGTACAAATTATGAGCAATCCTACATAAAAACCTGATCTGACATCTTGTGACTTTTTTTTGTTCGCAAAAATTAAGATCCATTTACATGGACAACGATTTTCATCACTAGAAGAGGCTGTCGAACAGTATCAAAAATATGTTTTCAACGTGACCGGAGAGGAGTGGCATAAATGTATTCAAAATTGGTTTATTCGTAGGAAAAAGTGCATTTATGCTAATGGAGAATATTTTTAGAAACAATAGATACATTATTAATCATTCATTCTAGAAATTTTCAGTGTACTCTACGTACAATAGTTTATATAGTTTTTTTTGACAATTCCCACATTCCTAAACATGAGTTTAGGAGGGCTTAAATTATTAAGCCCTAAATTTTTTAAGACCACTTTTAAAGTTCGGCTTATTGAAATTTCAAAATGAAATGAATGAACGTCTAAAAATATCTAGGTAATAACGTTTTTGTCGTTTAAACAACAGTAATATAGACAGTTTTTAAATATCTCAAATTGATATAATGAACAGAGATCGATCGATAGATTCCTTTGGATAAACGGCATGGGGATTATTTTAATTTTAATCAAGCACAAAATATTAAAAATTATTTCCAACCGTGTCTTAAACTCACATACCACAGACACCTTGACACTTCAATATTTATATTATGAACTAAACAAAACTAAATCTCTGATGAGATTTACTAGAAGTCGGCTGAAAATTGCCTTTAATAATAAGCCACGAATAAGTTGTAATCTTTTTTCAGGAGCTAAATATTCCCGTCGCCGTATCATCGAATTTCTGTAATCAGGCAGGTTTATTTAAAGTATAAAAACCTTTAAAAAAAGCGAATAAACTTAATTTCTGGCAAAATAGCGTAGCTTTATGAGCTCTTATTTTCTGTCGTAAAAACTGACACTCTTAGTAGTTTCCTTGGATATTAAGTTACTTTGAAGATGCCTGTTTTCACTCAAATATAATGGTAAAATTTAAATAGTAATTATGTTGTATGTTAATTATTGACGTCTTTAATGTTCCACAAATAATTTTCAAAAATTAGTATACATATTTCTTGATACCATTTGTTGCATTCGTACTAAATTCTTTTAGATCGGTTGAAAGTACTTTTAATACGTAACGGAATATGAAGTGCACCGTGTGATAAAAACCTTTATGTCATGAAGTTGGTGGTAAAAATTTTACCGCCATTTTTTTTTAATAAGTTCACTCGTGAGAGTTTTGGGTTGCAAACGCAATGGCAAATTGTTCAAAATTATTATTGTATACCTTATCCGTTAGATTTTTTATTCCTGGCGTCGTACTGGTTCCCGCTGCTAATATGCGCTAGCCCGAAGCGAACGGCTGTTTGATTACTGCAAATGAAATGTAATGCGCTCGCGCAGGGATGGCCACTGGGTTGGATTCGACGGGTATTTCAACTTAATTCTTTATGAGTCTTAGATATTAATGTTATCTTAAAGATTTGTGACTGAGAATGTCAGATGTTACAGGAAACTGCCACCTGTATTCTTAGTATTTGTATTCTATTATATCTATTTACATTCTTTTTTTCATGTGAAACGATATTTACAACGACGTATAGCTTTTATAATTTATTTTTTCAATTTCTATTTATAGAATGTACAATAAATAATTTATTGTCTTTTTACTCTCGTCATGTATAGAAAATTTGATTTTCCTTAGTAAAACTAACTACCTCCTCCATAAATATGGTGCATATGTGGCAGGTGTAAGTGGGTCAAGTAGTCTTCGTGACATGTTGTATCAAAAATACTGCTAAGCCAATCATCAACAATCGACCAAAATCAATCATCAACCTCTAATGTAACTAAAGCGACTGTCAAAACATTTTATATCTAAAGCTAAACGTAGTTCACTCGATTGTCAGTTTTCTCTTACACAAAAATTACTGTTCCTTAACAAACTGAGTTTGTTTAAAAAATAGGCTATACGTTTATGAAGACTATGTATTTAGTCCTTACTACTTTATAGTAGTAAGTATTCGGTTATCCAAATAACTCAGTATTCTTCACATAATGTACCCTTGGTCAAAGTCTATTATTATATAAAAGCGAAACGTTCTTCCTTTGTCTTTTTATACAAAAGTACCGAACTGACTGATCTAAAATTCAGCACACGCGAAAGCTGTAACTTTAGTCAAAACAGGCCATATGCAAAAGCAAAAGTTTGGGTGTTGTCTGTTTGTTTTTTCCACCCCTCAATGGTCTATAATTTTGTATGTAATAGTTGTAGCCTACTTGTTTTGTGGTTAAATATAAGCTATGTAAGAACTCTCAGTATATTAATTTTGCTGCGAATACAAATTATTCTATCAAATAATTTAAGTTTTGTACGCAGAAAATTGATATTTTACGCGAAAATTAAAGCTATACCTGAATGTAATGTCAAAATTGGATAACTAAACGCCTTGTGCACTCTTGCATGTTACGTCCATACAAAGTGACGTGCCCGTGACCATGGCAGTTCGATCGTGCTAAGGTAATATGATAGCTTAGATTCGAATGAGTTTTGAATGCATTTTACTTACTATGCTGTGTAATTAAAAGGCAGCACATACGATTTCATATAGCACTTCTATGAGTACGTCGTGATTATTGAAGGTACCATATAACTATACTGGTATTCATTTTGATGATAGAGTGAACGAGATTTTTGTCCAATATGCAAAGTAAACGTGATTTCGCCAGAGTACAACAAAAAAACACAACAAATGAAAGATTTCTGTGATATATTAAAAACATAGTTAAATCCATATAGTAGTGAGATCTCTTGATACAGTATTTTTGTGATCTCAGTGATCATATTTGTATAAAAAAAAATGGCAAAAGTACGCCAAAATTGACAAATTCAAATGGAATAACGGAGAAAAAAAAATTGTAAAAATAAAATGTTTAAATTAATAAAATATTTACTAGTAGAAGCTAACGCGACTGATAACTAACAATACTACCTGGTCGGTATAATGGCGATATCAATTCACGCAGTGTTTGTAGTACCTAAGATAATGCACATTTTGTTACATATCGTTTCCATACGGAGTTCACTGTTATTTAATACCTTATTGCGTAAAGCATAATAGGCCAGCAGCCTATTGTAAACTGGTAGCTGCTTGCTGTTGTTAATGGTCCGTGGCTATCTTTTCTTTGATTTGGTCCAAACGTTAAATGTTTGCGTCGTGCGCTTGCGATGCTGCCCCTGAAGACAGTTTAACTATAAAATCACAGGTGAGCATAGATCTCCTCTAAGCATAAACTTAGCGGATATCTGTGCTCATCTGTGTTACATTGTGTGGATTTCATGATGTATTAGTATTTTACTTTGGTGTAGATCGTTTAAGGTAAAGGGGCCTTCATGTAATATATTATATAAAAAAGTATAAAACCATGAAAACGTTTATAAAAAAAATTGACAATTAATTTTAATAGTAGGTACCGTTTTACTAGGATAATGCTATATTTATTATTATAATATAATTGAATGAATTTTTTTGCGCATTAACGAAAATCTGCACTACTAAGTGTCTTTTTAAACATGTTTATATTCATTACGGTTAATCCCGGAGATTATTCCAATATTTAATAGAAGTTTTAAAAGTTATTACAGTTTATTATGCTAGGTTGACTTAATGTAGCTTATCATTATAAGCTATAATAAGTGAATCTTACAAATAAACTGTAAGCAAGAAACATTAAAAAATTAGTTTACGTTATTATATTTATATAGTTATACGAAAATTCGTTTTACAAAGGCCTAGCTAATGACTTTCGATGCGGCTTAGGTCCTAGTACAGTTACTGATTTTACCTCAGAACCTAAAGTCATCTAGCTTAATGAAAAGCTTTTCATTTCGAGAAGGATGCTATTAAAATATGAGACGTTCTCATGCCAGTACGTTTTTCAAAGTGATAATTTTTATTTATTTTGGTGCGTCATTCTCCGTTTCGACTTTAACATGTCATTTAATGAAATAGTAATAAAAGGGTCGGCCACACAGCACCCGTCGTCCGAATAAGGTGTCTCGCACACTAGAGGTTCGCTACATAAAATCTTTCGTAGGTGAGGTACTACGATTTATAAAAATAAATGTCAATTTCAACTTAATACGAATTTAATGCAAGTTCAATTATTCGAATGAAAATTCTATAAGTTGGTATCATTAGAAAAGTTTGATAAATAAATACTGCAATAAAAAAATAACAAAAAGAACATTTCAAGTCCATTTTTTCGTAATTGGATTTTACAAAATTATCTTTCTGGTTCACTATTGTTACCCAAAAAATGGAGAAATCATAATATACTTCCTACTACAATAATTTGTCACATTTGTTTTAATGATTATTTACATTATTTTGTTTCCATCTTTTTAGTTAACTTTTACGTAGTCGGTTATTTTTAATTTCTTCAATGAACTCTTTTGTTTATAAATGTTTGTTATTTTTAACAATATACTAGGATTGCTTTCCTATCTCACGACGTGTCCCGTTATCGTAATCATGATAAATCTTTTACTGACGCATCTGATGGATTTGTAAATAATTAAACTTTCAGGTGGTGTTATGCTTAGTAAAATGCTCTAGAAAATATCATCTTTAATTTAAAAATGTTATTTAGTGATATGTCACTCAGTACGATATGCAATTATTTCGTCTCTACTGCCATTTTGTATTTTATATACGACCTCTGTATGATTAGTTTAAATTGGTATATATTTTTATATCAGTAAAAAAAGGACCTAGCTTTTATCCATTGCGCAGCTTGGACGAAGTGACGGTCATCTCATTAATTAAAACACATCCAGCCGGTGGGTGTTTCAAGAGTATTAAAATCTTTATATGTGTATGAAAACAATTCTCAATCGCGTGAAAAACATAAAAATATAAGCGTCTTTGCTGTCACGCAATAGGGTAACATAAGACTGTGGATGGTCAAAGAAAACGTTAAGAAATCAAATAAAATAATGTCAGTAGTCAAAGTGGTTGCTAGAAAATGTAAAAGTTAAAATTTGAATTCAAAATATTTTTATTTCATAGGTTATAAAAAACACTTGGATTACGTCATGATTTTTTGCGAATTAACACACTGCTGCTCGTTGGGAAGGCAGTTTTTCCTCAAGAAGAACACGCAAAAAACTTAAGAGTAGCTCTTTTACAATTTCGTCACGCATAAGCAAAACAAATACAATACTATTAATCAACGAAACAGCTCGCTCGAAACAGCTGCAGAACCAAGCCTTTTCACTAATCTCACAATATGAGAATTCCACCGTAACCTAGCATTTAGAGTTAGACCAAGAAATAAGGCCGTGTCCACAATATACAGTACCTCAGTTTAGACCATTAAGTTTGTGTCGATCAATTTAGAATTAGATGAGGAAAATTGAACAACTTTTTTTTCCTTTCATTATGAAGATTATTAATAATAAGCCTCTCAATTATTTCAGAGATGGTGCGTAAACAGTACAATGAGCGATGCAGGCTATTATTGAATCAATTATTTTTATGGAAAGGCCATCAAGATTGGCAGTTTTTTCGTTTTTATACATTTGAATGCTTTAAGAATGTCATTATAATGGACGTGGGTAAATGCAAACGAAACGCCACAAACATCGAAGTTACGTTTCAACAAAGATTCGGCGAGAGTGGGCGATGACTTCAGAGATTGTGTAGTTGAAACTGGAATACTGGCAAAGAATTCTTCAAAAGCAAAGGTAGCTTTTATGTCCTTGTTCAAAATTTTGTCATTAATTTTCAAGTAAAATTTTAAATATCGGGACGTGTGTTTCCCAGTTTCATTATTTATTATATTCCAAGCAGTTATTATGATATCAATGATAGTTTTTATTTTATTACAGATAAATATTGACTTTGCGATTGCATATACACGCTTAAATATCTTGGAATAATTTCTTAGGCAATTGACAAATATATCCTAATTATTATATGTCCTTTCCTTATCAATTTATAGTTTTTAAGTAGTTTAGTACAGTAAGTGTTGGAGAATAATTTAAAGAATAAAAGACCTATGAAATCAGATACTGTGAACGTTGATAAATTGTAGAAGTTAATGAAAAGTGTAGATACTAATTGACAAAGCAAAAAAGGCATGTAGTGTGAATATAAGAAATAATGTTATTATTAATGATAACGGGATTTAAATGTAAGAGAATTAGTCGGTGAGAAGGAAAATAAAGTCAGCTTTACCATTTGAAAAAGTCAACCACATAGTGAAAAAAATGAGTAGTTTGATAACCTGGAGGCTGCATTACCACAAAAAGCAAAAACAAGTACCAAACAATGTGTGAAAAGAAGAAAGTATGAGATAAAATAGAGATATGAAGAGTGATTTTTCAAAGATTTCTGGGTAAGGCAATTTTTTTTTAATGTGGTAAAAGAGGCTCGGAACAATATTGAGATATTGTATACGATTGTACACGATAATGAATGTTTACTGAAACAAAAAAATCGTGTGAAAATTTCGTTGAGTGTTTTCTCATGTGAGAATTTAATTGTTGTTAAATTTAATTGTTAAAAATGTTACTGCAAATTAATATTTGAATAATAATAATGATAAAATTAGTATGGAAGAAATGATAAAAGTACTGAGGAGTATAAAGACGGGGAAACCTGTCACGTCTGATGAGGCTTTGTCAGAGATGCGGATGGGCGGCAGAGTTGTCGTAAGAAGTTTGGAAGTTTGTTGTAACAGTGATCTAAAAGTGTTTGAAAAACTGTGTATGATGGCTTCCTAAGGTCCTTATTGTTATGGTGCAACATATAAAAGGAAATGCTTGAGCAGGTGCTTGAGAGTATGAAAATTGTCGTCTTTCAAGTGTTGTTAACAGACTTTATGTAAATATTATAATTGAAAAGGTCGTGAATGTTACTGGAAGTAAAATTTGAGATGTACAAGTAGGATTTTTAAAACTCATGGAACGTGCGGACGAAAGATATTACTTAAATATCACAGAGTAATTTTGGGCATAGACCTAAATTTTCATACGTCTGGAAAAATATAATGAAAGAATAGGAAAGAATACTCATGGAAAAGCCTATAAATGTATGGAGAGTGCCGGATTCACAAAGGGGCCGCATTCTTTATAAAGAGATTGCAGTGCTCGCGTCATGATAAATATGGAATACACCGATTATCTTATATCCTTTGAGATTTCAGATAGGTACGAATAATGTCACCGGTGGTTGTTCGACCTATTAATGGTTACCTGTTTGTTGGACTAAAGAAAGTATGAGTGTAAAGTAAGAATAGGTGAGCTCTCTATCGACACGTCAACGATTAAGTAATCTTTGCGCTGTTGACGTGTGAGTTGCAAGAAACGGTAAAAAAAATCATTGAGCCACAAAAATAATTTTGAAACTAAATGTTAGATTATGGTGTTTAAAGAAAGGAAAAGTAGAACTATATTAAAAAAAATATAAAAAAATAATTTGGGTTCTTTGCTTACAAATGATGGTAAGCATGTTGAAGATGTTGAACAAGGGTAAATGCACACAATATAGCAATGAGATATATAAGGCGAATGAATTTGCTATTACTAACAATGGAAGTGTCTTGCAACGAATGTGTTTTACTATCTATAAATGAACGTCGTTAAGCAGAAACGATCCAACCCACAAGTGACTATGTTGTGATTCCTAATTTAATGTATGGCACTAAAATTGGGTATGAAAGAAAAACATGGAACTAGAGATAATTCAGTGGAGATACTATCCTTACGTGGAGTATCGTGAAAGATAAGTATATTAATAGTGATTAGAGAAAACGTTCTCGTTTAAAAAAATGCACTGAATAGAATGGAATATGGTATGTTGAGGTTGTTTGGCCTTAAAAAGGTTTAATTAAAGAAATTTATAGTGCAAATGTCTTTCATAGAAACTAGTACTGGAAAAGTTATCAATAGACGATCTAGAAAGTCTTATGCAGACCAAATTGGAGGTATATTGGGGAAATGCTAAATATTAAGTATCCAAAACCAACGAGCATGAAATATTTGACGTACGTCAATGAAGCAAGAGAGGTATGTAAATATTATGTGGAGATCTGTAGTTTCTGCTAACTTTTCTGGTGACGTAAGTTTTTGTAGTTTGTAATTGTGTTGTCATGATTACGTCATAAGCTTCACTTAGTGAACTAAAGGCACGTTGGATGGGGAAAGAACCAAACAACCATGAATCATAAAGTTTTTTTAAATATTTCACTTTTTTTTTTTAATTAGAGCTTTCATTGATTCT
This sequence comes from Eumeta japonica, assembly GCA_005406025.1. Lineage (NCBI taxonomy): Eukaryota > Metazoa > Arthropoda > Insecta > Lepidoptera > Psychidae > Eumeta > Eumeta japonica. The sequence continues at coordinate 165,869 of BGZK01000617.1, read as the reverse complement.
ATTAGGGATTATTGAATTAGATTAATTTCACTACTAATTCATCAGACCTAAGCTCACTATCAAGTAAAAAATATTGATCTTAAATAGGCACTTGAAGGACTTTTTAAAATTTTCATAAAATGTCGAAAATTTTCAACGAAATTTAAAGTGTATAGAGTATGCATAAAATATAGTTTAATACTACAAATCACTTTCACCGTGTCTTTTAAAATATTTATTCAAAAATAATATCAAATAAGAGGTATATGAAAACAATATGAGAAGAATATTTTGAATCTGACATACAGTGTCTTCCACGTTGATTAATGCTTTTAAATTAAATTTCCGAATATTTGTAAAACATTAAAGTTTTTTAATTTTTCCCGCTGGATGGCGTGTCACCTCCGGACCTGTAGCCTACAGGCCATGTCGGGTCACACAAATCTATGTGTCGTTATGAGTGGCAAGTTTGTAAGAAATGGTTGTAGTTAACAACAAACCAAGGATGAGGTGCAGCGGCGCGCGGGCGGTGTGCCGGCGCCCTGACGGCGCGGGGCCGCCGGAAGCGCACGGTAGCTCTGATACTGCAATTAGCGGGCAAGCGCGAAGACGCTCTCGCGCCCATCTACAGGCTGATGTCTGCGCCGGCAGGCGATATGTGTTGTTAAATACTATCTGTGGAACGGTGGAAAATCGTCGGTTTCAACATTTCAATAATACAAATTATTATTTTTTTTAATAATACAAATCTTTGTATTATTAAAAAAAAAATAATATGAATAATACGATAACGAGACATTTGTTTGTTTAAGGACTTTTTGTTTAAACGTGAATAAAATCAGGTATAAAGTAACAACTACGAAAATTTTCTGTCCTTAAAAATAAAAAATCGTAACGACTTTTGCAATCAGCATTTTAAATATTGTAGACTTTATTCAATAACATATACCTCGCATATAAGTCGTACAGTTTGAATAGATATCTAATATAAACTGTTTCTTTGGGAGTGGGATAATATATTAATATTAATATAGAAATAGCTATTATGAAATATCGAACATTCAGATCAGTGCAATCTGTCAGGTTTGTTTTCTAAGAGCCTGTCGATCGACTGACTGACTGGAGATAAAATTCAATGATTTAAGTAAGTGGTCATCGGGCAACGTCATTGCAGTGCACGATGTAGGTAAGTCAGCTGTGGTGTACTCGCGACAAAGAATTAAAGTATCAAAAAATATATAATAGCTAGCAGACAAGCAAAATCAAGTTCTACTAAAGACCAATTGAAAACACATTTATTTTTTTGGGATTCAAAAAATAAATCTTCATTAAAATAGAGGGTTGTATACCTATCTACAGAAAAAGGGTCGTTTTTAACATTTAACAGTCCCTTGAATTTCATAAAAGCATCATGGGTTTCAAATTAGAAAGTACCGCGTAAATGTAATTGACTTTTCGGAAGGGGGACAATTTAGCTGTGCAACAAACTCTCGATTGCTAATTTGATTCCCGGACTGAAAGCAGTTTGATAACGTCAACTCGTCCTCATCCAGGTTGCGCCACGTAAGTCGCTACAATATTTTATACTTATTTTTATGATTACCTTTATTATTCTAACATATTAAAAACGGTAGCCGTAAGTTGCAAAAATCAGAAGAGGTGGATAAATAAATTTGAAATAAAGATGGGAGCATCCTGAAAGGTGCAAATGGAGCGCGCACGCCCGCCCGATGTTTTCACACGTCCGCGCGCGGCCCGCGCCCGCCGCGTACACTCGCCGCGACAATTCGAGGTGATGGTTTTTCAAATTAATCCGAATGATGCTATACCATTCGTTACGATCACAGAATCGTGTATCAGACTCGATCGTAAAGTTATATTTATCACTGATGTCGCTATTCTCGTATTTGTAAACTATTTTTTTTTGCTTTTATTGAAAGTACTATGATTCACATAAGCACATATCGGGAAAATAAGCCGAAAATGAAGAAAGGCAAAAGGGTAAAAAAAAACATCAAGAAGGGCTCACGTTTTGCCATTTCATAAACGCCTCAAGAATAGATGTAGCTTGCGAATCACAAGTATATAATACGGACGACAAACTATATTTTATAAAACAAACTTCTGGAAGTGGCATTTGACATTTAATTTAACACGTTGTATGTCGAATACTGCTACTGCCGCATTATTTTTACAATTTCCATGGCGAGATTCCGAGGGCTATAAATACATTTATATGTTTTTCCGCCTTTTATTTAAAGTCCATTTGAAGCAATGATTACTATATCTTTTCGATTTAGAATTTGGCATGGTTACGATAGTGAAATTCAGACACTCGAATGTATCCATTTTCCGTATATCAATAAAATAATAAGATCCTTGTTAAGTTTAAAAAAAAATGGAGGTGGTTTTTAATTTGTCTTACTATTTTTTTACGTATGCCCAGAGACAATTCCTTATAACGTGAACTGATTTCAATTATACTTTTTGAAGAAAGGGGGGTAAGTATTTTAAAAGTAGTCCATATATTCTGGTCAAATTTTGATGATGGTATCTATGAGGGATTCGTCAAAATTTTTAATTTGTATGAAAATATACTACGTAAATCTAGTTAAATATCTAAAGAGTACGACAAACTATTTTCATGGCTTTTATGATTTGGGAAACGAGTATTTTATTTATTTCTTAAACTATAAATTACCACTTAAAATACGCCACATATTATTGCAAACTAGCACTTTATCACTTTACAATTTTACCACTGGAAGAGAAGAAACTAAGTTATAGTTCTTCTTTAATGTAGTAAAAATAATCAAAATAAACAGAAAATGATTGTTGAATGAGACAGCCCAGTGAGACGTCGGCCTGGTTATGGCCATAGATATTTGACTGTTTGTTCAATGATACTATTAAATTTATGTACGCATGTCCATAGGAACCCTATTGATCATGCGTACGTAGAGTCTCCTACATAAATTCGTGGCTGTGCTTAGTGACTACCTGCAAACACAGTATATTTTTATTTTGCTTACCGTTTCTCTTAAATATTCTTAATTCTTCTGAAATATAATAAATTTTAATGAATTGAGATGCTGTACTATTTGAATCGTATTATTTTTAAGATGATAAAATGTAAATGAGTTCTAAAGAAACCCTGAAAATAGCGTTAGACTGGATAAACAATCTTAGAGCGAAGAAAAGCACGAAACTATTTCTGGATGCATTCTGATGGTCGGCGGTCGTCATCTAAGTTTTCCATTTGCGTTCGCGGCTTCTTTTGCATCGTGACTGTACACGGCCGGCCTTCGACCGACACTCGGTATCTGTGCTATTGTTCCAACTGTTGAAATATGGCCCGTGCATTTGGAATGTTTCAAGGTAGTAACCGCGATCACAGTGCTGACTCCTGATCAACCAGCTGCACGAACATTTCAAAATGTCCAAACGAACTGGCGAAACGTACACAACTACACAGCAATTCAATGAGAGACAATTTATATGCGGTGGCGGTTATAGGATATACGTGGAAAATCTTCCATGGGTTTTGGTGATATCTTTGGATTAACATACCACCACACATGTCCTTTTAAATTAATCGAAAATTGCAAAACAGTTATAATATGTCACATAGATGGAATAAGTTTTAATAAAATTTCAGGCATTGAATAATACACGTAGAAACAGAAAGTTTTCAATTTTTTTTGGTCTACCAAATAAAACTAGGACATATTATTATTTTTTCTCATGAATTCAACATCATGTTGTTTATTTATTATTTAAATAGTTAATTATATAAGATTTTTTGAAGTAGACACCTATTTTACGAGCTTACACGAGAAGAAATAGATACAAAATTGCATTTTTATTATTATATTAGAATTTAAAAGATTTACGAGATAAATTGAAATCAAAATTGCTTTTAATGACAAACCATCCCACTTTATACAATGGATGGACAATAAGATTTATTTTAATATTTTTTTTTGTATTTCCAATATTATAAGTAAGCTTTTTGAAACATTCCAAGAAAAGTTACATTTTGAAATCCATAGTAAGACATAAACTGGGGAATACTGTTTGCCTTTTAATAAAGAACACATCAGACCTCCCGATGTGCATTTTACAGTAATTACAATGGCCATGTCGTGCGCACGCGTCGACTGTTTGCCGTTAACTCGGCGGGCTCTAATGCGTGTGTCGTCACCTTTATGTTGCACGCTCTACGGAATTAAGTGTAACGTCTACAATGGGGTTTGTTTCAGAACGGTAAGCCATATATATGTAGTTATATAAGTACACGATGTGGAGCTGATAGTGACAAATTGGTGAAGTCGGATCGAAATGAAATTTAATGTATTTCAAAATTTATTATAAATTAATAAACACTTGGGAACTCGTTATTAGGTAGCGTTTTGATGTTACCTTTTTTTGTGTAACTTGTTCTCATCATTTCACTGCAAAGGCGCATTCTCTCAAAGTAACATTTTACTTGGAAAGGTTTGATCCTTAAGACCTTAATGTTGATTGTCGTTTAAAGGTCGCCGATGACAGTTCGACCGTTGCAATAAATGCGGTGATAACTCCATGACAAATAGATGATACTTCCTAAATCAGGAAGCGAGTGGTTTAGTTTGGTCCAAGTCAAAAAGTCGTTGGTCAATTTTATTTGTCCGAAAGTGATCCATCATCGCTTTTTGTACGAACGTAAAGCTAATGCCACGATTTTAGTACTTGTTAGGGGATGACGGTTTGACTGTTAGCTTGTTGTTGTAGCTATAGCGTTATTTGTCACCTCGATGAAATGACGCGTTTATCCCCCAGCCGGATTATTATAAGAATTGAAGCAGCCGTGTATGATGTTGAAGACAGTAAAATAAGCTATGAATTATATATCTGTTCTGCAGTAGGGCAGTTTCATTGCTAAGGGGTATGCAATTCTGTGAGCTTGCACGCTCATCCTTTGAGGTTGTTCCGAAGAAGAAATTTCGAACAGACAAGGAGCACAGGCGGAATCAGAGAAGTAACGTTATCGGTATTAGGAACGGTATCGTTGGATCTGAATTTGAAATAAATTTTGCTTTTGGAAATGATAATGTATGTCAGTTAAAATAGCAATTTTTTATTATATTGTCTGATCCATTGTTATATCAATCATGATCCAAAAATTATTTAAAACAAACGCCCATCGCTTCTATTCTTTTTTTATTTCGTATCTACAGAAACGTCTATGTTAGAACCTATAATAAAATTGTTTTCGTTTCTTCAAGGAAAGTAATATTATTCACTTTCATATAACTTACGGCTCGCTAGAAAGTCAGATGAGATATTGCAACTTATTTTGTTGGGCGTATCGTAGGCATTAAGGGCGGTTGCACACCGCGTCGGGGGGTCAGAGGGTGTAGGTTTGCCCTTGTAATTGAATAAACACAATTGTACGGTGCCGTCAAATCGAGTCGTCACGTGACGGCCCCGGGCGCGGCGCCGGCGCGCGTGCGCGATTATGTGGCAATTTACTTGTTAGTCTGGTGATAGATAGTAATTTTATTTGATCATCGACAGGTCGTGTGAAATGCAAAGTTTTAGTTAAATATCATAAGCGTGATGCGTAATTACAGACCATTAGTAGCGATCAAGGAATACAAAAAAAATTCTACTCTATTTTAAGCGCTCGAAATCGACGAGCTCTCATGAAGGTGTTGTAGGGTGTGAGTGGTGTGCTAAGAGCGTATAATGTGGAGATCTGTGATCTTTGTCTGCTCATCTGGGGAACAGGCGTGAGTTTGATAAATATTAATGTGTCAAATAAAAGATGGCGAGCGTAGCATTGTACACGTGACAGAAATGAAACTTTTAAAATAATAACTCTTCACGAATATAAACAAATAATCAGAAGACATAAACATAAAAAGACGTGAGTAATAACAAAGCATAATGATATATTAATTATTCAACGCGTTGTACTTCAGCTGTTTATATTATATGATGTACGTACCGCATCTAAAGCGGGAATCATTCTCAATTATCGTCCAATTATTGATTATCGAATCGCCGCTTAAAAAGTTTCACTTTGAAAATTCGACTCTATTACCGTTTATATAAAGATTATTCATATAAAAAAAACTTAATTTTGGTTTAAAGGCTTATTAATTTTTAAAATAGGTTGGTCAAATTGGGCCTTAATGATCAGGTTGGTACAATGTAAAAAGGAAAAAGAAGATGAGGCGACAAAATTACGAGCACTAAATATAAATGTTTTATTACAAGACAGTCTACAATTACAGACTTATATAGCATTGTTTTCATAATTTTTGGTTATACTAAAAAATATTTTGTAAGGTCATGCAATTCAGAATGAAGTAATGTTCATTACATGATTAGTTTGATTACATCAAATGAACAGTATGCGCATTTATTTAAGTTGTTTCAGACTTGCTTTAGTGTTATAATATGTACGTATTAATTAATACTATTAAGCATACTTAATATTTAAATATTTCAATTCGGTTATAGTGCTATTAATTAATTGTTCTAAAGTAAAATATATTTTTTCAAATTCACCAAACATGCACTAACATAAGGAATCTTTTTTATAGAATTTCTAAGGAGCAAATGTGCACGCAAGTCACTAGAGAGTAGATGAACATTGCTGCCCAATGGATACTCACAACCCGCAAGGAGTCACAAGTGTGTTACCAGCCTTTCGGGAAGGAATAGGATCCTGATGGAGGGTAATGAATTGAGGGAGACAATGAGAGACTTATAAAGGGGTGAGTGGTTCCAGGGAGAGGGAACTGGGTTGATATTGGGGGGATAATGGAGGGGGAGAGGACTGATGGAGGCCGAGCCGGCCACCGGAACTCTCATCACTGAACGAAATCCAACAGCGGGAGCTGCTACTTGACGTCTGTATCCTGAGAGAGTATGATATCTCACCGAGTTGGACCGTTTGCGTGCTGCAGCGAAGTTGCCCACATCATGATGTGGTCAACTTTGCCATGGCCTTACCACACGAGTGCCCGCATTAAATAGGCGAAATATGATGGAGATTTTACGTATTCGTAGCATAATTTTCACCTTAAACATGTCGGCTCCATTAATACTTTCGATATGCTTTTAGCAATCATGCATCGTATTAACAGACAGCAATAATAATTTTAATGGCGGCTCTAAAAAAATCACCAATTCTGCATTCCGATTTACCCAATCCGATCCTCAGGTCTTACGAACCTTGCGCGCGCTCTGCCTGACCTTTGTCACCTCGTGCTTTGTTCATTTTGCTTAAATACTACGGTCCCAAAATTCTGATTCGTCCCACTTTTTGTAGAAGCATTTTCTACGTTATAACATTCTTTGATAAGTGCGTATACATGTTCATATTAATACTCCAGTACCTAGATGACCGAGTTTCACTCATTTTTTTGGTAAATTTTTTCGGGAAAATATATTTAGATACGAATTACATACTGATAAAATATGAATAATATTTTTCGATCTAACGAAAACTAAATAAAACGAGGTATATATTTATATACAAGAATTGCTCGTTTAAAGGTATATTATTATCGTCTATTTCAGTTAAAAAAAAACTGTGCGCATAGGTTAAAAAATTTGAATTTGGTTTTTTAAAGTCCCATATGCAATTAAAAACTGTAAGATGGTAATCAAATTCAGTAGAATTTGTAAGCGGTTTTTATAACAACCATCCTTTTATACTTATCGTTGTATGTATTGTATCCATACTTATTTAGAACTAGTTCGCTTTGTGCGAACTAAAGTATACTTTTCTTAAATGTTTATTTGCTCAGTTCTAATCTAAATACTTACATCACAATACCATCGACATAAATCTTCAAATTACTCATAAATTTTAAGCGGAGATGTCTAGAACTATTAAAGATGTAATTTGAAAAATTTCTCTTAACTATCCAGTTATTCGGAATTTTAATTTAGAATCGAGTCTTATTAGGTTTTGGTGTCCGGTAAATGAGGAGTAAGTTTTCCAGCAGCAATTTAAGTTGCCTTTGGGTTAGGCAACTTGAATCTCCGAGTCAACCCGAGTCTTGGGTTGACTCGGAGAGCGAATTTGCACGACGGGCTGGTCTCGCCGGCCCGCGGTCAACTTTAGATCGTAAAGTGTCATTACCTAAATTTCGATATATACGATGTTATATATCGTATATAACATCGTATATAAATGTTATACGATGTTCGTTTCGTATCGAACCTTTGTTCACAGAAACTACATGAATCTAATAACTATTGAAAAAATGCCGTAACGACTAGGTTCTACTAGACTATTATAGATTCTGAGGACAGTATTTACTTAAGAGAACTGTCATTTCTTTTATGGTTTTTGCCATAAACAAGATTTAAACATCATTTAATATTGTTACTAATTTGTTTGGGACGAAGACTTGAAATCACTTATTCTTTTCTTGTAAAGAAATGGGTGTTGTACACTCCGGCAGTTTCGTATCCATGATCGACAGCACGCCCTCAATTTTAGAGTTCTGCGTATCCGATGAAGAAATGAAACCTTCAGAGGATCAGTCTTAAAATTGTCTGTCTAAATCTGTCTGTAAAAATGTCTAAGTGATTTTACGTCTGTTGCAGCCCATTTTTTTCGAATCTACTGCATAAAAAAAATTCGGTCTGATATATTTAGAGTTGGGTGACCTAATCATGAATATATACTATAAATATTCAATTATAATATAAATAGTTAATTATAGCATAAAAAACTTAATGAAATAGATCATTTGATATATCAAACGAATGAATTTGTTGTGAGGAATATGTTTGTATTTTATATATATTCTTTTAAGGAATGATTTATAAATAAAGAAGGATATGTATATTATGAAATCGATAGACTCAGAAACTATTTGACCGATAGTTATGAAAATTGGTATATATATGTATTTTTTCACGGAGAAGGTTTTTATGCTATCTCCATTGACGTAACTCGCCACCAGGCGGAGCTCCGCTGTATCGACTTTTCCTTCCTTCAACCGATTATCATGAAAATATATATATTTATATATATATATTTAATAATATATATATTTTTTTACGGAAAAAATGATTATGCTATCCCCATTGACGTAACTCACCATCAGGTGGCGCTGCAATGTACCGACTTCTGTATAGTTTAACTGATTGTTATGAAATTGTTGGTTGTGTAGAACCAGATATACAGTTTAATCTCTAAATAATATAGAGGTCATTTAATATGATCGTGTGGGAAAAATATGAATAAACGCCACGAACGCTTCTAAAACGGTCTAAATATCGTGGTCCACGCGGGCGCAGCAGCGGGCAAAAGCTAGTGATTTATAAAATATTAATAACGAAAATTTCCAAATCATTAAATTTCTACAGGTAATGCAAAACAAATGATTAAATCGTAAAACTTACATATTTTTAACGCTAAATTATAAGCAACTACCCAAAAGTTTTTTGAATCGGAACGTTTATTTATTTTATTAAGAATCCCCGCTTTGAAGTCAAATCAAATCAAAAATATCTTTATTTCGTAGGTAATAGAAATTACATTTGAAATACGTCATAAACAACCTCTTTTGACATAAAATTACCACCCTTTCCAAATGCTGATTCATCATAAGAAGAACGGGAAAGAAACTCAAGGTTTGCTCTTTCTTACTCATCGATACAAAATATTGAATAATTAATAATTTAGTACAACACTTAGTAATAACATGAAGCAACCTGATGGCTGAGCAGTTCAATCCCACGGGTTTTTTTCATTGATATATTCAGACACGGTGTAATAGCCCTTGGCATATAAATTTCTTTTAACGAAACGTTTAAATTCATAAAATAGCAAATTTTGAATTTCAGCTGGGATCTTATTATAAAAACGCAAACACATCCCCTTAACTGTTTTGTTAACTTTGCTTAGACGGGTCTTATGAGCAGCAAGATCGTTCTTATGTCTAGTGTCAATGTTATGGATGTCGATCATTTTTTGGAATGATTCTATATTTCTCTTGACATATATCAGGTTTTCGTATATATAATGTGATGATAAAGTTAAAATATTAATTTCTTATATTTTTCTCTGAGAGACCATAAACAGCATGAATAGCTTGTTTCTGCAATACGAAAATTGTGTTAATATCGACTGCGTGACCTCACAACAAAATTTCATAGGTCATAAGATTTTGAAATAAATTGAAATAAACTAGTCTCTTGGTGCTTTCGTCTGTAAGTCGCCGAATTCTTTTGACTGCATATGCTGCAGAACCAAGCCTTTTCACTAATCTCGCAATATGAAAATTTCAACGCAATTTAGCATCTAAAGTGAGACCAAGGAATAAGGTCTTGTCCACAATATTCAGTATTTCGTTTTTGATCATTGCGTTGCCGTTGACCGTTTTAGTAGTAGTCAAGGAAAATTGAACAAGTTTAGTTTTCTTCTCACTGATAAGAAGATTATTAATACTAAACCACTCAACTATTTCAGAGATGATACTGTTTATTTCGTCAAACGCTGGTTGTTTCCTATTAATCTTAAAAAGTAAAGAAGTATTATCAGCAAACAGTACAATCCCGTACCCATCTTTAACAAGTTGTAGTAGATCATTAATGTAAAATAGAAATGGAAATGGTTCAGGAACTGAACCTGTGGCACACCCATATTGACATCTCGACGATCTCTCACTATTAACATCAACTCTTTGAATTCGACATCTTAAATAAGACTCTAGAAGTGCAATTGATCGACCCGTGACGTATGAACTTTCATAAGGATGAACTTTCCTGATCAATGCGTCATGATAAACGCAATTACAAGCCTCGTATAAATCACAAAAGACACCAATTGTGTCCCGTGAATCCTCCCAGGCATCAAAAATCTGTTGAATAAGCTCAACACCGGCTTCAGCTGTTGAACGACCATTTGTGAATCCGAATTGTTTAACGTTCATCAAGTACCGCAGTAATTGATTTAAAATAAGCTTTTGAATAATTTTACTCAATATAATGTAATAATATTGATATCAGTCTAAAGTTTGAAGGGTCAGATATGCTACCGGATTTAAAATAATAAAATAACTTTACTTTGCTTCATTAGATCATGTAGAACACCCTACAGCAAACGCAATCATTAAAAATCACTATTAAGAATGTAGCAATGCAGTCTATTATTGAATCTATTATTTTTACAGAAAAGCCATCAAGACCAGCAGTTTTTTAGTTTTTATACATTTGCATGTTTTACTAACGTCATTGTCGTTGACATGAGTAGACTCAATCACAGCGTCTCGAGTGCCAACGTTTCGCTTCAACAGAGACTCAGCGAGAGCGGGCGATGGTTTTAGGGATTGTGTAGTTGAAACTGGAATACTAGCAAAGAATTTTTCAAAAGCAAAAGCAGTTTATTTGTTTTTGTTTAAAATTTTATCATCAATTTTAATTGAAATTCCGTATGATGGTGTATGTGTTTTACAGTTTCACTATTGATTATATTCCAAGTAGATTTTATTGTATATGCTATTTTTTTTATTTTATTACTATTATAACAAACACAGATTTTGCGGCTGCACATACACGCTTAAATACCTTGGAATAATTTCTAACATAATTGCAAAATTATCCGAATTGTTATACGATTTTTCCTCAATAAGGTGCGTACAATCTATGCCTGCTATTATGAATGACCACTGTCACCCAATCACTAAATGATAAAGATAATGTATTATTAACATTAATGTTTTTTGATTTAAAAACATTGCTGCATTCAGATCTGGTTATAGTCAACAGTGAATCATATAATTTATTAGGGTACTTACAATATGACAAGTTAGGCAATTTTTTTAGTACTTTATTTCTCAACTGCTCAAGTCGACCTGTGTTCACAGGCGCAATTTTGATCTTATGTTTTATATTTTTTTAGAATCAATTTTCTTAGCAGTTCAGCTGTACACGATGGCCAGATGATTATTTATTTATAACCGACTAAAATTCTGGTTTAATATTGGCGAATATATTATCGAGACAGGATAACGAAGTAGCTGTGAACATGTTCGGTTCGAAATATAAAGAAAATTTTCGCAAGGAATTTGCTCTGCGGGAGAATTTTGGAAATGATGGTGAAAGCAGAATTATTGATGAAGTCATAACGAACGGTGGGTGCTGCAAGAAATGAGGTGGCGACATGTTGACTAAAAAATTTACAATACAAAGAACTGTGGCCAAAGTGGCCCAGCACCGCTGCGCCGTGTTGTTCACTTTCAAAGCACATCTTAATAATCTTGACGTACATTAAGAAAAAGCCATTTTATGATGGACATGCGCAATAGGAACTCACTATTTCAAATGTTCGTTTTATTTTTTTTTGTCCTAGTGAGCTATCAGCACACACTTGTCAAAACATTAGCTTTCGTCCGCATGAATGCCTATATAGTTTATATGATTGACGAGCCTGCGTGATCTCGACCCCGGTCCTGCTCTGTTCTTGATGTTTAGAGGTGTAATAACAAAAGAGTATCAAGTGACTTAAAACTGTACAGGACTCTATGAACGATTTCCTATATTCTGTTATAGTTCACAGTTTACGAGAGTTTTGTTCACAACTCTATACTCTTATGCGGTGTATCAAAGTAAAAAAAACATCCCAAAGTGTTTTACAGTAGGTTTTTTAGTAAGACCTACTGTAACACACTTGTAAAACCGCCTTCAATTATGAGCAGTAGTTTCTGTGCGATGCGTGAATAAATAAACATAGAGTCAGACAGTTTTTTTTATGATTATTTTGACTTCTAATGTACTTATAAAGGTATCTTATACTATATATCGGTCTGTTAAACTTTTACTGTATGTCCAGATCATTTGTAATTTTTGCATGGGAAGGTATTTGAAGAACTTTGGTGTATGGTCTCTGAAAGGACAATATTTATCAGAATCAGACTACCAGTATTGCTAAGGTTATTTCTATTATGATTTATGGACTTTAAAACACTTTCACTTATATTAAGACATTTTGATTATAGAAAAATAGTTTTAGTTGAAAAATATATTAGAGAAATATACATATGAATATTTACTTGCATTTATGATATTATAATTTTGTAGTTAAAAATCACTAGCTATCTCCGAGGTGAAAGTCCTTAGAGAAAACTGATTTTTGTATACAATTTAATTTTAAGGTTAGGTAAGGAATATCAGTTAGATTTGAATGCATATATGTAAATAGATATGTGAGCAATAAGATAAGGACGAATAATACAATTAGTTATAAATTAAGAAGGATAAGAATTTCATAACCTATAGTATGACACCTATAGAAAAAGTTTAAAACTTTTATAGACTTTATAAGTTTTATTTAAATTTGATTAGAAACTACAGTTAATTATTTAGTATATTTCAATTCATATAGAAGCTCATTTCAATTTGAAAAAATTACTAGAGCTCAACTTTGATATCAAAGTGTTGATGATTTATAGTATCATTTTTTAAAAAAGTGAGATATTTAGTTATAATGAAAAAGTAACACTTATCCCAATTTTTTATTCATACGTCCGTACCACCTTCGAAAAGACAAATAATGCCCTTGTATAAATATATTTTCGATAAAATTCTCCCCTAGCCAAATAGACAGCGTGGTCGCGGAGGGCGGTAGGTATTTCGTAGTTCCCATAACTTTAATTCACTGTAGCCATATCCGAATGGATGTTAGCCGTCAAAGCAGATTTACGCAAATGACGTGACGTGCGCGCGGCCAGGTGCGCGCCACGCGCCGGCGCACGCTGGCCGCGCACGCGTCCGCGGCATATCTTCACGATTCGAGTTCGGACAGCCACCGAAAGGCTTGACAAACAACAGAGGAATTAAAATTATAGATCATTTAAAGAATGAACCATTGTAATGCTTTTCACTTTATGAATGGAGGAGAAAAACGCAAATAACTAAATTAAGGAATAAATGTATGCGAAGGCATTCTTTAGATCCCACCTAAAAAAATGAATGTCTATTTTCGGTGAATACAAGCGAGCGCGATACCAGCACTTCAACATTTTTGAATTCCGGAAAGCGATTAATTTTAGTCAAAAGCTGATTGTTTCGTTACTAGAAATGCTAACTTATTGCTGTCAAGTGAAGTATCCATTGTTCTCATAATACAAATATTCACCGGCTATAATTTTTATAGTAGAACACAATATAAGAAATATTTTTTGATACGAAATATCTGTAGACGCGCGCCCGCGTGGTGAGTGGGAGTGGCAGTGGTTGATGCGTGGTGGTCGCGAAGCGTAACGAAAAAGCGTTACCCAAGCGAACATATAGATGTGCACTCATAAGTACGCTGTGCAGGAGCATTACAATTTACAGTGTCATAATTTATAATTTGCAAAAAGCAAGTAGAGTTATTTGAATTAAAATCTTGAAATTATTTGGATTATGTCCTTAATAATAAATAAAAAGATCTTTGAGATAAAAATTAAGCCGTTTCTGAATAACTCGTTAGTAACAAATTACACAAGACGGACTGTGCACTTATTCCATACCTTTGCTATATTCGCTATTTGCATAGCAATTTTCGGTCGAAACAACAGATTTAGTTTCTGAAAGCGCGTCACAAACCGGGAATCGAACCCCAAACTTTACGAGTCCACGTCACGGGGCCGCATCCCCCATCAAAGGTGCGCTCGCTGCGAACATCAATCAAATGTTAATATTGTCGGTGCACCTACCGCTTTAATTTATATCTCTTGTTATTAAATTCCTTGCAGTTCGATATCACTTTGTGCCGGGGCGCCATCTCTCGGGGGCGGGACTAAACGAGACGCGACGTCACGGCGCTCCGCGTTTAGAGAGTGCCGTGACGTAGAGTATAAAAAATATATTGTGTACGTAATCTTTGAAAATAGATCTAATAACGTTTTAAAACACAAAACTTTATTTATGTACAACTACAAGATATATGTATATACATATATATTTTTTTAATGATAGTCATTATCTTCTGCATTATTATATTCTTGTAGTCAGATTTTAATTTCAAACAATATAAAATCTATTAAAAAAATGGGACATGCATTCAAAGAACAATTTTATTGAAATATTAATTTAAAATGTTAATGCATTATTTTTTTAAAAACAAATGCATTTTATTTTTAATTCAATAACTAATAATAATTATTTTAGAATAATTTATTATTGAACTTAAAAAACAGTCAGATTTTTTTCCAAACTTTGTATCATTCAGAATTGCTTATTCAAGATGGTATGAGCAAACCCCAATTAGTTTTTACGTTCCGGTCCTTAGAGGCAATCGCGGTAAATATATTTTAATTTTTTAGGTAGTTGTTATTTTAAAAACATTAAAACTATGTCACATATGCATATCTGTACCATTGACATAAGGTTTCTAATTTAATTTTTGAGATATTACTGGCTCGAAAAAAATAAACTTTGGGAAACTGTTGATTTTATAGAGTTGTTCCAAAAGTTCTCGTAGTTTTTTTAAAATATCGTTAACATTGTTCAATTCTTTGAATATATTCGTTAGTTTTATTTGGTTCTGGCTTTTGTAAATATATAATAAAATAATAAATTACACGAGGTTTGAGATATTTAACAAGGTATTAATTAAATTGATTTTATATTTTTAGCCGCCGGTATCGTTTTGAATGAATCGCCGGTAATTTATTTAATGATCTTCGCTGTACCGATCGACTGTGATTTTGTACCAATTACAATTGCCAACAAGCTTGTCAAATTAACGCAGAGAAAACCTATATCGCTGAAATCATATAAATGATATGGAAAAAACGTCTTCCTGAACTTTCTAAAAACTCAGTTTAATTTTCTTAGCGGGAACTCAATAATTTTGAAGCAATTCTAAAGAATGAGTTCACAGACAAAATGTAGAGTCTATCAATCCATAGAGCTCCTGGCGCACCCGCTAGGTCGCTGCACGTATCGTCCAAAAACTCTCTAACAAGAACGTACAAGTGATTAAGGCGTTCTTCTTCGTTTTCTCTTTAACGAGCGCTGATCTTCTGAAGGAGTTTGCATCTACACGTAATTTCTATACTACAACAGAGTCAGTATTTTACAAAAATGTACATTGGCAGTTTTGTATGATATGGAATATTGCCTATACCTTTTACACTTGCAGCGGTGTGCTTCATTCTCTCATTTGCGATGGTTAACTGCTAACTATTAAAGTTATAAGCTAAACTCTTCAAAATACGTTGTAATAACTTTACGATTGACAGTTAACCGGTACACTCAGATGTACTGTTGCAGGTGCAAGGGACCACTTCCTAATGCTAAATTAACTTCAAAATCCGCTATTTCGACATTTGTGACATTGTATGATTTGAAGATTTTTCCTCGCAGATTTTTCCTCCATTTCGGAAACTTGCGACATCTTTGAAATTATGTATCATATATGACGAGTTTATCGTAACTAACAACAAACTGTCAGCTACAACATTTAACTCTAACAAATGATTTTTCGAAGCGACACAATTTGACAGTTTTGTTAAAGGCCAAGTAAATATTATGTTTAATAGTTAAAATTTATAGTTAATACTACTAGTCTTGAAACACTCCGCTGTTACACTTCGATTTGGTAAAATATGTAGAGAAAAAATTAAAATAACGCGTAAAGTTAATGCGAGTTTCTAATTTGTCAAAGTTTTCAAAATCCCATTGCGAGTTAATTGTGTTTTATCGGCCGGCGCCGGCGCCGGCGCCGGCCGCCGTAAGCCGCCGATTCGCTGCGAAATATTTAACGCACGATGAGCCCTAAAGATATTAACGGCGGAATACAAGAAATTTTTTTTTCGCCGAATTTTTCCCCATTCAGGGGATAAAGCGGGAAGTTTTATAAATCAGGAGTTAATGCTGTTTGAAATATGTGAAACGAGCGCGCAAATGAGCTGTTTGTATGCCGGGCGGCGGCCGCGCGCGCGCACGCGCACGGGCGCGGCGGCCGGCGGAGCGACGCGAGTAAAGCGATCGCTTATAATACGTCGTATTTGCTCTTGGCACATGTAGTCCTTTTACATATATTAAAACTCAAATACGTAATCTATCTTATTATTGAAGAGAAAACTTCTTTAGCACCGTTGTGATTTGAAACTCGCTGAAACGAAAAAGCGACAGTGAACAGAGACAGCCATATACATCTATAGAATTTGGCGTGCGAGAGAATAAGATAGAATGTGAGATGAAATAGAATGTCTGTGAGAGAATGAGATAAAATATGACATGAGGTAGAATGCGAGAGAAAGAGGTATATGTGCTTATGTGCACCTGCTTAGTGTATCTGTTCATATTGAAAACATAAAATAACTTTTGCATTTGGTAGCAATATTATAATAAACATATTCAATAATCAATCTAGTACTGATACTCTATCGTCTCATTTTCTCGCAGTTTAATTTTCTAAAGGTTTCACTGCTGATGTTTTTGATATATATAATTAAAAATGTGTCCGTATGTCAGTGTACTTTTTTAATTGATTGACGTACGTCAATTTTGGTATTTTAAAATGCGTCTGACCGTCAAAAAAGCATGATAGGTGTTGCGCCTATGTGACGTAACTACACTCCTCATAGTTCTGGCTATATTTGATATTTCAGTCTTAGAATAATTATAACGAAATATATCAATGAATAGTCCAATGCCAGATTTACCGAAATTCTCAAAAAACACCTTCTCTCCTTTTTATAAATTTGTCTATTAATGACATTATACGATAGCAGTCTATTAAATGGGCCAATTTAGTTTTGGCCTCGAGAACTCTAAAACATGTCTGTCGTTCCGAGCACTAGTTAGACATTAATAGAAATCAAGGGAACAATCAATGAACAGTTGTTTCAGTCGTCACATTAAAATACTTCTTCTAATTCTTTTTAATTACGCACACCGCAAAAGGGCGGAATTGCTATAATTACGTGCTTTAAAATGCTACTAATGAGAATTTAACTACAAAAGCAACGCAAACTCTTTCAGGAATGCGAGAAAGTACTACACGAAGTTGCAGTGAGTTGAAGGTTTTTATTTATGAAATCGCTCCGCCCTGCGCTAGTCTGCGTGGCACGGGTTTAAGACGAATTCCCGCGTCTGTAGTCCCGCGTTACCGTAGCTATATGCGACTGCCGCGTTATCTCCCAACGTTTATCGAAAATCGAGAAAGACTAGTTTTTTGGACCCGACATAACGTTTCCACAGTTCACTAACATGAGAATTTTGCGCAAGAAACTTACGAGATACAAACCACATTGGAGATTTTTGAGTTTTATGCACACGGGGATCATATAATTTGCTTGTGAATATGAATTTGACGTAATATGTGATAATTACCGAATGACTATAGTAATTTTATTAGACTAAGTCTTTAATTTAAAATTAAGCCTATACTTTTAGCACGATCTATGTAAACATTTTCAGTTTTACAATATCCAGATTTCTACATATAACTAGCATTAAAATAAAAATTCTGATAATACAGGAACGTTACTACTATTTCTTTAAGAATGAATACTAAATCAAGCGTGTTCAATTGATCACCATGAACGGATATAAATATTTTTTTAATGTTGCTAGTAAAAATACATGTATTGCATAAAATCACGCACTTTTAAAGTTTAATGTAGATGCATCAGGCAAAATGTGTCGATGGTTCATCAAGCGACCGCCGTCAACGTAAAACCCTTAAAATTGAAAAAGGGACATCAGCACTTGACCTTCCGAATTACGTAGCTACGATTCCTTTATATTTTAAAATACAAATCACGTTTCTGCGATACCCATTAAAACGCGAAAATGATAGTAGTGTTAAATAAATAGAGGGCAGAGAGTGTAGCCGGCGCGCGGGCGGCGGGGCGGGCGGGGCGGGCGGGGGCGAGCGCGCAACAAATAACAATATATTAGTTCCCGCGGGAGCGAGAACAGAACTTGGCTCTTACTGCCGGACGCGCGGTCGTAGGGCTGCGCGCACCACGCGTTTGTCGATATTTTCGGATATAGACTTTTTTCAAATAAACCTTATATTGAATGAATTGATGATATTATTAAAGAAGAACCTAATTACCCGAAACCAATGAGCTGCATAAAACGATCGAAGAATGTCAGTGACCTATCATGTGAACGTATGATGAGTGTACGCATCTCGTGGAAATCTACCTTCTGTACTTACCCTTCTGGAAAATAGACGCGAGCTTATAAATAATATCAAAATAGCTCTTTTACACAAAGTAAGATTAAACAAAACTGAATTAGATTGAAAGCAAGAAAAACCAGTCTCGTCAGTTAGTCGACGTGCCTTGATTACCACTTTTAGATTGTACATATATTTTGGATATAAGTTTTGATCGTGAACTTCGATCTTTATCCAACGACACAGTAATGAATTTTTTGTATGTAAAGAACATATATATGTATTAATATTTTCAAGAAGTCAATGTGTTTTCTTCTGAAACTATTTATATCCAGAGAAAAAATTGGAGAGCGACATATTATATTTTTTATAAATTCACGCCTATTTCTCGGTAGAGTAGGCAGAACTTACAGATTCTCACATGATACGATCTTTGGATATCTTTCTTGCTTCATTGACATCCATCAAACTTTTCGTACACACTCGTCTGTTTCGTGTCCTTATAATTAACCCCAACCTCTTCTTAGGGTTTCGATCCAAAATGGCAAAAACCGAACCCTTATAGTTCTGTCATGTCCGTCCGTCTGTCCGTGTGTCACGAGTATTTTATTAAAAAACTATAAGTCATATGTTGATGAAATTTATAGTGTAAGTCTCTTGTATAATCCATTACTTAGACTGGTAGTTAAGTCCAAAAAGAAATATTCCTAAGAGGGCTCTCCATAAATGTAAAAGAAGCTGTAAAAAAATTGTTTCAATAAACATCAACGTGTGGCACATTATTGGCCAGTTCTTTTAAAAATATTATAAGATTTATGAGCAATTTTTATGATTTCTTGAATAGTTTCTGAAATAAACGCTTCGAAAATAGCAGATATTGTCACCGTTCCCCCTTTTTTTCTAAACCGTATGTCTGAAAATATGAAAAAATAACAAAGGTAACGCTTAATAAATACTTTTAAAAATTTATTTTAAGCATGATCGGATATACCGTTTTTAAGTCATTGCTAAAAAATTGCACTTCTCAACTAAAGGACATAAGTGCCATGAAGATACACTCTTTTGCTGATGCACTTTAGTTTACATTAGGTTAATAGCAATAGTCGACATACCTACTTGTTTTTTTAATTATAGGCAACTAAAATGCTAATACCTCTTTTGTGCGTGAAACATGAAAAAGTCGGAACAACGTAGTTTTTTTAGCTACTGTGATTTTTTTTGTAATAACAGCTTCAGAACCTTATACAGTGTGCGTCACCCCATAGGCTTTTAGCTGGTTTTTGAATATGCCGTCAATTTAGTTTGCAAAGGATTTTTAAGGTGACTCTTTCTGACCTTTCCAGCACATACATTCCCTTTACAGATTTTTTTTGATAGTCTATTTTCATCTACCCTTTCCTACCGGCCATACCACCGCAACGTACCTTTTTTTACTCTGAGATACCAAACCTTATGTACAGATTTTGCCCTATGAGAAGAGTAATACCTCGAGAAGTGTCGGTCTATAGTCATTTAATCAAACGTCCTCTATACCTTTGTGTCTACGATAGTACTGTCAACGTCACTAAGTTTTATACACCTTACATTTAAATGGTATGCCTATAAAATTAAGAAAATTTCACTATCAATAAATACCACGTAATGTATTTTCAGACCTTTTTTTATATAATAATGGAACAATCGATGTCGGTGAGCGGACGCGGGGCCCCTTCTCAGAGCTTTCACGCTGCATCTCGATTTAAGCGGCGGCGCAGACACCCGCCCGCGCTTTCATGGCTTCATTTAATACAATACCCGCTTTTATTTATTAAACAATTTTTTAACGATTTCCCGGCTGCCCCCGTCACCTAAGTATTTCGATAAGTCTGTAAATTTTCTTGTGTAAAATGTTTCTAATCCGTGTGCCAACTGTTACTACTAAAAATGTTAAGTGCGTGTCGCACCAAGCAAAACGCAGAGTTTCATAGCTGTCTCTCGCGATATGGGGACTTGAAGAGACTTCTTCTTGTATACTACAATCCCATTAATCTAGTCCTCGGTTTAACGACTAATAACATTTAAAGAGGGGCCCACACAGGATGGGTGCTAAGCATGTTAAGATTTTGTATTTCAATAATTTTGCACGATTTATAAACTTGTATTTACTACCTGTTTTAAACAAGTAACAATGACATTTAAGTCATTTTAATACAATTCGTATGAAATTTTTCTTTTCGTTTTTTAAGGACATTTTATAAGTTCATCGACCATTACTCATTGTCTAATAAAGCTTACTCGGATGTGTAGTTTTCCTTTTACCTTCGTTGTATGTGCTACTGCCTTTTCGCACATCTAAGAATAACCATTTAGCTAACAGGGGGGTCGGAACAATCGAAAAATGATTTTCATAGACTTGCAATGTTCTTGAATGTGCTATCAAACGTATTCAATGTGCTATCAAACGATAACCTATACTATGAGATAGGTTAAAAAAATCTTCTATAAATTTTTGTTCCTTATAAATACCCTACCCTATAATTTTTTTTCATGGTTTTATACGACTACTTTCTCGCCATGATTAATATTATACTCATAAGTTAAGGCGTGGATAGATAGGTAGACAGACAGACTGATGGATGGTCCGACGAACGGACGTGGCAAAACTATAAGTGTTCACTTTTGACTACGAAACCCTAAAAAGGGTATATAGGAGGGCCGAATATTGTATTAAGATTTTATGAACCCACGAGATATAGGCTTGAAAATATGTAAGCATATACTATACTGATAAATTACAACATTATTTAAAAAAAAGTGGTTGAAAAGAAATAATTATGAAAATGCAAATTAACTCGAAATCAACGCAAACAAAGTTGTAGCTGAAGGCTAGTATAAGACAAAACACTATGCTTATTAACCCAGTGGTTAAAGTTAGTACGGCCTTAATAAACTCGAAACCCTATCGCATGCTCTGATATGTATTCGGTCGTCTTTTGATCTGACTGCGCAACACAAAGGAGGGTAATATGTTTGTCAGTCTGTATATGGACATGTGTTATTATTTTGATGCTCTAAAAACCAAACGCGTGGACCGATTTTCCTGATTCTTAGGTCAGTTGATTTGTCATATTGTTGTGTCAAACAATATTTGTCTTATTGTGTATACAAACTTTATTAATGTATTGACATGAATCATAAAATGTCGACTGATAATGACCAGATACTGCTCAATAAGCCGTAGTGTTGCCATTAGTCGTCTGTGTTATCTCGTGGTCGGCCGTCTGCTGTTATTAAAGCTTTACGCATATCTGACCAATTTAAGTGGTTCCAACTATATGTGTAGGCGACAAAATAGGTAGGCGGTCTAGACAACGTATCTAAGCTAACAGTTGGTTTAAGCTTGTTCACCAGTATGCTGCAGAACCCCTTAAATTTTTGAGAAACAGGTGTACATTTTCGCCTTTCTGGCCTTGCACCCCTTTAAAACTCGATGCTATTGAAGCCATTAAAGAAATATGAACTGGGATATTTTCTACATTTACTTCATTTAAACTTTCCGAATGGATTGCTTCATTATCATCCAACTAAGCCACAGTGCTATTGATAGTATGGATTCGACATAATTAATTTACATTATGCCCACTAGAAACGTGTGATTTGTTTACACTTCTGAAATTACTCAATGATAAAAATGTAGTTACTTTTAGACAATTTGAATTGATTTGTATTATTAATGTTAACGCCGATGTAATCTAGTGTAAGTTATCTGTTCTGGTTGCACGTAGAATGTTAAAAAATGGAACTGGTTCCTTAAGAGTATCGTAATAAATCACATAATCTCTTCCATTCTCACTTCAAGTACTGGCACCTATAGGAACACAAGAATGCCAGTTGGTGAAATAATATCATTTGGTTATTAAATCCTGAGATTTGCGATTACTAGACATTGTAATTAGTGCATGTTTCTGTGTCACATCTAAGTCGCTTCTGTTTGCAGAACCTTAAAAGTTACCATGAAAACTCGCATCTTCCTTGTAATCTATTGAAAAAGATTTATCAAACATTGCACATTACAACGCTCACTACACCCAAGTGTATTTTTAAATAACCTCTTTCGTGTATTGGATGTGCAGCAAAGATATTTATTAATAATTGTCTAATTAAGCCTTTTTATTTCAAACTTAGTGTTGTTCGAGAATTTTACCAGTTTTTACTTAGGGTAAGTGTTTTCTATTCCTTTCTCGTCTAACTTGGCTTTGCGCGGAAGTCTCAGCGGCTTTTATTTGGGATATATGTTTTCTTGTTGTGATTCTGTCTCGTTATTTAAAGTAAGTACTTTTTTTTCTAATCTAATGTGTTTGTTTGATTATCTTCTTTGGTAAATTTATCTTTTCGTTTGTTCTTGGCTTTTTCTAGTTTTTTTTTTCATATTTCAATCTCACTTGTATCGGATACTTACAGTTAGCCCCACAGTGATCCAGATGGACGGATAAAGTAAAAATTATAACAAGGTGCGCCTTAGCGATAATATATTCTTTGACACCCTATTGCCATTCAGTACATCAGCATGGTCATGGTCATGGAACTTTACTTGGGTGCATTATATTCTACCGTTTAATTCCATTCGAACCTTAATCGCGCCTGATTTAGAAGTCTTCCTACACCTAGACAGGTGGTAAACTAATGATAACAACGACCATCTTACCGATTCCTGCAATTACAAACAAGTCGAAACTCTACAAGTTTGCAACGTTTTGTAACAGAGTAAATTTTTTACTACTATTCAACTCCATCTGAGGCCCTCGAAAAAATAAAAATGATGGGTTTGTGTGGTTTTATAACATAGTTTCCATGGCCAACTTTAGACTCCACCACCAAACTCGGGAACAACATCTAGCACCAAAACGCTTTATAAGACGAATCAAACGAACCCAAGCTTGATGCGTTTGTGTAGTTTTATTACGCAGGTTCCATGGTCACCCATTGTTTCCATTTTCAGATCCTGGATATCATGTTGTACCAGAGTGCTTTTCAAGACAAAACAAATGAGCGAAAAGTCTATAAGTTTATCTCGTTGAGTTTATCTATGGCCATTTTGCGACTCCATGATCAGAACTTGGATATAAACAATTTAAAATATTGAGAACTAGAGTCTTATCAAGATGAATTAAATGAGCCCTAACTTGACGGAGTTGCGTTGTTTAATAACGTAGTTTATATGGCCACCTTTAGGTTCCAACGCCAGATCAGTTCCATGTCAAAATAATATTGCATTCTCATCTTATTTACATATGCATACAAAATTTCAGATCATTCGGAAAATGGGAAGTAGGTCAGATATAGCTTCAAAATTTGACCCCTTCCTATACACACATATATTAATAATAACAGGGCAAATTAAATAAAGGCCTGTATAAATTACTGCTGAGTAACAAAAACATAAAAATATAAACCTTGTGTTACTCATGTTCATGTTTTAATTTATTTTGAAGACATAGTGTAATAGTTATTTATACAGAAAGAGCAGACTCTGTTCTTGAAGCGATAACTTATTTTAAGCCTAACGATTGGGAAGGATTCTATATTCAATGCACGAGTGAAACTACAGTTTCTAAGAATCGTGAGTGAACTCCTGAGGGACTCAAAGGTTGTAGACCCAAATAACTTTGGTTTCGTGTGAAATACATAGCTTTTAACATCTAAAATTTGGATTAAATGGAATTTAGTTATTCTTTTATTAAAATTAGACTAGATATTATTAGTATTTTCTGAATATTAAACATTTTTTTCTATACTTTTGTTTTTTAGTGAGATCTGGTGCGTAGATAGGAGTAGGAGGAATCTTTATATCGACTGATCACGCTGTAAAGTACAATAATAACACTGATTCTATTGATTGCGATTTGAATGAAAAAAACTCATGGGATTGAACTGTTATTTTTAAGAGTTGTACTAAATTAAAAAAAAACACGTGTGGCACTCGGGGACTGCCGCGGTAAAGCTATTGCATAGTATTTTTTATTAACTTATGCAATTATAATTATTTACTTATTTTATTTATGCAGTGTTTTTTTTGAGGAGGTGCCCTAACGCCGAAACTCTAAGCAGGCATGAGTCACCAGATTGCGGGGCAAAGAGGAGGATTACGCATGCGCAGTAACGCCGATACAACCAATGCCACCTAGAGGCGAGTTGCTGAACTAAAGAGACAAGCGTGATATTTCAAAAAAGTCATTAAAAGCTCTGCTATTCATCGATAGATGACAAAAGTAAAAAGTATCACCGCTGTGCCGGTCGGAGTGGGGGGTGTTAGGTTATTTTCGTTACGGAATTTCTGGATTCGGTCTCCACGTTCAAGGCCCGCGATAGAAGCTATGCAATAGCTTAAACTATTATATTAATTACTATACATTTTGTGTCAATGGATAAAAAAGAGCAACCCTTAAATTTCTCGTCCGTTTTTCTCATGGTGAATCAGCATTTGGAGTGGGTGGTGACCTTATTATCATTATGGTGCAGTTTTGAGGCGTAAGAGAAAATTTTAAATCGTAAAACATATCACCCTAAAATCTATTCGCTTTGATTAAATTTTTCTACAGACGTCGAAATCCAATTTGTAATAAAAAAACTCAAGGTTTGCTCTTTTTTGCTCAATGATACGTAATAGACTAGGCAATAAAATTAGGACAATATTGTAAATTGCATGGAACAACTTGAAAGCCGAGCAGTTAAGCCCCACGGTTTTTTTAATATATTCAGATACGGCTTAATAGCCCTTCCCATATAATTTTTTTTATAGTTCAGAGAGTTGATGTCAATGGTAAGAGATGGTCTGGATTTGTGGTCCGCAACGGAGTACCACAGGAATCGATTTTTGGTCCTTTTTTAGTCTATATTAACGGTTTGTCCAAACTTTATGGAGATGTTCATGAGAAGATACCTACTGTTTGTAGATGACGCATCATTGCTATTTAAAATCAAAAAAAACAAAAGCTCGCTTATGACGATGTGAAAATTGCTGTGTCGAAAGTAGAGAAACAATTTACTACAAATAACCTACTTCTTAAGAAAGAAAACGAATCAATAAAATGCATGCTTCCAAATGCATGTCCTAGCTCCGTAATTATTTTGATGCAAAATCAGGAATTAGATTTTGTTGATATTGCTGTATTCCTGGGTTTACTCCAGAAAACAGACTTCAATGGAGTCCTCGCATTAGCAAGTTGAAGGGCAAGTTGATCTGTTGTTCAAACCATACGAATTTTGTCGCATGTAGAAACTGCCAGATTAGTTTATTTTGCCTGTTTCCTTAGCCTCAAGTCAAATGCTATTTTTCTCTAGGGACATGCCGCAAATGTATATAGGATTTTCGTATTGCAGAAGCGAGCTATTCAAGCAATTTACAAACCGGGGCCTCTAGTACCTTTAGGAGTAACTTTAAGGAAATTGCAATCTTGACTTTAACAATCACAATTTACATACCAAAATTCAACTCATGCAAAAAAAAAAAAGAATTTGGACATGTTCAACAAAAAAGAAAATAGTGATCGACATAAATTCAATACGACAATTAAAAATAAACAGTGTTTATATGTCGGTCGATTACCTAAAGTGACTTTTTATCTAGTTGTCTTTTTCTGTAACGATTTTGTTTTTCATTGTTATTTTATATAATTTAATTTGAAAAGAACTTAAAGAGCTTTAAATTTCTTGCTCGTTCTTCTTGAGGGCAAAGTGGCTTCCGAACGAGTTGTAGATTCATATTATAATGGACGTATTTCAAAAGTTATATATAACCTATGAAGTAAAAAGATTTTGAATTTCAATTTGAATAAAATTATACTAGTTTTTACGTCTTAAACTCCCTTTTACGATGTTACGATAATCCAAAGAATAAAGTATGCATTCATGAAGATGATCCGATACCATACATCGATATCGATGTTGTTCAGAAGTACCGATATGGTCAAATTAAATGAACAGAAAACTGTCAACACTGCTCGGCACACAGCACTCGGTAACAGAGCTCTTTTCAAACGCTCGTGACTCTCCGTATTAGGGGTATAGTGCTGTACACAATATCCTATACAACAAAAGTGCTATCGATTATTTGGAAAGTAAATTAATAATAGCGTCATGGACTTAAAACATCGTCGACTATGTCGATTGCATCCCTTATTACTGAGTATTTCGACACTGCACGTTAATAACGTGAAAAGTGTATCGAGACAGAAGGAAGTTGTTTAGAACACAATTAATTTTGGTGTTTACAGAAAAAAGAATTACAATTCTTTTTAGGGTTTTAACATATTTTGAAGTAGTTGATGACCTGATGCTGACTTTAAGTATTGAGATTTGACAGTAATATTTTGTAGTACGCTATTGTTGATTAGAGTACTAGAAAATACATAAAATATTTCATTTATATATAATGTCTAAGTAAAAAATACACGGAAAATTAAATTTTGAAATAACTTCAAATTTCATGCATCCATTTTCATTATTTTTTTTAAAATAATCACTCTACTGTAACAAAGAAATATTATTAAATGTATTACACGATCATGAATCTTAAAAAAAATATACATTATGGTGGTGGAAAACTCTAACAGAAAATTTTTAAATTATAAAATTACATTCACGTTTCCAGCCGGTTAAAGTATATTATTAATCCAGTCCGATCTGGGGGTAGGTGTGAACGCAAATTTTTTTAATAAAATTGGTCGCGAGTTAATACAGCCGGTTCGCAGCGGGGATTCACCGCGGGGGGGTTGTTTGTAGAAAGAGGGGCTGCAGCAAACCGCGTGTACTTTATTATGAGTTAATGTGTACGCGCCCGCGCCGAAGATGTTACAGTGCACGGCGCCGCGAAATATTAGGTCAGCTGTACCCCTTCCTAACTTTCATAGAGAGAGTTTGTAAATTTAGTGCTATATTTACTTTACGAACTTGTCATGTAAAGACATGACAAGTTCTAAATTATGAGTGGTACAATAAATGTAAAAATATTAATACGAATCTGTACTTATATAATTACCAGCTGTATTCTTCTAAAGAAACATCTCCATAAAATGCATTAATTGCACCTCTTCAAGTTCCGTACAGAATAGACAATGAGATTTAAACGCCTGCAGTATGCAGTCACATGCAGCATGCATTGACCCTTGGATCTATTCTTCCATTACGAGCTCGTTCCACGAATTGGGTGAATTATTGATTCGAAAGGATTGAATCTGTCAATTCAACACCTAAATCAACACCTAAGCAAGTGTTAAGTTTTTATTTATCTTAATCGTAGCGATAGAATTTGTCCTGAAATGCACTTAAAAACTGTATCTAATTAATTGGCGGTTAATAAAAAAAATGTATTTTTCCTCATTCTGTTTTCAATCGTTGGCAATAACCCCGACTCATACTTGCCGGCTTTCATTACATGATCTTGTACTATAAAACTTGCACTGTGAGCACACCGAGTTAGAACACTCGTATTATCTTCTTTTTTTTCAACATAGCAAAACAAAAAAACAAAACGTGTGGCACTCGGGGAATGCCGCGGTAAAGCTATCGCATAGCATTTTTTATCAACTTATGCAATTATAATTATTTATTTATTTATGCAGTATTTTTTTTTTCTTTGATATTAATTCAAGTTCTTTATCATTTTCTTCATTAATAAATGCAATTTGTTTGGGAGAACGTCTGTCATAAAATAAAGTATTTTGGCAAAATTTTGACTGGTCACTTATTACGGCCCAATCGATACAACTTTCAATGGTAGGATAAATAGAGATGTAAGACAGCCTTTAAAGGTAAGACGAACAGACAACGACTAGATGGCGTAGGCTTAGTAATAGGGTCCCGTCGGTATCCTTTGCGACGGAATCCTAGATATCGCATCGCGTGTCTCGCCCCAAGAGTTCCGCTCTCCGTGCACCACCGTTCGGCTTCACCCTTGTGCATATTCGTATTGTAATAAAGTTACACGGTTTTTAACTCGAGTCACCCGTCCTCCCCGCACCCCGCTCCAGCGCCCTAAATATTTCACGCGGATGCGTATAGGCCAAAATACTCATTAACGGAGGCCATTTTTCATAGGAGCTATGATGAGTTTCGTTTATTTTTTAGTAGATAAATTATTTATTTG
Organism: Eumeta japonica; assembly: GCA_005406025.1. NCBI lineage: Eukaryota > Metazoa > Arthropoda > Insecta > Lepidoptera > Psychidae > Eumeta > Eumeta japonica. Next base: position 136,629 of record BGZK01000617.1, on the reverse strand, counting down.
CTTACACGTATAAAGGTCGCTTGATGTCAGGTAATACTTTTGATTGTTAGGTACTTCTAACCAAATTATCGAATTAGTGTTCGACTGACAAAATGAATGTCAAACGTTTATAATATTATAAACACGGAGGTATATTTGTTTTCGTGTTCGTCCTGCAATCACGTTTGAATTTTTGGACTAAATCTTATAAAAATATTTATAGAGATAGATTGTGTTACGTAAAGTAAAAATTATAATTGATTATTACTCACAGGTCTTAGAGCTCCAAGAGAGGGTCGATTTGAACATATAAGCTGGCGTTAGAATTAAGAGTGGGCCCGAGATCAGAATCGACTGTGAGGGCAGAATTTGAAATGAAAGTAAATCCGAGTTCGGGTGCAACAGTGGTCTCAGAATAGGGTAGTTTGTATATATTTTTATATGCAATTATGCATAGTACATTATCTAAAGCTCTTTTATTTGAATAATAGTGCAGTGAAAGCGTTTTTTTGATGACTTTAAAATACCTGAGTAATGATTTTTAAAAATCTGTCGTCTCGAGTAAACAATGTTGCTGAGTACTAGAACTTAGCAACGATATTGTTTACTAAAGGCATAGTTGCTACCTGCGAAGTCATATGTGGGGGGGGGATCAAATGGACGCCAGAGTTCACAGGCTGTTTTAAAACTCCGAGCTGACTAATATAGGTGCATTTTTTAAACTTAATAATTAAAATTAATTTTGATCAGCAGAGTTGCCGTGTTATGAACTGAAAATATACTAGAAGCAAAGATAAATGTAAATTTTATAGATTTCTAAATTAAAGTACTAACAAAGTTCTAAAATAAACCAAAGAACTAAATAGATTGCTGTAATAAGAATGCAAACGTTAATATTACCTAACTCTATTATCTTTTTAAAAATAACAATAACCAAAGCCGACATTAGGAAGTTTATAAATTATGTATGAACAATTATTTTAACACTGAACATGGTTTTTCGATCGTGTCAGCAGTCGTGAGTTTTAGGTTTAAGTGAATGATCTAGGTGTCAAAAGATGCGTATGCATAAGTACTCATGGTAGTAAAAAAATTGAAAAGGCTTGACGATTTTTAGGAAAATTGCAAACAAACGTTAAAAATTGACGTTACGTGGAGTTTTTTAAAGACCACTAAATTTTAAACCGATTTAGATTTTTTTTTTGGGTTTCTTATTTTCATATTGAACATTGACCGAACATCTGGAGTGCCCATTTCGTTGTTGAAAACATCATTTTTAGAATCACGATCATTTTTGTCAGCCGTTTCACGATTAAGTTATGCGCGAATGCGAACGCAAGTGTTGATATCGGTTTGTAATGACTAAAACCGGCTAAAGACGTGTCGAACCACGCGCTGGGTGGGTTCCGTGGTTGCCCGTCACAATATATTAAATTAGGAGGGAGCTTTTGAATTGACATTATGAATCTAGTAATTGAGTTCACAGTTCAACGTCTATAAAAGTCTAACAAAATCTAAAAATATGTTATGGATTTATCATTTTATATTTTCATAATTTAAGATGGCTCATAAACTTATATATTACTTCCTATTACCTGCGTTACACAATCAACTAGGCTAAGTAATTTTCAGTGGAACTGGTACAAAATTCAATTTTTTAAGAACATTTTACAAGTTGGTCAATTTTTAGTTATCAACTGGCAAAGCTTTGCCTAGGAGATGGAAGGGCACACTTGAGGCTAACGATAATTAGTAATTTATAGCTCAATATTATGCAAACAGAATCCTAAACCGAAAAATAATTTTCACGAAACCTCAATGTTTTTGAATGGGTTATGTTCCGTGTTATGTTATGAATTCCGCACCATGTTATGAACGGGAAATAAAATCATCTCATTTTCGTATGGGGGGAACGTACGAACGTCTTATGGCAAGCGACTTGAATACATAATTTTTGTTTTTTTAATATTCCTTAAAAATGTTGCGAGATAATGAGTAAGCTTCCCTTAATTTCTCAGCAACGTCGAAATTTTGCCTTTGATGATTGTTTATGGCTTGAATGCAATTTTATGAGCGATTGATTGAAACTTTTTTTGTAGCTATTTACCAGTATCATTTGAAACTAAAAGAAAATGTCTTTTAATTTCACAAATATGTAACAATTTAATTGAGAAATAAACTTTTAATTGCTTTTTGTTTTTTATTATTCCGAGCCAAATGGAAAAAACGAAACATAGTTTCGTCATGCCCGTCCGTCTGTCCGTGTGTCACGGGCATTTAAAACCTACAAGACGTATATTGATGAAACTCATAGTGCTAGTATCTTGTACTAAAGCTGCCATTTACTTTGGTAGTTAAATGACAAAAATAAATATTTCTTGGGGGGCACTCCGTACATGTAATAGAAGTTGAAAAAATGTTTTTCAGCAAATGTCAACGTGTGGCACATATTTCGACGTTATTTTAAAAGCACTTTAAAGTTTTTAACCAATTATTTTCATTACGTGAATAATTACGGAAATAATATTTCAGAAATTTGCAGAAATTGTTTCCCATCCTTTATTTTCTAAACCGTATGTTCAAAAAATATGAAAAAAAATAACAAAGGTAATATTTAATAAATACTTAAAAAAAATGTTTTGAACAAAATCAGATATACCCTTTCATTTTTGAGTTATTGCCGAAAAACTGCAGTTCTCAGCAAAAGGACGTAAGTGCTATGAAGATAAGCTCTTTTCCTGATGCACTTTAATTTATACTTGTTTAATAGTAGTAGTCAACGTACCTACTTGTTTCTCTAGGTCTAGACGACTAAAGTGCTTATAACTATTATCTGCGGGAAACGTGGAAAAAGTGTAACAACGCACTTTTTTTCATCTGTAGTGCATTTCTTTGTATTAATGGCTTCGGAACCTTACAGTGAGCATGGTCGGACATGCTCTTAGCCAGTTTTTTTTATTTGTCCTTAGTCAAAGAATAATCTTTGTTATGCTTTCATATTTCTTAACCAAATAAACATTCAAATATTTCCTTACTTAATTTTTTTGGCCGATATCATACAAATAAATAGAAGGAAAAATATCAATTGCCACTTTATCAAACTTGCACAGATTTTTTTTTAATCATCAGATGTTCTATTCCTACCCAAGAGGCCGGCAAAGCTGGGAGGACTCCTCGGGGCTTGCATGTGTTCGTGGGCGGCGATGAGTATCTACTGCCTGGTGATTCGGAAGCTCGTTTGCCCCGTTAATATACTATAAAAATGCATAAATCTATGGAGATATTAATGTTTATTGAGGTTTTCTTGAATGTATTATTTTTGTAAACGATTCCGACGTGAGTGAGAATTCGTAGTACAATGGTATATTCACGCTTATATTTCTCAGAGGGGTGGTTAAAGCTATCAAATCGCTTCACTTGAGACGATTTTAACACATTATTTTTGTGTTATTATAATTCGTCAATCCCTTAACGCATACTTGTCCGCTGTGGAAATTTAAAATATCTTCCCTAATATTCCACCAATTTGGGTTTTTCAACACATTCTTGGACAACCTTTTGTTAATACTACCACCAGTCTATTCAGGCTAGATATTTTTTTTATTTTGTATTTAATAAAAAAAATTGATTTCAAAAAGCCTTAAACTAAAAAGTTAATAATAATAATCTCTGAAAGCTACAATGAAAATTAGCACGTAAAACTATTATTAATCAAATATTCATCGTAGGTACTTAATCAATTATTGAAGTGAAACTTCTTTATCGGCGTATGGGAGAAATTTTATAGCAATGTAACGTTTTTCTGTTACGCGCCATCTTTATTTCTGGGTAACATTTTTCCGTTACGCGCCATATTTATTCAATGTTATTAATGTCATCGTGGCATAAACATAATTGTTACTAAGGCCACCTGTCACATATACTTTCTGTCAACACCCTAGATCTATTTACAGTTTGTATATATTACATTTTCCTATTATCTAAGTTGAAACCTTTTTAACCGACATACATGAACTATATCTCACATTCTTTCATTGAGTGACTCGATTTTATATGTAGCGTTCGATAATTTTCCTACAATTCTATATGGCCCTTTATATCATCGCATTAATTGAAAAGTTTTACCTATCACCCTTCTAGGTACATATACCATTACCAAGTCTCCTACATGAAACTCTGAACATTTCTATTTCTGAAACTCAGTAGTGACGTGAAAAATAATATTTCAATTAAGTGATTAGCGAAAAAATTTTTATAAAGTTATTGGCAAAAGGAATAAAAGATATTTATTCTAATTCCAGTGGATTTCTAACAGAAGTAAGTAATTAAACCTTTTTTCTAATACATTCAACACGTGGGTGTGATTACGGTATTTATTTTTTTTAAGCTTATTTCAGGTTAACCTTAGTTTTTGATTGTAAATATCAGTGAGTTAAGCCATTAATTTCAAAAATATATAATAACGATAACAATAATAGTAATAATTCTATTATAATTAATGAAATGCTATAATCTTAGTAGCAGAAAGGTGAAATAATTGTATTATTTTTGTATCCACGTCTATGATAATAAAAGCCTTTTGCATAAACTTTATCTAATTTAGCTTTATTCAGCCAATTTCTGTGAAGTTGTAAATAGTAAATCATTTTTCTAAAAATGATGTCAAAAAGAAGTTTCACTTCTTACGTGTGTACACTAATACACACACACTTTTTTTTTTGTTGAGTCAGTGCTAGTCAACATAAGTTTGCTTGCGTGCTCTCCCGCTTCACGCGTTGTCTTTTAAGTATTATTATTATAAGGGATTGCGTTCAAAATTTAGGATGTTTCAAAATTTAGGATACATACATTATGTGATTAGGTTTAAGTAGATATTTTGTGTCATGTAGAAGATGCTTTAGCTGACACCGACTCTAAAAAAAAAAGGAATTGATTAAGTAAGTATTGTGATTTGTTAGTACTCTTTGAAAAGTTCCACTATCCATCTCTTGGCTTTATCCTCAGACCCTCGTCATAACGATGTAATGTATGGGATTCGTCAAAATAATTCAAATAAGCCAAAATCTAGGGATTACTAGTAGTCATTAAAGAGTAGTATTTTCTGTTCGCGAAAAAAATTGCCTGCACACTTGAACCTGCATACGGCGTAAATAGTTATCTGATTTCAATCCATAATAGTTAATATAGAAGAGTTTCGAATGTGTAATTTGTAAATAAGAGATATCGCTTTTTTGCGGCGGTTCTATAGTGTAATGTAAATAATAGTAAGGTTTTAATACAATGAACAATATTGGAACGAAGTTCCTTACGGCGGGCTAGGAGGAGATAGAGATTTTGCTGCGCGACCGAACTGAAAAAACTGTGATATTAAAACCGTAAGAAAAAGCCCGTGGAATAAAACCGTAAGAATAAGAAAAAGTCCGTGGAATAAAACCGTTAAATGAGACGTGCGCAGGCGCGACAGTCGTATATTTTTAGATATGTCGTTATTTTACTGCGCGTTTATTGGCGCAAGGTGACGCGAGCTCGGCGAACGGCGAGCGTTGATTGGTGGATCACACCGGGAACGGTTGGCATGAGGCCGCGCGACTTCGCGCGATTACTGAGAATCGGTCGGGGTTATTTTCCATTAAGAAATATGTGATGATTGAAGAACAGATAGTAAGGAGTAAATGTCATAATTCCACTACAACGATCACCAAACGATTTAAGTAGCATCTTATAATAAAACATATTCCTGTCATAACACTTAAATTACATAATTTTTTTTTTTTGCTAATTGTGTCGATTCTACATTAGCCGAAGGAACTTCGTTCCTACCTGGTGTCCCACGACACCACTCGTCTTTTTTTTGTAAATAAAGATATGAGTTCGCTGGTGTTTTACTTTCAAAATGCATTATGGATTTATGCAGTATAAACTTGGTAAATCCTTCGTAGGGTGGACTACGTGATATAGAAATCGGCGGCTCTCATTACGGTAGGGTCGCCAATCGCTGACGATAGATGTTCAGGGCCGCCAAATCGCGGCACCCGTTTTGACCCGGCCCGGATTCTATGTCTAAAAACAGCATAGTTGTCTCGACGGTACGGCTTCCAATCAAGGACAGATTTTCAAATCCGGGCCTTTTAGGAAAGAAGCCGCAGGGCAAACAGGTTACCACCATCTCAGAACCTCCGTTATGTCGGTAGCAACTAGGAGAACCGCTCATCCAACCTCCAATACAGTAGCCACCTCTCACAGAAACAAAATCCCTACAGTCTCCGATTTAGCGCAGGAGATGCCCATTTTAAAAAAAGAAATGACTTAAATGACAAAAATACTGATATCAGTAGTCCGGGCAATTAATACCAGACAGGTCTCGACTCAACACAAACTTGAAGGCCCGACCTTGGCCGGAATATTGGCCGGAACTAAACCTTTGGATCCTGTATTAGAACCCCGAACAATTCAGGGAGACTTGCGAGCTTAGTCACTTCTCTTAGCTCGAGGACATACATGTCGTCCTGCTGAGCAAAGCCAAACTATGTTCTCAACAAGAACTGCGGGTACCAAACTTCATCACCTACCGCACGAAATCTTTCCCCACGGAATGGTTTGAAGAGGCACGACGGTGTTGTTTGGAAAGGACGAGACGATAGAATAGACCAACTATGTGTCAACACTTTCAATGGGCATACGAGTCGGTTTGACGGAGGAAGAACTAAGAATATTTGCAGCCTACATACTATCAGAAATGTTCTATGCGTCCAGGACATCCACGTTATTTCTAACGGCCCAATTCCCATGCTCCTACACAGAGATCTTAATGCCAAACATAGGGCGTGGGAATCTCATTAAGTGAATGAGGCCGGGAGACGCCTCATGGAAGAACTGAGTCCCGGGGAAATGAAGTGTTGGGGCCCGACACACTGAGCCACTTTCCAATAGATCCACACCACCGTGCTGTACATAGTACTCAATCAAAGGGTGGGCTGGCTCACGCACGTAGTTACTTACGGTATGGACGCCCAGCATCTGCTCATCCTATTCACTGTCAGAATAGGAGCACGGCATTAGTCGCCGAAACGAACAAGGCAGCGGAGAGCAGGGCGATTTTTCAGAAGTCCCTAGAAACGCTGCACCTGGGATCGCAAGTAGCAACCGCAACTGACAAGGAAACAGCCGCCAACCTGTAGGTGTATAAGATAAGAGAGGCCCAACTGGCAGCCACGATTTCCCTAACAATCTATACGTCACGACGCGGGGACCTGTCCACCTCACCTCAAAGGAAAAATCCAGCTGAGAAAGTCCGTACAAACTACAAAACATTGTGTTGCCCCTGCTCAAAAGAAAAGTCCCAGGAGTAGATGGTATTTCGACGTTAGCATTGTGGTAACTATCAAAGAAGGCAATGGTGGTCATGAAAAGGCATTCAATGGGATATTCCGAACCAGACACATTCCTGACAGGGTGTGGTACGATGGACTTCTCTACAAACTAATGAATACACCGCTACTACCCGCTCAGATACGAATCCTTGTAACCTCAGCTTCTACGTCGCTGTCAAAGAATTGCTTTCAGCCTCCGCCCGATACACGCAGGAGTCCCACGGGGCAGCAGCCAGTCACCATGCCTATTCACAATCTTCACGGACGACATCCCTACGCTGTGATACCATCTTGAGAAATAGAAAAATCACGTGATGTTGACGCTCTATGCTGACGATAGCTCCTACTTCACGTCATCGCGTCGCTCTGACCTAGCTGCTAGGAAGTGCAGCCAGTCTTTGGTCTGTTGCCCGAGTGGCTGGATAAGTGGAAGTTGGTTGTCAATGTCGGTAAGACGGCCACTTTGCTTACCGGCAATCAACGAAATATGTTGACTTAAATATGCCTAAGGGGTCAAGACGTGGAGTGGAAGATCGGCGTCCGTACCTGGGTGTACATATCAACCGTTCGCTGCGCATGATCCCCCAAGTAGACTATATGATTCAACAGAGCCGAACTGCGCGAGCTCAACTCAGACCAATCCTTAGGTCTAAGCTATACACGAGTACAAAAATAGCAATATATAACTGCTATATCAGCTTCCGCCTGACCTATGCTGCACCGGCTTGGTACGTCCTATGATTAGAGCAGCAGTGCTAGAAACTAAATACCCAAAAAACTTTGTGCTGCGAAACATCGCGGGGGCTGCTGGTAGGAAATTGAACACGGGGGCTGCTGCGGGTAATTGAACACAGGTTCAGACTAAGTGTTCGATAGATTGCACCCACAAGACTCGGCGTGTATTTAATTATGCGGACGAGGGCCCAATACTCGCGCTCCATAACCTGGCGATACAGTACGGATAGATGGATGCATACTCCCTCGCGACCTACTGTCTTTTCCCACAAAATGGGATAAAACGCCTATTGACAGGCGCCAATAGAAAGACGCGAGTTGCCTGATCCCATGACCCGTTACGGCAATGCCCCCCACGAGAAGAAGCCCGGGTTCGAGTCAAAGGCTCATGCTCGCACCTGCAGCCGAAAACAGATGCAGAATTCCCACGACGACGGCCGATAAAATCTAACCATCTGATTAGTCACTCTTTGAAGCACTGATCGGAAAATTGCAACAAATAGTATAAAAACGCAACTGTATGCTGTTTCAAATCCTGCACTGCACTGAATTACAGTACTGCATTCCCTGCATTACCGTATACAGTCTGTTATAGTACACTGCATACGTGTTGGCACATCGGAGGTGAGACTCTGCACCTTTACAAACTCCTAGTGTTCAGAGGTATCATTTGGACGAACTAAGTTGGCGAGGCGCCGCTCCTGTGAACAGTCAGCCGATCAGCAAAACTGAAAACGGGCCGTTAAGTGTTCCGATCGCTAGTTCTATAAATCGCAGTATCATTCCCTGACTCCTGGCCGTTAAAGAGTGTTGTGGCTTCTATCATCAGCTCAGAAGCATGAGATGATGACTCGCAGACGCAAACACCTAAATAACTTAAAAGAACTTCTTATGAACGATTATAAAATAAATAAATTTGTGAATAAGTGCATTTTTTATTTATTTATTCAATAAATTTAATAAAACACATAACAAAACCATGAAAACATAAACAATGATAATTTTATGTAATAAAGTTTTAAGCAAGATTGATTTTCTTCACCATTTACGTCATCTTGCGTTGTATTTATTCCAGGAACAATATCGACATTATTGAATACTGAGGCAATTGCTTTGTGCTAAGTAAAATATGATACGTGGACGTCGGGGGATATATGTGTATAGACAGTTTAACTTATTTATAAAAAGTTGTTATACAAATTACCGCATCCACGTGTTTGTCAAATGCAGGCACACTATCATTCGAAGGGGTTATTTCCATATTTTATAATATTTTGTAATTATTTCAATTTACACATAAATATCGATTGAATAGATATTAATTGATTTACATATATATGTATATATAGATAAAATTTATAATTTAAGATCAAAACTCCGCAAGTTGACAGTTGTTATTTATTATCATTAATTGAATAAAGTATATACCAGTATAGTTATGTCGGCGTAATACCTTACATATACCACTAGGGGATGCGCAAGACAAGTAGCGCATGAACATGGACTCTATACACGTGTGAAGTCTCCACACACACGAGACTGACCTGAACGTAACGTAACGTAACGCCAAGTTTGATTTTACTCCCCATTATTTTTTAATCATATGTGAAAAATCGATTCTTAAGGAGTAAAGTCCAAAGCTCAAATACACTGTACGTGTCTGTAATACTTGATGGTACTTCTCGATTTCTCTGGGATCCTATCATTACATCCCGTCTTTGTAAAAACAGAACCACCTCGTGAGTATACCCTTTAGAACAAAAAAATGATTTCCAAAATCGGTTCACAGTTGACAAAAATATCATGTAACATTACAAAAAAAACACATGTGAACTGAAAATATTTTCCTTATTTTGAAACCATTAAAAATTAAAATTATATATGTATAATTCATCATCTCTCTTTTTCTTTTAAATGGCTAAAAAAACTTTAAAATTGCATAACAAATAAAACAAAATAATGTAATATCTATCAGGCAATTGGTAACTAAAATTTTGACATACCAAAAAAGTCTTATCCTATAATAAAATAATATACAATTTTTATTTCATTTTAATTAATACTATAAAAGCGTTGTTTTAAAGTCGTATTTTCATAATAACGTTGTGTTGATACACATAGTTATGCTACTTTACAAAGAAATGTTTTGTAACTAATAGATTACATACTTAAAAATATACATTTCAACGAACCGACGCAAACTTATTCCCTAGCAAATAATTTCCAAATACAGTTGGGTATGTACTTGACAACTTATAACATTTTCTAAGGAGGCTAATAACCAGCTCGTTTGATACGGCAAAAATCCCAAGTATTTCATAAAGCCAAAGCGAACACGGCGGTAGATATTGCTGGAGGGTTGCGATGGGAGTGGGCGCTCGCATTTTGCAATTAACTTCCACTTCCATCCCCTCGCACTAGGCGCTGCCTGGATACCTGGGTACAGCCTAGGTAGCTACGGACTCACTTTATTGGGAACTTTCACAAAATATAGCGCTTTATGATTGTATAGTTCGTTCGTCAAAATATAGCTCCATCTTTGATTATTGATAGGTAGTGAATCATTTTAGTATCAGCGATCAAAGCTGAAAGCGTTATTTATCCATGATTAAATCGTTCTTTATAGCCTTAAGCGACTTGATAGGTCACGAAGAACAAGTCTGGTATCATGAAGAGGCGCAATTTTAACTTGTAGCTTAAAACAAATAAAAAAAAATAGAGATTGCTTCATATTTGAAAAAATACTTTATCTAATGATACTCCAATTTCGACCGCTAAACCTCATGTTTTACCATGTTTCAATCAAACCTAAAAAATTTATGTTTGCTTTTTCTAAGTCGTTACTGTAAAAAATATTCCGCTCAATATCATCAATTTAAAAAATGAATATGCAAAGTCAGAAAAAGTTATTAAAGCAAATCAAATGAAAGGTATCTTTATTTCGTAAGTAATAGAATTACACGTGAAATACGTCATTAGGGCATTCTTTTGGTATTAACATTAACACCTATTCTCAGTGCTGACTCATTTTTCGATTTCGTTCAGACACATGATAGGTAGTCAATAAGCTAGCGCAACATTTGAAGATCACATGAAACAGCCTGAGAGACGAGCAGGTCAGTCTCACGGGTTTCTTTCTCAGATACGCCATAACAGCCCCTTACCACATAATTTTGTTTTAATAAGAGTTTTAAATTTATGAAATGGCAAATTTTGAATTTCAAACGGAACTTTATTATGAAAGCGCACACGTTGCCCCTTAAATGGTTTGCTAACTTTGCTTAGACGGATTTTATAAGCATCAAAGTCGTTCTTATATCTAGTGTTAATATTATGAATGTTGCTCATTTTTTAGAACAATTTTATATTTCTTTTGACATATACCAAATTTGTATAAGTATTGTAACGGTACAATTGTAATATTTAAGTGCTCAACTCATCAGAAATGAAATTCATTGACTGAATTTACATTTCTTGAATTCGGCTACATTTACCATTTATGTTTAACAAATGCTTGGACGGTAGTACGTTTCTCGATCTGATTAAATTCTCTAAAGTGTTACGACAGAAAATAATTTTCGTGATTACCACGTGAGGATGATGAAATAACACCAAATGACGTTAGCCATCAAGGATATCGAATGTACATATATTCTTGTATACTTTTGAAATAGTAAATTGTTTACGTTACGGTTATACTTGAATAAGTTTATTAGATCACTCTCTTCCATTAGTCAATATAAATATATAAAAAAATGCGCGTGCACAAGCATACGTGTGTAATATATATACACACGTCAGACTCCTCCATTCCCGTGGTGTCGGAATGTATAGCTTTCTTCCTCCTTTTCTCTGCCTTAAATTTTTTTCTCTCTCATATGACGAAATGTGGTTAAATGTGACGTGCCCCTGATATTTTACCCTCGATTCTCGTCCGATGATCGATTATCGACTCGCCTTCTAAGAAGTTATAAATAAAATTCGCACACTTTTCTGTCGTACGACTATTAGTCGGTCCGCAGTGTCGGAACAGGAATGTGCGGACGTTTTCTCCGCAGGAAGCGGGAGGGGCGCGGGCGGGGGCGGGGCGGGGCGGCGCTGAAAAATTTCATTTCGTTGTATCAAAGAGGGTGAAAGGTAAAGCTCGACCGAGACGAAAGCTGCGCGCGCGGCCGGCCTTTATTCGTTTATTTTTAAATGTCTGGAAATTGAGCAGACTCTTAAAATTATAGAAAATTATGAATAATAATATCTTATACAATGCGTTATATATATTCAAGTTGACAATGTATGCGTGTGAATGTATGGATTTGATAGAAGATTGAACAGACATTGTAATAAAATAACGTTTTAATAAAATATGTATATCAACACAGATTTTCGTACTACATTTTTCTTATTAATATAATTTATTCCATAATAAAATGTTCGGAAAATTGGGATTTTTTCGCCATTATACTTGTGAAAAAAATGTCAAATCTAGCATCGAATCGATCGAAGGCGGCCCTCAGAGTACTGCGCTCAGACCATTTGCTTAAATAAAAAATACGCTTCAAAAACTACTACCTAATTAGTTGTTTTTGCTAATTAGTTTTTTTTTTAAGTAGGTTCTAACTACAGCAAGAGAAAAGACCACGTATAACATATTACATGATATGTAATATGAATATGAATCGTTAAATATTGAGTCAAAATGAGATCTTTTCCTTATAAGGAGACAACCGTGTCTGACTCATATTTAGCTGGAACCGACTCCAGAAACAATTAACTAGTTGTGTTTGAAGTGTATTTAAAAAATATTTAAATAGGTTTTTGAAGGATGCTTTATTTTTTGAAAAATTTGATTTATTTCACATTTTTTACTTGTCAAGTAATTATAACTTTATAACTAATTTAGCTACTTTACATGTGGATTAGGCCATGGTCAATAAAATCGTCCAGACATCTTTACAGAGCGAGTGGAAAAGCAATTCCGATCCCGAATTGACTGTCCCCAAGAGTGTATAGATCCTTCCACGGTCTATACATTCTTAGTTGGAGTGCAACCATCAAATTATTATTATACAAGGTACATAAATTATAGTTACTCTTTATAATATATTTTAGTTTTTCTATTCATACAGGTTATATTTTCATTCGGTTCTACATTAAATTAAGTCACTCTATTTGTACTGTCATCGCTAAGAGCTCTGATGTGTTCCTGCTACGACTGTCACTTTGGGGTTATATAAATGAATGAAAATATGTAGGAGGATTAATAAGTAATTCATTTTAATTCTGTGCATATTGGGTTTTACTAATAGCCATTTAAGAGTAGTTTCTGGCGCCAAATCGCAGTATTATCCCTTAACTCCTAGCTCTTAAGAAGGTCCGTAGTATCCATCATCAGCTCAGCAGTACGACATGATCACACACTATACGTACGTCTAATATTTGAGGGTTCCCTTTGATTTCTCTGGAATGCCATCATCAGATTCTGATTTCCTGTACGACCCTTAGAATATCTCATTTCTAAAAAAAAAAACTTCAAAATCGGTTCATAAACGACGAAGTTATCTGCGACCATAGATAAAAAATACACAAATATTAATATTAATATTTGTCAAATATACATATACGATCCAATTGAGAAACCTCCTCCTTTTTTGAAGTTGATTAAAAATATCATCAAAGACCAAGGGTACACCAAGATCGGCATCGAGATTGGCATTCGAATGGAGTGCAGGATGCGATCTAAACTGAGAGTGATGTCGTGGTCGGAAACAATCATTGTTGCATTTCAATTTACGTATACTTATAAGTTTACGAAGTGAGCGGGACACGGCTACTTACGTTAATATACATAATTGTGGTAAACATGGCTCCTGTTTGGAATATTGTCGCGCGTGTTACATTGATGCGAAAGAGGTTTAAATAGCTATGCTTATTGTAGGTACTGCACCTGTATGCTTTCAACCGACTTCAAAAAAGGAGGTGTCGTGTCATTGCATGCATGTCTACAGATTAAACACAATATCCAAGAAGATTTAGTTTGTGACGAATTAGATTAACGTTTGTTGTTGTAATGCCCGATGTATACCTATCTAAGTTCGACAAAACTTTTTTTATACAATCAAAAAAAAATATTTATTTAAAACTTGTGACGTGTAAACAGTCCGATCGGAAGAAATTTTAAAGACTTTCTATTCGAAGAAGATTTCCGTCGCTCGTGAATAATATATAATGTTTATTTTTTTAATAGGAAGATGATTATTTTGTCGTTTTAATCTATCTCCTAAGCATAATGCTCGTGTTCGCAGCGGTCGAGAGGAAGAGCTAGATACCTACAATATGCTCGAAGTTTTTCCACAAATTGCCTTACGAGGCACGAAGTTCACAAAAGAATTACAGCAAGTGATGTGGATCACAGACTCGTTATCTTGAATGCGCAAAAGCAGAACATATCGCTCGTAGAATCGGTAACCACTAGTGAAGACTGGTTCCTCGAGTGGCGACCACGACACATGTCGCGGCTTCGGACACTACTCGCGAAATGGACTGACGATCTTGGTGCGTTATCAAAACGATAAAGCCCACCGTTTGTTATCCGAAGCTCAAGATCGTACTTCGTCCAAATCCGGGCAGATGTTTATGCGCATAGCGGTGGATAGTTGCAGGAAAGTTAACGCTACGCCGGAACATAGAGATAAAATAAATTTCGCTTATTCTACTTAGGGATATGTTTTTCTTATGTAAGCGTGTGATAATTTTAGATCTTATCACGCAACGAATTTGGGCAAGTTGAAGGACTGTCAGTGGTTTGGCTGAGAGTTCTAATTTCGCATCCGTTTATTATCACTAGAAAAACGCAATGTCAAAGTAACTACTATTGTCCATGTAAATTAGATTTGTCAAATAGGACAGTCGTATATCACATATGAAAAGGGAAACATAAATTATACGAAAAATAATTATTCAAAAATTTATTTATAGAATTATTTGACACTTATACACTGAGATTTTAAGACACTTGTAATGATTAGTTATTAATAATACTAATTGGATATAGGCAGTTGGATAACATGGATGTATGAAATGAATTACACTAAGCTGCGATGTTAGTACACTAAACGGTAAAAAAAATTAAACATTGGTAATAAAAAGTCAATAATAAGTGTCTAGTACCTGTAGTCGTATCCTAATGTGTTCTACAGCTACTGTATCCTTTTATAACGACATTTATGTTTTTGGTGTCCATAGCATTTTGCTTCCTGTGGAAATACTAAATATGTATTTAAAATAAAATCTGAATACGTTTAAAAAAACATAATTCATGGTAAGTATGACTTAGTCGTCTAGCGTCGATTTCAAAAAATCAAGTAACCTTCTGAATGAATATAATAATATTTCAGAATTGTAACTTAAGATTTCAGTGGGTAACTTATAATCACATATATTTTATTGTATTAATTTCTGGTTTTAAGTAAGTTTCTTTAAATTATTATATTATAGGTATCAGTAGATAAAAATACGATACGTATATATCGTATTTTTATGTATTCATATCTATAATACAATAATTTGTCTAATATAATAATACATGTCACCAAAGAAATTTCTCAAAAAGTATATGTCGAGAAATTACTTTGGCCACATGTAGTTTTAAATTTTGATGAGTGTATTTACTTTGTTCTGAATTACCAGCAGAGATTGAGACAGGGTATAAAAAGGTAGAAAGAACTTACTAGTTTCAGCGTGTTTAAATATGGAGATATTCACGTCACGTCGGTCGGGCTTCAACCGAAACAATGCTGAAACTAGTAATTTTTTTTAATTTTGCCTACCCTGTCCCTGTGAATTACCTATTGCAAGGCATCTCTTTCGTATTGTATTTCGAGTTGCATTAGACGACTAATCCGTGACGCCCGCGGCTTAAGAGCTAAGTTAAGGTGATAAGGTTTAATTTAATCTCAACAGTTACGAGTCTATATATCGTATTTTGAATACGTAACTATTTAGAAGTTAAACTACTATTTAGACAGAACCTCAATTAAGAGAATTTCGTACTAAGAGATTAAAACTCTTAAGCTAAGGTTACGATTTCGGTTTCTGTTCGCTGATGAATGGATAAGTCCCGTTTGTAGTTAAAATTTTCTGATGATAAGCGATAAGATATAAAGTACAGGTCTGTGATATGGCATTTGTTTCCATCGATTTGTTCACTAATCGTCATTAAGATGCGTCGCTGAGCGACCGTCGACTCGTGTGCCGGTAGACGTCGTGGTCGGTCGACACGAGGACCGTGTCGTCCGAGGTCGGTCTAGAACGCGTCGAGTCTAGTGCTTTTTGTAGCGCTGTCGGTGGTCGGCCGCCATGTCTTATTCAACGTACGGTGGCTTCGCTCGACACGACAAGGAATCGCACTTTGCCGCCATCGACAGGCCCCGACCTCGGAATAGGCGATGAGAAAATATCTCGGTGTCGGCGCCCGCGGACGCGCCGCGGCCGCTACGTATATGTGCCTTTATTTGTTTTTTCCATTACAATGGAGCGAAACGCCCAGCGCCGCGCCAGCAATAATATTTCAATATAACCTCGCGCCACCCCCGGGCCGCTCGCAAAGTGATTTTCCGGCCAGCCCATTGGTCAGCCGCCGGCGCCGGAAAAGCGGTCCGCGACGTGTGCGACGGAGAGAGGGCGAGCGCGGCCGCGCGCCGGCGCCGGGCGGCCGAGCGGGACGGCCGCATCTGTGTCGCGTTTGAATATTGTATGAATGCGAGGGTCCGTATCAATAATACGTGCACGACTGAAATAATAGATTATACGTTTGTTCGAATCGAGCGTAAACAAAGCGTAAGCGTCCATTAGCGAGGCGACCTCTGGCGGCGAGAGAGCGAGATGGCGGCGCGGCGCGCGGGAGAGGGACGGCGGCGGCCGGCCGGCAGTCTCCCGCCGGCGCCCACATTCAACGATCATTTTAAGGGCGAACCGATCAAACTGTAAATTTATACAAATTGATACTAAACGAGTTATATTAATTTTATAACAAAAATTAAGTGTGTAAATAAGATGAAGCCGCGCCTCAATTAAACCTAATCGGATGTAATATACCGCTAATTATTTCGTATACGAACGGGAGTTTCGCGATTTTCGGTGAATTTTCGTTGTGTGATGTGTTTCGAACTTTAGTTTTTCCGATAATATGAGTAGAGAGAGGGTCGCAGGAGATATCCAGGTGTGCTGAGCGCGGCGGCGGAAGTGCGGGAGTGTGGGAGTGCGGGAGTGCGGGAGCGGCAGTGGGAGCGGCATGGCGCGCGCGTAGCGGCGGCCGCCCGCGACATGCTCAACAACCTCACCACGACTGCCCTAGGAGGTGAGACTGCTGCATACTCCATCATTTGACAACTCTCATACTGCTTCAGTCTGCAGTTCCATCCTTTGATGTTCGTGCAGGAAAGATCCAACTATTCAATGCGTCATACCATCTTATTTTTAAATCTACAAATTTGACGGGTGTTTCCCAACTACTATTATTAAGAGAGATAGATGAAATATTCAAAATATGACTTCTAACTTGTCAGCTTCAGTACTAGTTACTTTGATTATCGAAGCAGGTACCTAACCGTTGTATGTTTTAAGCTAAGGGGCGTATCTGGTGGCCAAATGTAGTTTAATTTACACATATTCTTTTTTCTTTCATTTTCCCTATACGGTCAGTAGATTTAATAATGTCTTTTTTTGTGAAAGATTTTTTAAAGGTTTTTTTTTTTGATAAGTTTAATAAAAATCTGTACTATACTATAAAGTACAAATTTTTGTACAAATTAGCACGATAGAAACATCCTTTTTTATAAACATCCTGATTAAACAGACCCCAAAAACAATTAATTATTTGTTTTTGAAGTCTGTTTAAACAGTTATTTAAAATGGTTTTTGAAAGCGGTTTAATATTTTTTTTTATTGCTTAATTTTTAATCGGAATAATAAAAAAGATTTATCACGCACAAAGTACTCCATTTAATACAAAAAAAAAAAAACAGCGTATTCTTAATTCTATTCTATAAAACAAAAATTTTAACAAAAAAACCGACTTTAAAAACAAAAACTATACCTAAACAAATTAATATGCACTAAAGAGTAAAAAATAATTGCGTATTCAACAACTTAATAATCAAGCTACTTTTTCTACTCATCAATATGTAGGTACAATCTATGTGTTTACCACGCAAGAAGGTAGGTAGGTACCTATCCACTTCAAATTTAACTCAACACATACCTATGAATAACAAATAATGATCAAAATATTTTTTAGAATTCTTCTAAGTAAAATGAAATGAAAAATATTAGACTACTTAAAAGTCAATCAAATTATTACGATACTATAATATAGTTACAATTGTTGTTATTTTTGGAGTCGGTGTCTATTGCTAGGTATATTGTAGTGTTTCCTTGGCTGACACCGACTCCAAAAATAATAGTCCTTTTATTATTTTAGTTTAATTAATTTTTTGCATGCAATTAAAAATTGTTTTTTAATGATGCCAAAGAAGTATAACGTCTCACGCGCATACACGAGTACACGCACGATTCTTTTCACTTTTTAGTGCATATTAATTTTTTTTTGGAATAGTTTTTGTTTAGAAGTCAGTTTTTTTTGTTAAAATTTTTGTTTATTTTTTGATTTTTAGTAAATCTGAAGTAAACTAACTAATTTGTCTGAATATGGGTAGACCTACTAAACATGGTGCTCATAGATCGCACCCTTACTGTAAGCCGTTAGGAATTCCATTGATCATCATATTCGACTACGAAAAT
Source organism: Eumeta japonica (assembly GCA_005406025.1). NCBI lineage: Eukaryota > Metazoa > Arthropoda > Insecta > Lepidoptera > Psychidae > Eumeta > Eumeta japonica. The sequence continues at coordinate 117,751 of BGZK01000617.1, read as the reverse complement.
TACTTGACCATAACGACGTCACAGCAGATGATTCAAATACCCGGATAGCCTATAAAAGTTTCGGCCGAGTATCGTTAATTTACTCCTAAGAATTGAAGAGTTTCGTTACTTTGTCATGGATCACATAATGAGAACCTAACCAAACTTTCACCATACTACCCTAGAAGTATACCGTTTCTAATAAAAAAAGTATCATCGAAATTGGTTGACGTGATATTGAGTTATTTGTCCATTTGTAGCGCACATTCTTAATGCAAATTTAAGACTTATATGGTTTTCTCATGGATTCCACTAACAGAAATGAAAAAAATTGAAATAAGACCACACGGAAAGTACCAGCTTTCAAATTAAAAAAGAATCATTGAAAAAGGTTCATCCAGTCGAAAGTTCTGAGGTCACAAACATAAAAAAAAATAAAGTCGAATTGAGAACCTCTTCCTTTTTTTTTTCAAGCCGGTTAAAAATTGAATAGAATATGTGTAGTGATATTGCCCAATACGATAGATGAGAGAAGTCATTCTGTTTATTTATTTTTTATTTGCTACAATTGAAAAGTAATATGAAATTAAAAAATAAGTTAAAACTCTGCTCGTGGTAGCATATGGAGGTGACACAGTGTTTTGACTTTTAATCCATTAAATTCTGCTATTGAAAAATATATCAAGAATGTTGAACCTCAAAAGTTATCGTGCTTGTTTTATGCCATTTTGTAAAAAAAATCTACAAAAAGAACGCTCCAAAAAATGCTTTTAAATGTTCCTCAAGATGTAAAACGGCGAAATCAAAGGTTTCAAGCAGTGCTCCGAGACAATCTCAAAACAACATTTTGATGTGATTTCATTTGATGTGAGTGTTTTTTAATAATTAAGTATTTAATAATTCCTTATATAATCGTATAAATCAAATAAATAGAGTTTGGTAAATATTTTATTTTAATTAAACTCTAAATCATAACCTTTAAAATCGTAGCATTAAATAATTTCAAAGAAAAGTACATACTTAATAAACGATAAATTCGTATACCATCATCAAATGATTTTGGTTCGACTTAATATTTTCACAATTTTATATCGCGCTACGTAATATATGACATTTTTAATGTATATTCAATGGTGGTTTTTTGTTCTTATGGCGATACTTAGAAAGTTTTCATTATTTATTTAGTTCTCATTATTCATTTATATAGTTGTTTTTTTTTTTAATTCTCTTTACTGTACTACAGTAGGAGGTAAAGCGAAAATTAAAGTCGACGTATAGTACCGCACAAGTTCGACTGTCAAGTTAACCGCTAACGACCAGACAACACGGTTCTTGGACCAGCTGAGGGCAACGTCTCGAACTATTCTCAATTTTCATTGTTGATTAAAGTAACTGAGTAAACTTTTCTCCGAACTCGTTGCTCTAGACATACATGTCCTTTTACTGCTGCAAATTTGTCATTTTTTACTGCTGCAAGTATATCATCATCAGGATCAGGAACACTGTCGGTATTTGCCTTCATGAATTCTTCATCACACACGGCTAAATAAAGTTAAATCTGACAAATATTTTTATGCACTGAATTCCGGATGTTTCTTGTCGATCTACGTATTGACTTTGCAATGTAATCGCTTTAACATTATGACGTCACAAGCACGGCGACCAATCGTGGCGCGTTTGTAGTCACGTGATTTCTTTTTAGATTTCATCAATTTTTATTTGATTGTAATTAACTTTAAAAATCTTTTTAAGAGTTATTCGCATTTAGTACCTATCGACATAATTTACGATAAAGTTTTAAAATATGTAAAGAATCGATAATTTTTTTTCGACAACCCAGTTGCATATAATGGGCATTTCGGTGCATGATCTGTCGTGTATGAAGAACACGACCTGCCTGCTGGGCTCGTAAGCCCCGCGTTGTTACATGCGCTTTAAACCTGCCTATGCGCATTAAGTTAAACATTTAATAATTACATCACTTTTTAAAGTGTAACCACCTTTCGAATGTTTTACGAGAATTCAGTGAATATCTATTCGCGCCGGTTGTTCAAATATTCTCTTGTTAAAGGTTAATTTTTGCGCTGGTGGTTTTAAGTGAAAAATGAATTTTGTTAGTCGTAATAGAAAAAAAATAGGAGTTCATGTGTTATTATTAGCGAACTGGCGGATACCTATAGGTGATTACCCTTCTTTGCGTCGCGTAGTCGGGTAAAAAGAATGCTTGTGTATACGCACATAAGAAGTTTTATGTAAATAATTTGCTTAAATTGCTTTAAATTTGTTTAATATAATTATCGTATACAATAAAAATAAATATATGAATGATGAAATATATTTTATTAATTTCAATTATCTATTTGATTTTGTAAGGCGGCAAATTGTTCTAACAACTGTCGACTTATCTATCGGTAGTACATTATTACTATTTAGATTGTAGGATCAGATAATAATTATAACAGTACGTATTGCTATTAAAGATGTCTCAGTCTACCCTAGTAACTTATTGTATTAAGACGCACTGATTGATTCCTGTAGGGTTGCAAATGTCCATGGGCGGCGATGATTATCTACTCTCTCTGATGGTTCGCAAGCTCGTTTGTCTGTCGACAATTTGATTATAATAGTAAAACAAAGATTTAGTTCGCAGGGGGGCATGACACCCATGGCCCCCTGGGTCCGCCTCTGTTAGTAATACAATAAAAATACAGATTAAAGAATATAGTATCATAGTATATTCTTTGTATTAGGAAATGAGTTCCACTGGAAACGGCTATTACGAAGCGCGCGCGTGACTTATATGAGGTTGTCATAGTGTTCCGTACAATCGTAATAGATTGCTGATCCTTAGACTGTAATAACCTCAATATGACTTTGTCTGTGATGACTTCATTACGAACAGTTACGATGAAACATTGTATTCGCTACTGGTATATTTGTCTCTCTACTTTCAAAATATTTATAAGTAGACTACATTGTAAATTTTAGAAAAGCAATTTATCATAACACATAATACAAAAATTCACTTGATGATACTTATTACAATTTAATAGTACACATTGCTTTACGAGAGTAATCAATACAGAATTTTGTTTATGCAATCCCATATTGTAATTCGGAAATGTTATTAAATTGTTAAAATGTTATTAAACGAGAAGTTTAATAATTAATTTCATACTGAACACTTTTTGTTACAATGCGCGCGTGCATCGTATGAAACACTGACGCTCATCATTTTTCTTTGTAACACGCGTAAAGCAGTGTAGCTTCAAACACAGCTGTGCTGATAAGGGCAACTTTGAAAGAAAGCCCGTTTTAATTGATTTGACGCCAAATGGCAGAGGTGTGAATTCGAAATTGTATTGTTTCATAAATATATAAATATTTCTAGATGAAATGTAGCAAGAAAACGAATAGTTAGGCGGGTACACCGCTCACTAGTAAACCAAAAGATAGAACTAATGTAAAAGGTAATGTTTACACTCGCATATCATATCTAATCTAAACGCAAAATATAATATAATAAACAACTAAACATACTCGCATAGTTGAAGGATTAAATACAATGAAACCGCAAACTCGTACTAGCCTTGACCTTAGTTTCTGTGCATATTGCATATTATATTTCTTAATATAATATGACCTCACAAAGCGACGACTTCCGAATGTTAATGAAGGGGGGACAGGATGTCGAATATGTAATTATTTACCGCAAATTTAGGAAGTACCGTCATTATGTGTAAAAGTAGCTAAAAATATTACTTTAAGATTCTACGTAAGGACCACAATCAAGTCTAAGTGCTTTAAGTAATGACTCTTGTCTATGTGTGTATTATTTGTACTAATTTCATACACATGTCATTATATACAAGTGACTCATTTTTAATGTTACTTTAATCATCTATCTAAAAATCTATCTGTATTTTTGTGTGTAGTAACTCGTGATTGACAAGTTGTAGGTACGAGTCATTCGTCATGCGAATCCAAGGCGAATTTGTTGTCTCACATTTATCTATTCAAATAATAAAAATGCAGACTAAAAATAACCGGGTGGGGCGAAGCTTAAGTAGTAAAGTTGCGATACCGCTCACGTTTCTGGATTGTACGAAGCCAGCATAAATGCTAATATCTAAGTAAAACATAAATTACATTATTATGGGTTAGTGGATGTAAATATATAAACGATATATATAAACGAGTTTTATACTTTACACAACTCCACTACCGCACCCCTGAGGTCAACTTCTTTCCTCACATTTGATTTAAATGAAATAAAACCTCTATGCTACCCCAAGCCAAGCTCTAATTACATGTGAAAATTGCATTAAAATCCGTTCAGTGACATCAAATATATTTGCTTTTATGTTTGTCGGTCTGACCGTTCTCACATATATTATATGTAAGAATAGACCGACAGACAAAAAATTGAAAAACCATTATTTTCCCTTATCTTCCTCTCTCTATTTTTCATACATACCTTCCTTGTACACACTCAGTTCTACTGTTTTATATACGTATATATTGTATAGATTTTGTCATCACATTCATGCATTCATTTTTATAGACTGAAAAGCAATTGAAAAGTACATTGTATGTACCTAATGCTAATTTTCAACCACTTTTCAGTAGTTTATTTTTAATATTCCCCTTTTCAGAATAGCAACTCTTGCCGTATGAGGCTCATTACACCACTGAGGCGTCTTCCACCACGTTTTATTTATTACAAACAGAAGGGCTCAGACCTATGGTCCTCCAGCTGGTCTAGAGCGGGTAGTCGTCAAGGTCCGAGACGGCTGAAAGTGCTTTTAGAGGACGATAATACCTCAATATGTGTGAATTTGTCCTTGTCAGAAACCCTAAACCTTCCAGTACGAACACCCGTTCTTAAACACTGAGGCACCACCGTCGTACTCTCAACGATATTAAAACTGGTGATGTAACAGAAGTGCGTAACGGAAGTAAGAACGGGATAGGATTTACTGGATTTTATACCGGAAACACTAGCACAGGCGGAGTGGAAGATTGTTATACGTTTTTGTACAATCAGGTAATAAGTTTAGTTGGCTGGTTTCAATTTAAAACCACGAATACAACCACAGAGACTTGATTGTAGCTAAGTGTGTACAAAATGGCTTTAACCTCACTAATTATTGGTAAATTTGAAGGCAAACACTTATCATTATTACGTTGTAATTATGCTCGCTCGCTGAGACGACATCAGGTCGTAGCGGGCGAAAGTCGCGCCGCCAAATAACGGCGTTCAAGTTTACGAGGTGCGATCCCATTAAGCCCAGTTTATGGGACGGGGATCCGGCGGGAGGGCAGGCGCCAAATTGTATTGGGGCGAAAACTACCCCCGTGCTCATTTATTTATTAATAATCCATACCGAACGGTGTTTACTTAGGCTTTTATTACAACGAAAATGTGGAATGAAACACGGAATACGAGGGACATGCCGATAAAAAATAAGGTAGTCAAAATTTAAAATACTTATTGTTCATTACTAATATTTACCTTTTCAAAATATTCACCCCGAGTATGCTTATACTTTTCCGTGCGTTTAAACCGTTTGAAAAATAGCTGTGACCTCGCATGGTGCCGAGTCAGGGGAATATGCTGGGCGAGGTAACATCTAGTAGACACATTTTTTGAATTAAAAAATCAAAAGTTCACGCGGACGTGTGCGGCGTGGCGTTGCTGCGGTGCCAAAGCAGGTGCCGGATTCGTGAGTGCAGTCGCTGGTTACACCAAGCTGATGATACATCTGGGGCATAAACTGTCACATACCACTCAGAATAAACTGCTCTTAGATTCTCGAGCACCGGAGTAGCAATGTGACCGGTCTTAAAACACCGCGTTGTGTTTATGTTTTTCGCGCACGGCGTATTTCGCTGCTGTTGCGCTTGTGGTCTTTCGTCGCTTTGTTTCGGGGTCGTAGTTGTTCATCGCTAAGTACATCTTTCACCTAAGCTTATTTTTCTCGTCTTTATCTGATCTCTATCACATATCGGCACTGTTTGTGCGGCATTCATCTCGAACAGTGCCAACAGCGAATTTATTGTTGGCACAGATATCAAAAAATTAAACTTGTTATTAATTTTTCCTAGTGCTAATGTCGATTCCAATACCGGTTCGGTTTCGTTTCAGTATTTAAAGATTAAGACTAAAACAAAATTAATTTGATTACGGTCGACTAATCGTCTACGTCCAGGCGTTTTTGGATTTAGGTAGATGTAGTTGATGTGGACAATGTTTGCATGCGAATTTAATCATACATCATCGTATGTCCAATGATAGACACTTTTTTTTATCTCCCATATATCATTACCAACTGCGTATGTATAAACATCAATTTATAATAAAAAAATTTGCGCTTTAAATATAATAGCAGAAATAAAATGATCTATATTTTATAAATTTTTTGTAGGTGCGAGGGCTATACCAAAATGATCGGGAATTGAGTACTTTGAACTGAATTAGAATAGAACCTTTTTTTTTGTTGTTGGTGAATACTGGCCATTTGGAATCGTGATGACGTTTGTACAATTAATAACAAAAACTTAAGAAGAAAAATATTTCAGTTTAAAGTTCAGGAGTCGATAACAAAATGGATTTCATGAGTGCCATAATTGGAAGAAAACTCTCGCCGAGAATTATCTTCCGATGAGTGCCTCGCTGTGTTTGCTTCTATTTATGATGTTGAAACACCTAAGCAAACGACGAATATAGCTGGTTTATCAGGGTTCCGAAGAATTCGTGCCTCTCTTAGCATCGAACCTTCTACAGGTTGACCAAAAATATATGAGCACATGTGAGAAACTATGGGTATTGGAATGACTGTAATTCTAATTATATTGTACAATAATTTGGATGTCAAAAAGCTAGTTTTCTGTTTTGTACCCCAGAATTTTTCTGAAATGCAAAAGGCAACTCGTGTTCATTACTGAGGGTCTACTCTGCAACGTTTTAATAGAGGGCAATCCAAAGCTGTTTAGAACATCGTCTCAGGAGACGTGAAGTGATCATCAATTTATTCATATGATCCTAAAAAAAAAACAAAATCTAATCAGCAATTTGGGATTTCAAGACGAGTTCAAGAAAATGATCGCTTCGTTCATATCCAAATAAAGACACGTTGCCACGATTCCGTTACATGACCATAGAACGGTCGCTGCTGATTGGTCTTTTTGCCAGAACTGATAGCTGAATTTCGTACAGATAACCCGCAACGTCACTCTATCTTACATCATGATAATGTGAGCTCCTACCTATGCGTAAAACAAACGACTTTTTGGGGCAGGAAAATGTTGAATGTTTGGACCCATTCTCCTTATGGTTTTGACCTAAGCGCTAAAAATTTCTTTATATTTCCTATAATGAAAGATTTATTGCGCGGTCGGAGGTTTAAAGACCTAGAGGCAGAAGTAGAAGCTCACAAAGCGCCCATCATTTTGTCAATATCAATTTCTAACTGGAATTTCTGTTACATTAATTGAATTTATGGAGTGCAAAAATGTATAAATGGTTATAGAGAATACTTTAAAAATAATAACGAAATAATTTAGATATGTACTGCATCTTCTTCTTTTTATTTCCGATCATTTCGGTGTGCCGCTCGTACTTTGATCAAGGTTAATGTTTGAAATACAAATAAATAAGAAACTGGTACAAAAAATAACGACAGAAAAAAAAAATCGTTTTTTTTTTTGCTAATTCTGTTTTTAGTCTATGTAAACTACTTACCTGGCCTTGTCAACGATGTTCAAAGATAGTACTATTTATAAATTGTACCTCTTTGTTATTTAAAATTAAAAGAAATCAGCCCATTTATGACGACTTGGATGGTGCTGTCTTGAAAGTAGAGAAATGGTTTACCGCAAATAACCTACTTCTTATTAAAATGAAAATAAACGTAAAAAATCCCACCTCTAAATGTAAGATATGGATTCAAACTATTTCAATTCGAAACGAAAAATTGGGGCGTGTTACACTACTGTATTCCTAGAAATTATTCTAGATAACAAGGTTCAATAGGATTTTCATATCAGCAAGTTGATGAAAAGGCTTAGCTCTGCCGTCCATGCAGTTAAAAATATGAAATCTATTAGACATCGAAACTTCCAGATTAGTTTATTTTGGTCGTTGCCATAGCCTCATGAGATACAACCTGTTCTTGGGACATGCCGATGCAAATTTTGAAGATTCTACCAGCACGACTTCTTACCGAGTAGTTGCATTTAGTACCTAATAGTTGTATACTAACTCTCAGTGTGTATGATAGAATTAGGAAAGAGCTGTCCTTAAGGTTCTTGCTCGTGCTTCTTGGGGGAAAACTGCTTTCCGAATGAGTGGTAAAGTAAAAATTTTCAAAAAATTAAGTATTTTAAATGTTATTTAATGACCTTGAACAAGATATTTCCAATTTGAATTTGAGTTTAGATTTGTGTTTCGGATGACTCCCTTTTCTATATTTGAAGTTGAGAGGTACTTGGTCGCCCATTGAGCAGACTGTCATGAGGTATTTTTTGATTAGCAAAAAATGGTCAGCTCGGTCATTGGTCGATGTTAAGAATTTATTATTACGCGAAATGTTTAAAACTTACTTTTGTTCCTTCAAAAAGTCTATTTTAGATTTGGGGACCCTTATACTGAACTTAGTAAAATTTTTTAGGTATTACCGGAAACGATAATTTACAGACTAGTTTACATGAGTGCACCTCAGTCCTGGATTTGTCAATAGGCCATGTAGGCTGCGGCCTAGGGGCGGCAGCATCCTAGGGGCGGCAGATTTCAGAAAATCATTATTTTAGAAAGGTACATGGGGCGGCGGAAATAAAGTGGCCTACACTTATAAAAAATATAAATCCACCACTGGTGCACCTAGACTTGTAACGTAGATTGAGCTCTGTAGTTTTTGCAATTAAGCAAGTGAATGCATGAACACAAATAGCTACATCATTTATTAACTAACTACTATGACACTATAAAGAAATATTATAATACTCTGCCCTAGGAAAAAACTGTTGACATTGATCTTTGTATTGCAAAAAAATTGATTCAGTAACCTATAAACTTAAAGAGTATTAGGCTATGTTGATGAATATTTACAAGTACAAGTAGTTGTTGGGTATTGAAGTATTGGATATTAGTGTGTCATTAAAAATAAAATAGGCCAGGATAAATTGCAGGCTGATTCGTCTTCCCGTGTTCTCGAACCGGTGCTAAGTAAATTAATTTTAACTTTCATTAAGAGTATAAAACAGTTGACATCAAATACATTTTTTGTTTTGTTATTTCGTCAAAATTAAAATTTTATTATAAAGAGTGCAATATATTCATAGATAATGGTTGACCACCTGATTTCTAAGGTAATGCTTTTCCAATCGTCATTAGTAGGTAGAGTCCTTTACTGTAACATCCATAAAGAGGGTTATTTTGATATAATTTCAGCGTTAAAAGGATGAGATCTTTGTGCTACATGTGTATGATTTATTAAATAAAAAAAGACCAAGAGCGAGTCGGATTCGAGTGTGGAGGGTTTTGTACATAAATCATTATATTAGCTTTCGTTGAAAGTAATATGTTTAGGTACATATGTTTTTTTCTTTACTGTATTTCATTTTCTCTACAAATTTAAAGATTTAGGATTAATGTTAAGCTCTCTTATAAGTCACAAGTAGTGCTTATGTATATTCAGTATTTTTCCAAACTTCTAGGAATATTAACTTCGAAGATAAAGAGTGGAACGGTCGATATTAATATATTCTATTTAATGTCATTTAAACTACACATTTGAAAATTATAAAAAAATCTTTCGAACGTCAATATTTTGCCTAAAATTATATACTTTCGTGTGGATCGTTTACCTTGCGCCACCGCGCGGCGGCTCGTATCGAACTTGGCGCACCGCCGTTTCTGGCGTACGAGTGCTTTCTACCTAAACTTTCAACCATAAAATAAAAGTAGATTCCGAAAGTAATAGAAAATAGCACCGCGTAAGAGATCACACGCTTTACGAGCGGCGCGCGAGTCAATATTGGCAGTAACTTTTTACGGCGCCACTTGACGCGACCGCCGCGCCGCCCCGTGTCGAAATACCTACTTACCCATTATCTTATATTTTTTTGCGCTTTTAACACTTCCAATGATATAAAAATGTCGGACATGAAAATTTTAGCAATTATCGTAGATAAAAAAAAGATGTCTAACAGTTTTCGTCTTCCTTCCGATGATATTAAATGCTTTTAGTCTATTTTTCAAGAAATGTTGTGTGTTTTGTATCTTTACACATTGAACTTTTTATTGATTAGCAGTAAATGTAGGCTTTGGCCTATTAGACCGATTACAATGTTTTTGAATGATCTATCCAATAATGTCCCATACCATGGGATAGACAAGAAAAAAAATCATCCCCATTTTACTTGTAGGGAGGTACTCTAAAAAATTACTTTATCAAAATTTTATACTACCACTTTGTCGGCATAATTAATATGTATATTCATGCCAAATTGCATCTCTCTAGTATTAAATGTTTTTGCATGAGTTAAGCCGCAGACAGAGAAAAGGATGGACGGGCGTTGCGGCGAAACTATGAAGGATGTTGACTACGGAACCCTAAAAACAGTACGTTATTATGCGCTATCTGCTCTATGATAGCGATTCTCTATTTAATAAATTTTGGAATAAAAGAAAAGTGCGTTTTAAAATTATATATATGTTCCTTCTGTTTCTATTTGTTGGTGTCATTCTGAGTATTTTATATACCGTAGTAAAGGGATTTGGACTTTTTTTCTAAGACCAGAAGTACTAAAAAAGCTTTCTAGTAAACGGCGTCTGTTATGGAATAACAAGACCTAAATATGACTTTAGCGCTTTCTTATATTTGATATTTGCTGTTCAATTCAGAAACGTTGCTCTAAAACCAGTACCTACTGAGGTAATTCTAACTAAACCAGTACTAAGGCCGGATTAACTAACCTATATCAATTCAATTCAGTCTTTAAGCACGGAATTGCTAGGCATCGGTATTAGATATTTTAAATAGCAACACATAATAATGCTAACTATTTACGAATACATGCTATACTATATACGCATAATAAAAATCAACTGCCTATTGTAATTAGTCGCTTTAAGAAGAGATTATTTTGACAGCAGCCGATCTAATACGGCATTAGGTTTTAATTTCGACTTTAATTATTGATTTACTTTCCCTTTTGTAATTTGAAATAGCGTTAATTAACGGCAAACCTAATGCGACGAAAAAAAGGAAGAGAACCGGAGTGAACAAGATATTGTTTTTCTAGTTAACTTAATTCTGTCTTAAAATAATTGAATATATAAAACAGAGATCAATAATCACAAAACAAAGCTTCAAGTACAAAGTAAAAATTACGAATAGATCGATCCTTTTGCGATAAAGCCTCGGTTGTTCAATTGGTATTTTATAAATTTCTTAATATTCTATAATATCATTAATACCATTACACTAGTTTATACAAATTTTAAATGATTTCGCCTATACAACTGTTTTTAACCTGTTACACAAATCCCGTACTCAGTCATTTCAACCTGGTTCGAGGTGGTTTAACAAAACAGCGGTCGCTAGTCCCACTCAAGTACCAGTATCAATGACAGTACACGTTTCTGCATAGAGTTTTCGTCAGTCTATGGTCAGCCGTCGGACTGAAATCGATATCAAAGCTAAACCGTCGTCTCTGAATTAGACAGGACACGAAAATATCTTATTTGTATCATATGGAGTATTTATACTATTGTACTAAAATGTGTGTAGATGTTATTAGTACTGTTTTAAGTATCAGACTTATGTATTGAAAATATAATTTTAACTTTTTATTATAAAGTATTATTACTTATTAAATTTTCAGAGATTGTCGGAATCACGTAATTTATTTAATTAAACGCGTCCCACATCATAATATTTCATATGTGAAGAATAAAACATAAATTTCTTTTGTGTTTTATTTCAAAACTAAATGTGAATATGTTTAGGGGGCTTCATAGAAAAAATATTTACCAGTTTTCTCATCCACTTGGTGAATTATATCTACTTTTAGGGTTCCGTACTCAAATGGTGTCAACCGGACTCTATTACTAAGCCTTCGCTATCCATTTATCTGTCTGTCTGCCTGTCAGCGGGTTAAATCTTTTGAACCGTAGTCGCTAGCCCCTAGAAATTATCACAAATTGTGTATTTCTATTGCCGCTATAACTATAAATAATAAAAATACATTTAAATAACAAATTGAAAAGGTCTCCCCCTCAAACAAGTACCTTTTTTTTAGGTTGCGTTTTTTGCCCGGACTTAATCATGGCAATTGGTAAACATTTGAAATTTTCACGTGGTGTGTAATATTAAAGTTGCTATAAAAACAAATAATAAAATATAGTCAAAATTCAAAATTCCCCATACATGAAGCGTTTATTTTCAGCATTTTTGTTCAGTCTTAATTTTTGTTCTTTTTTTTTTAATTTTACAATATTTCTTCATTTTTACAATATTGAACTCTACATACATTTTAAGTATTTTAAGAACGTATGTAGTGTTCCATATCGTACAGTGGCACGGAACCCTTCGTGTATGAGTTTGACTCGCATTTGGCCGGTTTTTAAATACTACTCTAAGTGTATCATAAAATAAAATATGAAGACATTTTAATCATCATTGGAAATATTCTTTATATAAAAAATTTCATTCCTAATTCTATGCCTTTAGGACTAGGGTTTCGAAAAGACTGAGGTACTTTTGTGAGATTCTGAATGCTACTATTTTATTTCTAAATAAGAATATTCTCAAACTTGGTTTAATCACTCTAGGATTTATTCACGGGAAAAGTTGAAGTATTGTTTATCCGAGATTATAAGTTCCAATGTTCATATTTTTAATTTCAATAATTATGGAATTCTTATTTGAAATTCCACACACCACATAAAATAGTAAAAATTACACTAAAATAAGGAGGTACAGTTTTTTATATTGATATAATTTAAATGTATGAAACTATAGTTTTTGTATAACATTTGTTATTTTTCATTTTACAGCATTAAAATTAAAATAATTTGAATAAACATGACCAAACACCGAGAGCATATAATTCCATAGAATCTTACAAACACTGTTCCTCGATGTTTTTATCAAATGCGAATTAAAGTTTGTTGTAAGGTTAAGCGCTTGAACCACTTTTTAACATATTTATTTATGTGCAGATATGCAAGCTTTTAACGAGGGATTGTAAGAGAGCAGTTTTCGATCTTTTAATTTTCTAGTGATTAATATGAAAATAATAACCCATATACTGAATTTGAGTTTTATACGATTTTAAGCAGTACCCTGGAGGTTTTCATGATCATCAGTCAGCGAATGACTCAGTTACGAAATTGATGTGCTTCAAATGCCGATAAGTCTAAAATCATAAAAGCTAAATTATTGCTACTCAACACACTCAATAAATTTTCTCAAGACGTCTTACCCTGAAAATTTCAGCATTCTAGCGTTATTCAGGCCGATGATACGACGGCTTGCACATACGACGAAACGCTTCCAGAAAAGTGAAGTAGTGCGCTTCTTTTGGCTCGTCTTGGCGCGGCCCTAGCGAGCCCTGAATGTGCTGGGTGCTCATAATATTTTGTATTCTAACACATAATTATTTAAGTTGTTTAAAGAAGATTTGTTAAATGACTGAAACACATTTTTAATGTTTTGTTTCAGTATTTCTCTACCAATTCACTGATTAGATATACGAGAAATGTGTAGGTAGTTTGTTAAGGTCATTTTCAAATTCAAAATATCTTTATTTCATAGGTTACAAACAACACTTGAAATACGCCGTAATTTTTTTGCGTATTTACACTTTACCGCTCGTTCGGGAGGCAGTTTTTCCTCAAGAAGAACGAGCAAGAAACTTAGGGGTAGCTCTTTTTTAATTTGCACATACATAGCCAAAACAAATACGAAACCATTAAGAATGAAACAGCCCGGTAAGAAGTCGAGCTTATGCTCATGAATATTTGTGTTCCAAATATTCTGAAATTGTATAATACCCTTTTTTACTGAGTCATTGTTTAATAACACTCTTAAATTTATATAGGGGTAAATCTTATACATCCACAGGAACCTTATTGAATAGGCGCACACAGAGCCCTCTAAATGAATTTGTGACTTGACTTAGTCGACTAACATGTGAAATCAGTTTATTTTTATTTCTGATGTTGAGTTTATGTCGACTACTTTTTCTTTTAAACTATTTCTTTTATATCTTCTGTTTATATTTGATTTTGTAAGTTTTGGACAGGGAAATGCATTATTAAAGAAAATTAGCATTACATAGCCAATATCAAGATTTATTATTTCATTAGACAGGTGATAACTTTAGATATATTATTATTATCATGAACTCACGCCTATTTCCCAAAAAGGGTAGGCAGAGATTTGCGCATCTTTGAGTATCTCCCTTGCTTCTCTGACATCCATTGATCTTTCCATGCAAGCTCGTCGGTTCCGTGGCCCTGAAATTTGGCCCATTTTTAACATGCCACCAATTTGATCTGCCCAAGATTCTCTAGGGCGATCCTTGCCGCCCTTTTCATCACACTCATTAGCTCTATAAATTCAGTGTGTCCGTTTAATTTCATTCACCTTTTCCAGATGGCCAAACCACAGCAACATATCTTTTTCTACTCTTATCACCACTTCTTTTTCAAATATATTTCTTTCTTGATAAGAAGAATTTATTTTCCTGCAATATGTATGATACAACAACAATTAGTGGAGTCACTAAGTTATTATATTATTAGCATATCCAATTCCATAGACAATTATGTGATTCTATTGAAGAATTTGAAATTGATAATAATTTAAATTAATTTATGAGACAACAGATAATATCTCTTGCAATTTTTCGTCATTGTACAAAAATTGTAATGACTCTGAAACAAATAAAAATAATATAAATACTGTACAAGCATATGACAGTCAACCCATAATGAACGAGGAAATAACGGTAACAATAAAAAATGTGCACTCAATCAGGTGCAAGAAAATGTACAAGAAATGTCAAGTAACTAATTGGAAATTGAATTATTCGTAAGTTGTAATGAGATCGATATAGTCCATATAACAGAACATTGGCTTAGAAGTTACCAGTTCAACATAAGTATGAACCAGTTAGCAAGTTTGTTCAACAGAGAAAAAGCTATACGTGGCGGCTTTCTAATACCGATTAAGATTAATATAAAATATTACACAAAGAACGTCCAGATATTATGAGCCTATCTGATGAGCGAACTATTGAAGTGGCCTGCATACAACTAGAGTCGCTTATCGTGTTAAGCGTATGCAGATCCCCAAGAACATTATATGATGTCTTTAAAAAAATAGGAGATGATATTTTGTTTAACACAATGAATAGTAATAAATTTATTGCTATTTGCAAAGATTTTAATATAAACTTATTGAATTGAATCTATCTGACCATTGTGGACAAGTAGTTATGTTTCAAATCAATGTTAAAAAAATATAAAACTTAAGGTCAAATTTGTACTTGTGAACACTGGCGTCCTGAGCAGTTTGGAAATAATGTACTAAAAACCTGTCTGATTTGCCATATTAAAAAGATTCTAATGAGTTGTATCGTTCACTATTGATACAGCTCATTAGAATCTTTTTAATATGACCATTCAGGTCTGAATTCAGCTTATCTAAAAATATTAATGTTAAAAATATTTTATCATTTAATGATTGACCGTTAGTGGGTATTCATACTAATAGGTGGAGATTATATACACTTAATGAAAATTCGTTTATTTTTCAATTACATACGAAAATATTATAAGGTATTCAAGGGTGTAGGTGCAGCTGCCAAATCAATATTTATCTGTAATAAAATAAAAAAAAAGCACAGATATGATAAAAACTACTTTGAGTTATTATTTGGAAAAATTACTTGGAGTATAATCAATAGTGAAACTGGAAAACACACACCGTCATTAAGAATTTCAATTAAAAGTTAAGGGTCAAATTTTTAAAAAAGACATGGAAGTTGCCTATACTTTTCGAAAACTCTTTTAGTCTAGGTGACAAGTTGAAAACGGCGAAAAATAGAGAAGTTGGTTCTTGAAATACGTGCGATAGCTCATTTATTGCGAAATAATGTCAAGAAAAATGTATCTAAAGCGTTTTATGTACTAATAGCATTTTTTTATGTGCAATAAAGTCATGGACAATTAAAGATGAAAAAAAAAAAGTATTTCGTTTTTTGCCGATATCTCGTTAGGTATTAATATTTAAGAAATTTAAAAAAAAGATTCTATAAAAAGAGGAAACTTCCTATAAAAAATCTCCAACTCCCGGAACTCTACCTCCATTACTTACATTTTTACTTTAACATTCAAAATGGGCCTTCGGGTGGCATTTTAAGAAGCATTTTAAAAAGCATTTAAATACTTAACGAGATATCGGCGAAAAACAAATTCCTTTCTTTTTCATCTTTAATTGTTTATAACTTTTGTAAATTTTTATGTGCTAGTTAACGCTTTTGATGCTTTTTTGTTGACATTATTTCGAAATGAATGAGCTATCGCACGTATTTTTAGGACCAGTATCTCTATTTTTCATCGTTTTCAACTTGTTACCTAGACTATTTGTTAATATTCCAGTTTCAACTACAGGCTCTCTGAAATTGTCGCCCACTTCTACTAAATCATCGCTTAAATATAACATCGATTTTTATGATGTTATGTTGAATTTACTCATGTCGACTGTAGCAATGTTCTTAAAACATTCAAATGTATAAAAACAAAAAAAAAAATTGTCGATTTTGATGACCTTTCTGTAAAAATAACAGATTGAATAGTAGATTGCATCGCTCCATGCTTAGTAGTGATTTTGAATAATCGAGTTGATTATAGTGTGTTTTCGGGTCTAATGAAGCAAAGTCATTCCATTATTGAAATCCGAAAGTGTATCTGCCTCTACAAACTTTAGACTAATATAAATACTACCAACTTTCAGTGAATTTTTTGAAAAGCTTATCTTTAATGAATTATTGTGATATTTTTATAAACAATATTCAATTAACGTTTAACAGTTTAAATTAACAAAGGGTCGCTGAACAACTGAAACAGATGTTGAGCCTGTACAGCAGATTTTCATGCTCGTGGGAACTCACGGAATGCACTTGGTGTTTCCTGTGATTTATCTAAAGCATTTGATTGCGTTCATCGTGACATATTGATCAAGAAACTACATCATTATGGTGTCACAGATCGATCACTTGGACTTTTGGAGTTTTCAGTGGTAGGATTCAAACTTTGATGCTAATGGCGTAAAGTCGTCAGGATTATCAATATAGTCGTGCCACAGCGTTTGTTTTTCGGACGATTTCTATTCCTAGTTTAGATTAATGATCTACCACATCTTGTTAAAGATGGGCACGAGATTGTACTGTTTGCTGATGATACTTCTTTACTTTTTAAAATTAATAGGTAACAACCAGCTTTTGAGGAATTAAAAGTGACTTAGTATAATAATCTACCTCTCAATGAGAGGAAAACAAAACTCGCTTCTTCCTTGACTAGTTCTAAACTGATCGACGCAAACATAATGATTAAAAACGAGATAGTAGATATTGTGGACACGACCTAATTTCTTAGTCTCACTTTAGATGCTAAGTTTCGTTACTTTCTCATATTACAAGATCGTGTAAAGGTTAATTCTGCAGCATATGCAGTTAAAAAATTCGGCGTCTTGCAGACGAAAGCACCGCAAGACTAGTTTATTTCAGTTCCTTTCATAGTCTCGTGGTCTATGAAACTTTAATCTGGTGTAATGCAGCTGACATTAATACAATTTAGCGCTACAGAAGCGGTCTGTTGGTGCCATTTATAACTTGAGATTAAAAGCGTCTTTCAGCGTAATACTTAAATTAATTAATATTTCAACTGTAAATTCACAATATGTACATGAAAAACTATATTTATTATGAAATATAAAATCGTTCCACAAAACGAGTGACATCCATAACATTGACACTGGACATCAGAACGATCTTGCTGCTAATAAAACCTAACTAAATAAAATTAGTAAAGCATTTAAGAGCCAACGTGTGCGTTTTTATAATAAGATCCCAGCTGAAATTCAAAATTTTACACTTTATGAATTTAAACGTTTCGTTAAAAGAAAGTTATAAGATAAGGTCTATTATACCATTCTTTTCAAGGTGAATCATTATTTGGGATTGGTGGTAATGTTAATGTCGAAAAATTCATTAATGACGTATTTCAAGAGTAATTCTATTATCTATGAAATAAGGCTTTTTTTTTATTTGATTTGATTTCAAAAACCACGCCGCTGTCTGACATCACTTTTCTTATGTGTATCTTTCAAAAACACTCAACACATTTTACTGAGAGATCGCATATTCATTGATTCTACTTTCTTTTTTTTCCCGCCGAACCCAACTTTCACTATCGTAGATAAAAGTAGGGATCAGGACTCAGGACTCCATTATGAAAAGCCAAACGCGTTTGTCATGAGACACTTTTATTATTCATAATAGCGAGCAAGGCCCCATTCACTTCATTTCCCGCGTTCACTCTTCTTTGGATATCTCTGCCATGTTTACCAGCGTTTTAAACAGACTATCCAAGGATACAAATTCTCTCGCTCGTTCGACACTTATCTTCTATATGTATATCGCATTCAGTCCTGCTTTCGCTTTTTCAAATGCCATGACCCTAATTTTACTGACGTTACCTTCACACCTCTCTTCTTAACAGAATCATAAATTATAGTTACCATCGTCTGCAACTCGCACGCCGATGGCGCAAGGATTGTTTGGTTGTCGGCGTACTTGAGGCGTGTCACGGACAGCTCATCGAATCTTAGTCCACACTCATACTCTTCCAAGTCGTACACACAGCCATCAGTTTAGATATAGATATAATAATTACCAATTTTACGTAAAAAAAAACTATAGTTACTGTACGGAACTGTTCATGGGCACTTGGCAGGTTCTTTAAGCTTAGACGCAAAATGAATACCAGAAATGTTATTTTTTGCTATCTAGCGATGTTTTAAGTTTTTACGCAAGGGAATCTGCTTTAATCGGGTGTTGTGTAAACATAAGGGTCAAGCAATGTTTGAAAAGAATAAGCGGAACGCATAACTTTTTCTCCTCGAACATCATGAATTTTGAATCGAAAATGTAGAAAAAATAAATTATTCTATAAAATATTTACAAATACTGCCTAATATTTGGGTGCCTTATTTTAAACTGTTAGGCCAGCAAAATTAAGTTCAAAAGTACTTTAACGTCACCGGAAACAGGGAATGGCCCAAACTTTGGCAGTTCCAAGTGCGGAAACGCTCCTCGGCTCAAGAAATCGAGACCAGCGAGCTTTTAACTGATTTGAATGTGTGAATGTTTGCGGATTTACACTTCAGGGACTTACATCGGAAACATTTAGCCGAGCGTGAGCGAATATTTAAAAATGTTAATTAGTAATAATAATTATTTGCTAAATTAAAAAATACGAGATTGTATTTATGATGACACTGAAGAATTTAACAAATAAACTACGAAGAATAAGAAAACGATCGAATGTAAACTGTCTCAAGAATAATTTATCATATTTTTTGTGTCTAATAGTATTGTTACAACTTTCTGTTATGAAAATCGATAAATTTTTACAAATTGGAAAGACAATGTCTTTAGTATCACTTTCGGAAATCGGGTTTCCGAATCTATTTTGATCATTATCCAATTCATGTCCGTATGTACATATGTATGTAATGTGTGAGTATTTGTGTTTGTGTGTGCATGTAACTTTTGAATTGTTTAGTCGACCGAAACGCAGTTTGTGATATACAAAAGTGGTTCACTCAATTTAGATTTCATGAAAATTTGAACAAATTCTATCAGGTAGATTTCAAATAAACTCAAAATAAAATTTATAAAAAACTGTATTTCTTTGCAATAACGACTACTGATCAACACCAAGTTTGATTACTTTTTTTTCCTAAACAGTTTTATCAATTGCTGCAAATTGCATAGAAAGAGCTTGATTTGTGCATCAAAAACAATCGATTTGTTCTAGAGATAGAGTTAAGTAAATTGAAAGAGATAGGTTTTTTTTAAAATAACTTACGGAATTCTTGATAGATTAATATTTAGTTATGTATATTTTATATTTATAACTAAATATTAATATATTCAAAATATTGCGTCGAATGCTGTAAAACGTATCAAAATTGAACAGAGTATTTAGAGGATATCTTAATTGAAATATATTAATAGCGATTTTTAAAATAAATTTATGTTCTTCAACTTTTTCCGAATCCCGGACCATTCTAAAAAGTTTTAGGTCGGGGAAAAATTTTTTCGTATTTACTAGGTAGAAAGTTGCGGTAAAATCTCTTAGGTTGTGTTGTTTGTAACTGGCTAGTTTTGACATCATTAAATAGATGATATTTTAAACAAAGAAAAATAAAAAGAAAAACGCTGTTCCGCCATTTTTCTATTATTTTTCTGTTCACCAAAATGAGTGAATCTTACGTAGAAATTCGATGTATTTTGAAGTTTTACTACAAAAAAAAGGAAAAAGTGCGACTCAAGCCGCGAAAACAATTCGTGACATTTATAGAACTAATGCAGCGTCGGTGAGAGAGGCACAAAACCGGTCCAAGCGTTTTCAGTCCCGTAATTTTGGCGTTAAACATGAATGTCGCTCTGGTCGAGCTGTTAGGCATAAAGTCGATGTCATTTTGGCAAAAGTAGGGCAAGTTTGACATATTAGTCGTATTAGTGTTTGAATTATTTATATACATAATTATGCTTCGATACTGCAGTTTCGGTTTGTCTTTTCATTATATTTCATAGTTTTCATATCATCGACCAGTGCTTATCAAACTTAATTTGAAATAAATTTAGTTTCAAACATGAGTTCTTATATTTCTTCCAATTGCTCGAATATCCTCTGATACAGACGTATCCTCATATTTACGGCTGTGTCACTTACTTGACACAGTGATTACTTACAGCCAACTTGTGATTTTTGTGTAGAAATTTGTTGTTTATATAGTTCCATCTCGATGTAAGTTTAAGGGATGATAGTAAAGTTAACGACGCCCTTCGGTCGTGCAACCACTGCGACGCTGTCACTTGTGGCTCATTGAATTTTAGGGCTCCGCACAAAAGGGGCGCCCATGGCACCTTATTACTAAGCCTACCATGTCCCTCTGTCCGTCCGTCCGTTTGTTTGCCTGTCTCTCTGTCGTACTTTCAATAGGTCGTATTATTTAAATCGTAATACGTAGTTAGTTAAACATTTCACACATATATGTATACTCTGATATTTTTAATTGGCGACGTACGATATCAACATAGAATAGAGAAAACAAAAGCTAAGAGAGGTCTCAAGAACTTGTTTCTAATATTTTTTTCAAGTGCTCTATAGTGAAAACTGTGGAAGGCATACAAACGTCAAAGTCGATGTAAACATAGTGCATACTGTAAAGTTAAACAACGTACAACAAAACCGGCCAATCTTGAATCGGTCTCGAGCTAAGGATTTCGAATTGGAAGAAAAAAAAAAACATTTATTCTCGGTAAACCGAAATACGTGCGGTGCGCTGGTACGGAATCCTCGGCGATCGAGTCCGATTAGCACTTGCTCGTTTTTTTCTAATCACTCGTTACGAAGACGTCACTGACATGTCAATGGTTCGAGCGACGCACGAGTTTCATTACTCGAGTCCGCGTCGCCCGCGCCTTACCACAGCTCATATGCAGACCGAAATATCAGTTGCTACTTACTCTGACGGCGAGCAAAAGTACCGTAATGAATAGTGCTAACTACAGACATTTTATAAGAATTTTTGCCAACATGTGAAATTTCTAATAATTTTTCAGTGTCAAAATAAAAGTTTAAAGTCTTCTAGTTAGTGACCATTAACAAGAATACTTTAAGACTTGCCACTTTTCATTTCTAGACACGAATGGCTTTTCGGGTCTAGAAATAGTAACATCACATGAACTGTACAAGTATTAACGAGTGTTGCTGTGAAGGCAAAACTTATGGTTATGCGCCCCGTATTGACGTACTACACGCAATATCTCTTGTTATCGCACAAAAATATAAATTATATCTGTATCTATATAAAATGATTATTCTCCTGATTATTAAGTTAATTTCTCTTAAGTTACCTTATTTAATTAGTTGTCCGTTATAAGTTTGACAAATCCGAAAATAGCGTTATTAACATATATTGTTAATATACAGTGATCTATATATACCCTTTGCAATGTATAGCAAATATTTTTTACAATATCAGGCATTTTGGGTTTTTTCTTTCGACTAACTGGCAGAATAAACTGGGTTAATATAATAAGTCTCTAACGTTCTTTAGACTTAATGTTGTAAGTTACTACGAAAAAGCTAAAAGCTTACAACTGTTAGTTAAATCAACGCAGAGTAATTGTAGAATCAATGTGTAAGCAGTGCCAAAAGAACTTTCTTTTATAATTTTTTGGATCTTCTGTTCAACAGCACGTCATATTCATTTTGATATTTTTTTATACAATTCTTTGAGTCTTAGGCGGTGCGTAGCGAAATGTATGAAAATGATTTTTTTTTAATAAACCTATTTAGTTAAGTATAGCTTCGCACGCGTATAAGGACAATATTTATTTCATCTTTTATAGGGATCCCATTCTCATCCAACTTGAAGCCTTACTGTACCAGCACTATGTGAAAATATCTCATATCTGGAAGCCACTAACGAGGCTGCTTGTCTTTTTAAACATTTCGCACGACGGAACACTCGATGCGCGAATCTCACACGCACTTCGTCGGTTAAGTATTTCGCTTAAAAAGTTGACATTACCTTTGTACTTGAGTAATTCTGGGTATGATTAATTTTCGGTAAAAATAATTTGTAAAATAATGTTGTCAGCGTGCTATCGACAACAGATTCGCGTGTTTAAATATGTTTGTGAATTTCACTACGACGTGGATCCATGAATATGCTCTAATTACTTACACTTGCTTATTGGCCGTCGTCTCAGTGCGGGTGTGGCTGTCGATTGAGATCTCGTTTACTAATAAATTATTATATAGGAACGCTTTAATGGAACTGTAAGATATTCATGATCATACAGAAAATATTGTATTCGTTTGTTAGATTTCATTCAAATCCGTTCAGCCGTTAATGCCTAATAGAGTTACAAACATCAAAACAGTGTGAAAAGATATCATAATCTATTTTTTATTTCATCATATAATTTTGTTATATTAATAGAATAAATAAGAAAAAAAATTATAGTTCATTTACTATGTACATTATTGATCCATTATTCACAAACCACTAATTATTTAAGATGTACAGTATTATGAAAATTTGTCTGCAATTTATATAGAATCGGAGCCCCAACATGCAGACTCACTTTCGCGACAAACAAACCGTGTTAACATTGCTTATACAGATAAAAATTATAACTTTTATTCTTAATCTCAGTTACCTTATTGAGGCCATTGGACCGGTGCGCTAAATTGTTGCTTATATTTTTGTTGACTGAGTTAATTACCACTTATAGATTTTACGATTGTCATTTAATAGATGTTAAGGACGGGGAAAAGAGCTTCTAGCCGACCGCTATGGGAGTTGGAATGAGATGAACTACTGTTCTCAATTCCAATAAACCGATTCAAAATTTACTACAAGGAGTATTTGCATTCGCCAGTCATGACTGTATTTACACGCCTTTGTAAAATTATTTTCTACTAAATCTATTTAAAAAAATTGTCCTCATACAAATTTAAAATATTTAGCGAATATTTTGCAAAAAAAAAACGGTATTATACAATCTATAAATAATTAGAAGATAAATGGATGTAATCAGCTCGACTTCCTATTGTTGTTTTTTTTTTTGGCAATAGTTTTATATATTATTGTGATTCTGTATAAATTGGTTTGAAAATAACTACCTTTAAATTCTTTGCTCATACTTATTGAAAGATAATTCCTATACAAATTGTGATAATTTTAAAAATAAACTATGAATGTATACTTATATACGCACGTAAGAAGTAATACTTTTTTGATGTAACAAAACATAACTGCCTGATTGGCACAGTCGGTAGTGACCCCACTCGCCGCGCTGAGGACGTGGACTCGATTCTTGCAAAACATTTATTTTTTTATTTAAAAATTTTCTCGTGGTTGGGTATTGCTGTGTATTATATCAACTATCCGGTACCCGTAGTACAAACCTCGTTAAACAGTTTGGGACGAAGTAGTCTTGTGTCTATGTCCGAATATATTATTATTATTATTAATTCCAAAAGCTTAATCCCGCGTGGTATTTCTCTAAGTTTGTAAAAGCAATTGCATAAAATTACTTAATTTTCTGTATATCTGTATACAGAATTAATTAATACACCAAAATTAGAACTAACCATTTATTACATAATAATGTAATAGTAAGAATTTATAATGGATACAAATAAAAATAAAATACATACCACAATTAACTTCAAATCTATAAACGGTCTTAAAAACATTTAAGATATAAATAAAAATATCACTAGTATTCACAATACATAACAATAAATATACCATTCACCATTGTATTTAGTTTATAATCACACACATATTTTTGTTTATATATTAATATATTTTAATAGCACTGATATGAAATACATATTGTAGAAATCTACAACATGTATTTCTAAATAGAAATTACTATTTTGAATATAGATTAGAGATAGAAATAGAATAGAGATAGAGAAACGCACGTAATCGTGCGTTGTAGGTGTCCTTACTTTTCCTTTGTTGGTAGTCCTTTCTGTAAAACTTGAGAGATGTCTACCAACAAAGCGGGTGTTGTTGATTTAGTTTGTTGGTTTGCGTGCGCATAGTAAAAAGTTACTCTCTTCATTTTTCTCTAAAGCGCCAAAACAGTTTAACTTCATCAAGTGAAAATTTGGAATACCGTAAATTCTTAGAATTTTATTACACGTGATATAATAAGATTAACTTCATAAAGTGAAAATTTGGTAAAAATACCGTAATTCATTCTAATAGTAACAATTTTATTTATACGGAATCTCGTGTTTACATATACGATACTTGCAATAATTTGCAATGTGATCATAGTTGAGTGCATGACTCATACGTTACCGAGCGTTACATTTTTCATAAGTGACTCGATTTACGTTGTTCAAAATATATTTTGTATTTGAATGTACCATACATTTGTTTATATGTCGATTTATTAACAGATTTAGACAAATAGGGTATATTTAAGATATGCTAAATAATGTTCCCAATAACATGACGAACGTTACAGGCGCCTTTTTGTTCAGCCTAAAGAAAAGGCAAAAAAAAAAATAAAAAGAAATGGGAGACACGGTCAACCATCAGCCGCGTTGATTTTGTATATGATGTAGCGAAAGAGAAACAGGGCCGACTGACCTGTCCAGAACAAAAAAAAATCAGTTTCGGAAACCTATAATTACACACTTATAGAAAACTGTAGTTATACTAACAGTTCTTAGGTGACCTAATCAAAGTTATTTTTTACTAAATATTAAATTTGATCCAGATTTGTAAGTGGCGACTGAAAAAATAATAAAGACAATATTTTTTATGATTTAATTACAAATGTATGATTGTCAGATTTTTTCCTGAACTTGTAGTATAAGACGGTATTGCTTGTCAAATTTCATAGTTCTAGGCCAACGGAAAATGCCCTATAAATTTTGATTCCCTTGAGAGTGTCAAAGTATACGTTTTTTGCGGCATAAACTGCCGTATCTTTTTTTCACGTTAACTTAGTAGTTTGATATTTTTACAACTTTAAAGGACTGTAAACTTGAGTATATGGTTTTAATTTCAACTGGATACCTTCACGCGTTCCCGAGATAAAAGGTCTTGGCAGACAGACAGATGGACGGACGGAGGGACAACAAAGTAATCCCATAAGGGTTCCGTTTTTCTTTTTGGCATACGGAACCCTAAAAATGGAAAAGTGTTTAATTTTATAGCAATGAGATATCAATCAAAGTGTTCTTTTTATAATCGAAATGGCAAAATAATTAATTATACTCTTTTTCATTGTCAATTATCAATCAATCAATTAGTATTGGGTACCTAGTCTTCTACTATTGAAGACCTATATATAAGTATTGATTAGTGAAAGTGAAGGATCCAATATATTTTCATAAATTGACTTATTTGTGAGCCTTTGGTCACTTTTTATCAAGTCGATGTGTTTGGTCAGGTGGCAAGGAGTCGTGTCCCTCGGAGGAGCTGAAGGCGGCGGGCGCGGGCGAGCGCGCGCACCATGTCCTCGGCGTGCGCCTGCACCCGCCCAGCTCGCTGCGCACCGACCACTTGCACGGTCAGATATCGGCGACCATTGTTCCATCTTTTCCATCGACCGTTCGCGCTGCTCTCGATCCTCGTGCTCTCAATTCCGATTTCCATGTCGATCCCGGCTTCGATTTAGATTCAGTTCTGTTGAAATTAATTCCCAAGAACCCATACTCTTATACTGAAAACACACGTAGTACCGTTACTTCTTTTAATATGAAACGATTTCACTCTCGCTTGTAATGTCGCTCCCAGTCCTGTTCGCGATTCTAGTACTGGTCTTACTGATCTCCATACTTCTTTGTAATTTTTGAAACAATAAAGGATGTCTACTTAATAAAGAAAGCCATCTGAAGGAAGCTAGGAAGAATTAGTTTGTAAAAGCTTTCGCGTGTAAGGACACAGTTGTAAATGGTAGTTTACTGCAACTAAACAAATAAATGAATTTGGAATGAAAGAAATGATACAAGCAATAAAAGGTATGAAAGCCAGGAAAGCTACCGGATATGATAGGGTCTCGTTAGAGAAGCTGAGAGATGAAAGAGGTACAGTGGTAAGTCTGGTGTACCACCTCATCAAAGTTGTGGAGTACGTAATGACTATGCAAAGCCGTCGTTGTATACCTCTACAAAGCGAAAGACTGATGACAGAGTTACGCAAATTACCGCTCTATAAGTTTCCTCAGCATCGTTGTCAAACTGTTTGCGGACTTTATTATTGATAGAGTGGTGAATAAGACTCGAAGTAAGATTTGGAAGGTACAAGCTTTTTGAAAAGGGATGAGGTGTGCGGATCATGTTTATTCATTGTTAAGCATCAGGAAAAAGGTTTTTTGCTAAGGACCAAAAGGTTTTCGGTATTCTCAATCTGAGAAACCTTATAATAAAGTGAAAGAGAATAATTCCTGGAAAACTCTTTCCATGAATAGTCTGAGTAACGGACTGATAAGCGCACTACAATCTCTAATCAAGAGGTTCCAGTGTCTGGATCAGAATAACGTGACTGATTTGACATCCGCAGGGGTGTCAGACAGGGATGGTACCTTCACCGTGGCTATTCAGTCTACTCGTGGATAGCAGTCTGTATGATTTAAGAGTATGAGTGAGGACTAAGAATGGATGAGCTGTCTGTCAAATGCCTTTTGTACCTGAACGACCAAGTAATTTTTGCATTGTTGGCGTTGTGATTGCAGGAAATGGTAATTAAAATGAATGCTTCTCTTAAGAAAAGTGGTATTAAAAGTAAATATCAGCAAGACTGAGGTCATGGTATTTGAAAAAGCAAAAATGCTATTGAATACGATATATAGAAGATGAAAGAGTCAAATAAAGAGTTTGAAAAGAAGAAAAAGAAAGAAAGAGTTTGTACACTTGGGTAGTCTATTTAAAAATGAAAGTAAACGTGATGGAGATATTGAAAGGAGAGTAAATTCGGAAAAAAAGATCTTGCTTGTTATTATGGATAGTAAATTAATATGCGATCTCTGAGTAGTATGTGTGAAATAGTTTTTAAAAATAAATATAAGAATAGTGATGTCAGATTGCTGTGTGGTTTGAAGGAATATCTAATGATTAGAGTAGATAAACGTATATTGCGGTGGTACGACGATCTGGAAAGGATAAATAAAGGTAGAATGAAAAAAACAAATCTATAGAGCGAAGGTGTGTGATGAGAGAGACGGTAAGGGTTGCTCTAGAAAACCGTATGCAGATGAAATTGCTGTCGTATTATAAAGGGCCAAATATTGAGTACCCGGAACCGACCAGCTTATTCGAAAAGATTAGCGGCTGTCAGTGAAGCAAGAGAGATAAGCGAAGACTACACCAGGTGGATATCTGTAGTATGCATATCCATTTGAGAAATTTGCGTGAGTTTATGATAATAATACAAAATACACAATTATAAAGTTTATTTAATTTCCACCCTAGCGAAATTACGACAAAGCTAGTGCTTCCAAAATTTATCCATAGAACGTATTTGAATACTAAACAAATAATCATTTGATTTGGACCAGTGACTCTCGAGATATAAATGTAACAAAGAGACAGACAGAGAGACCATGTGTTTTGAAAAATGTATGGTTGATTTTCTTGCAACACCACAATGCTGCACATTCCCTCTAAAGCCACCGTGGAGCTATTTTAGAATACCGAATAGAGATTCCATAATAATGCTGTCGAAATCCAACCGACGAACATTATTACATTATTCATATATTTAGGTAATAAGATTGCTCTTTTTTAACCCTTTAACCCTTTTAACAGAAACAGTGGGGTGTTAGAAGTTTAACGTGTGTATCTATCTATGTCTGTGGCTGTCTGTGTCATCGTAGTTCTCAATCGCCTGATAAGATTTTAAGTTAGATTTTTTTTGTTTAAAAAGTTACTTCATCGATGGAGTATTTATTTATGATTTAAGAGAATCTCTTAAGACGTTTGAATATTATCAGCACTTTTCTAGTTGATGATTAGATATGAAAAATTTCTACGGGTCTGATTGAGTCAAAATTTGGTACTCAATTAATTCAATGACATTAGAAAAACATAGAAACTTTGAACTGATGCTGCAGCATCACCTAGACTTTGCAGGGCACCGAACTCCCTCACAAATTTACTTGTTGTATTTGTAAAGGTATTGTGTTCCTAGAGATTTGTGTAGGAGATCATTGGATGATCTCAATGGGTAGATTGTAGATAAATAGTTCTTAGTGTAATAAATGGTGCTTAGGGTGTGATTATGGAATAGGAGAGAGAAATGAGGACAGATTATTGAAAGCTAGTGTAAATTCTAAGTGAAGTAGAGTGAGGGAGAAAATTTAACACGATTTCAAATACGATTTGCTGGGTATAAAAAACACCGTACCGCGATGTGCGGTGCAGAGGACGGATTACGAGTGAGGGAGGTGGTTAAAACGAAACACGTAAACGAAGGATTACTATTTCATATACCTAGGATACTCAATATAGTGTGGTATGGATGGAGTAGTATGCCACAAAAAAAGAGTGGTTAAATGCTATGATGGTACCTAATACGTTTTAGTTACTGATAGTAGTTTCAAGACAGAACTGTCCAGTATTTTGAATTAAACAATATTTTTAAATATAAACTACAACAGTACAAAATTCAAGTATCGAAATGTTGCTTCTCAATCTTTGCTATTCTGCTAAAACCGATCTGTCATGAGGATTATTATATAAGAACACGAAATAAGAACCTCTTGTTAAGAACACGAATAGTAATACCATGCAAGCTTTTTACGCTACTTAAGACCACGTAAGTTTGGAATTTTGTAAAAATACTTTTGTTTAAATAAGCAACAACAGCTTTTCTACAGTGGTGTCTCGCAACTTACAGACGGTTGTTGATCATGGCGTGTTTACTACTAGTGGAAGTATTTCCTGTTTTTTAAACTTTATATGTTACTACATATGAAATTTAAAAAGCAGAAAATAAAACTTTAATTAAAAATTTCAAAAACTCGTTATAAACGGCACTTAAAAAAATAGAAAATAATACGTATTGGCTTTAAGTTTAATATGAGTATTAGACAATATTTTGATCCAAGCGTCATCGTGTCGAAAAACCGCTAAGTTGATAAAAAAAATAAAAGAATACAACTAAAAATAATAAAGTGTGATGTTTAATCGTCGAACCTGTCTTAGCTGCGCGCAATTGCGCTCGTGGATAACTGATTACTACTTCACTGGCAATGTTGAGCAGTGGATGTGGGACACGCATGAAGAGAAGAGATGACCTCAAACAAACAAAGCTAATGGAACTATGATGTTGTGATTATCCGACGCGATGACGCTTGGATCAAAATGTACGTAGGTCAAACTGAAAGTCCTTAAAAAATCAGAAATTGTTCTCTTTAAAAATATTGTTCTTCGAGCTGAATACATCGCTGCATTTGTCGGAACCACTAAAATAAATACTTTGCCCACTCGCACTTAGCAATCGTTTCGACAGTCTTTTCATATGTAACTTAGTTCCTCTGTGTCCGTGAAGCGACAGCGACCGTCCGTTTCCTTGAAATTTTTCATTTCTTATAGGAAATAAATAAAAAAAACATGGTGCCAGGTTGAGGCTGGACGGTGGGTGAGTCAGTCTTTCTATACGTCAAATAGTAAGTTGTTTGTCTGGCGATATATGGTGAGGCGTTGTTATGATGAAGGAGAATTCTACTGTGAGGTCGTATTTCCTAAACTTTTTCAAAACAAGAGGCAAACAATTGTTAATGTAACAGTCTGCAGTAACTGTTTTATTATCTTCTAAAACAATTGTTGCATAATGATCTGTCATTCCGAAGAAAGAAGACTACGATCTTTTTTCTGACGCTTCGATCTAGTTTTAGTTTAGTAGGCAACTCTTCGAAAGGAAACACTCACTAAGTAGACTGTCTTTTGGTTTCGGGATCATAACAGTAAATCCAGCTTTCCTTACCTTTAACTATATTGTATATAGCATTTGGGTTACCACCGGAAAATCTTTGCATCATTTTACAGCATCAAATAATACAACGAAGTTTTTGAACTTCGGTCAAATTATGAGGTATCCACCGAGTACAAAGCTTCCTAACCGTTAAATGTTCATGAAGGACCGTGTACGTGACTGTGTATGGTGTCGATATGAATCGATGCCTAAGCTTGACCAAATCTGCTAGCAGGTAATTCTTTGGTCAGTCTCTATCGTGAGTCGCACAGCACTGATGTCGTCTTCAGTCGTCGCCGCACAAGGACGTCCCACACGCAGACGTCAGCCAGATTAGTGCGGTCACGTTTGAACTCGTTAAACTACTTACAAATAGAGAAAAGAGATTAAAGTTACATCATGAAAGGCCAACTAAAAGCTATTATAACTGTATTGTTAGTTTAAACGGCAACGAAATTAATGAAGAATCTTTTCTCGCGTCAAATTCATGTTGAACTTAGACAAATAATTTTGGTTTCGCCTCCAATTCGTAGAAACTAATGACAATGGTATAGAATATAAGGTTGATAAAAAGTTCTATTTTTAAAATAAATATACGTATTTTTTTATGGTTTCTAAATGGCCAGTTCTGAAAATTTCAAGTGTCACCTACGTAATATACTACTTATATTAAATTTAAAGGGTCGATGTAGTTTTTCTTTTACTTTTCAGAGGTTTTATTTGTGTCAAGGTTTTTTAAACTTCAACAATTTAATGTTTCTAATAGATAGTTACACTTTGATTTACTAGTATTATTCCAATTACAAACTGTAAAATTTGTTATTGCGTGTGGTCCTGGCGCCATCTCACCTATAATATTTTTGGCGCACTCTCTTGTGGCTTAAATGATTAATATGGTTAAGGAAAGACCGCGCGCATTGTGAGCATCATTCTGAGCATGGCGTATAATAAATTTAATATTGTATACTACAACAGATTTTATTTGATGTGTGAAGTTGGACTTTTATTTCTTCGTCATACTATTGTTGTTCGGAGACTTTACCTGTAAAAAGTTCCGAAAAAAAGTATGGAACTTTTTGCTAAGTACTGCTAAATAGTGAAAATAAGACGGTGATTCCCTATGGCCAGGTGGTATTCAGGGTCAGCACGGGGGCGGCGGCGCGCACATGGCGGCGCCGGTCAGCATAGCCGCCGGCGCCGACGGCGACAAGCCGGCCAAGCAGAAGCGGCACAGAACCAGGTACATCTTCGTCAAGAGTTTGTTCTGAAAAATTCAGCAATAGACTTTAAATATTATATTCACCAATGCGACATCATTTTTCTGTTAATTATTTTTTTCATCTTTTTTATGGTTATAGATAGAAGTGTACGTAGGGGGGTACTATATAAAGGTAAAGATTATAATAGAATTGTTAGTTTTTAAAGAAAGAACAATATCTCTACGAAATATCACAACCTGGGTGTAGTGTGATCGGATATAAATTGGGCGCTTTTTCCCTTAAATTAACAAACTCTATAAAGCCCTATAATGTGCATAAGGCCCCGTAGGTACTAAAAATTTACCTTCTAATAAATTTCAGATTATTTATAGTCGTTAAAGAATAGTAATATAAAATATCCGATTATTTTGGGACAACTATCTAAGGACATAACTCGCTCGACTATTTCTCGAATTAAATCTTTATGTAAGATATTCGCTTTTATTTTAATTATACATATACCATTAAGTTTTAAAAGACCTAAATTTTCCGAAATAAAAGTCATAATGAAAATTAACGAAATAAATATATATGCAAAAAAAGACAAATCAAAATTACAGAGTAATTTAAAACACTTAAAAGTCGAGGCGAAGCACTTTAAATATAATAATAGTAAATAAAAAAAAAATGACTGTACCATCAATGTCGCAACTTTGTGTGAGCATAATGATATTCATACTTCTTCTATAATCTGACGATTGTACAAATAGTATAAACAAGTATTTTTAATTATTACATTTGTGTTGATATCGTTGATTACAAAAACATGTTCTTTTATTTTTATCAGAAACTTCATTGTACCCAAAGCAAAAGTAATATTCTTTCAAATTTTAGCAGGAGTGTGCAAATAATTTCCCTTCAACCCTTTTATTCTTATTATGGAAAGTTAATAACTTGCTTTCTTCTGCAAGTTTTCTGTAAAAGTAGAAAGGCTTATCAATCTTAATAATGGCAAAAAGAAGAGTAGCAAAATAAATAAAACCTTTAAGCTGACGTATTCTGAATATGAACCTGATTAATAAAAGCTGAACTGCGACATCCAGGAGAAATTTTGAAATAAAACCAAACATGTGCGTATAAGCAGCATCTGTAGAAATAAATTTTATGAAAACTAGAGATTGAATGAGTTTTATTCGAAGACCAAAGAAAATATTTTTTTTATTCTATTTAAACTTTGTATTCAAGAATTTGTGCAATTCTTGAATACGTTCTTGTATCTAAAATCAAGACGAGTTCCAAATTTCGCGCTTTATAACGATCAGTTCACCCTTTAATAAAATAGTCGATCAATGAGAATTTATCCAACTTATTTACTTATTTACTGCTTAAGGCTCATAATGATAAACTTAAGTTTATAAGGGGATAACACTAAGCAGTTAGACCAGTTTAAACAGTTAGACCACAACTAGACCAGGACGAGATTTGCTCCAAAACACAATTAATGTTATCTACTGCCGATTTCATATTATACGAGCGACAAGAAATATAAAATGGCAGATCATCAGCACATAAATGAGGGGCATCCATTACTTACGTGAGGCGCTCAGAGGACGGGGGTCGAACTGAGGCTCATCCGATCTCATGTGCGGGGAGGCGGAGTCTTGATAAATATCACTTGATTTTTTTCGCATAGTTTGCAATTGCAAGAAAATCTCCACTAAAATATGGTCAAATCTGGTATTGCAGATAGTATATATCGTGATTATACGAATGCCATGAAATAGCAAACTAACCCCTAGATGGTTTGGTTGCCACCCGCTAGCAAGCAAAACGCGCGACTCCGCGAATGGTACGGCGTACGAACCTGATGGAAGCTCTGTGTCCTAATCTGTCGTTTACAGCCGTACATGTTTCGTCACTTGACGGTTCAGTCGACGCTGTACTCATTCAGAATGAGTCATCATGAGGTTATTTATAATGCATACGTGAAAAGATACGTTTGCAATACGAAGAAGTACTGCCAAGAAGAAGTGATAAAGTTATGGAACGCAGAGAAGCAGAGGTTCCTGAAAGAGGAAGATTTGGTACTGAATGTTCATATAAGATCGAACAGCTCCTCAGAAAATACGTATTTAGAAAAATTTTACATGAGATTAGGAGAGGTGTGGGGTCGAGCCAAATTTCAAGACATCTCACTAAGGGGCGATGAGGGGTCGAAAAATCGCCAAAATCGCATCACATAATTAATTATCGATATGTCAATGTCCGTACTAAAGAAAATAAATAATAAAAGCCCTAAAATGGACGCCGCTAGAATACCCGAGTAACTGGAGAAAGGGAAGAACGTAGCTTCGTTATTGCTACTAAACAAACTAGTAGCAAATAAATATAAACTCGCGCCTACTTCCCAGAAAAACAGGTAGAGACTACAGCTTTCTACATGGAACGATCTTAGCTCATTTCTCTATCTCACTTCACTGACAGCCATTAATCTTTTCATGCAAGCTCGTCGGTTTTGGGTACTTAAAATTGACCCTTTTTTAAATACAGTCTGTTTCTACATCTATCTTTCCGAGACACTCCACACATACTATGCAGCAATCGCATCTCCACTGCATTGATCCTACTTCAATTTTTCTTCCGCCATACCCAGCTTTCACTACCATATATTAGCGTACCGATCAGCACCCCATTATAGGTAGCCAAACGCACTTATCATAAAACGCTTTTAATATTAACCAGCAAGGCCTCATTTACTTTATTTCCCACATACACTCTTCTTTCTATATTTCTAACAAGTTTGTCATCATGACACTGTTCATTATATCATGTACTGATCATATACATTTCATGTACTTGTTCGACATATTCACTTGTTCGACTCATCCTGCCTCTATATATATATCCTTATCATTATCGAGGCTTTTGCACTCGGGCATGAGCCCTCGTCAACTTTTTTCTACCTAACGCTCTACTTCCTATTCTTTTGTTTCTTGCCAGTAAACTATATTCAAAAACAAATAGAACGTAAACCCACATTTGCGAGATCGAGCACGAAGACTCGATGCCTCACGTGCTGCCTACACCTAGCTCAGTCGCATTCAGTCGTGCTTTTGTCACTTTTAAGCATAATTACCTTAGTCTTACTTACATTTAGTTTCATCCCGCTTTTCTTAACAGACTCATACATTTAAGTTACCATCTCCTACAGCCCGTACGCTAACGGCACAAGCATTAGTTAGTTGTCGGCGTATAAGCGGCATTTGACGAACAGATTATCCATTCTTAGTACACACCCATACTCTTTTAAATTATGCAGACAGCTATTCATGAGTAGATTGAATAGCCATGGTGAAGCTAATATGAAATTAGTATTTATTCTGATGCAAGTACTGCAATCCCTGTATAGGGATTGCAATATATGTCTCAATTCGCTACCATGAATAGATAGGCTTCTCCATAGATCATTCACTCTAACCTTTTTCAAGATCTACGAAAATACAGAAAATCATTTGCCCTATGGCCAAAAGCTTTTCTTCTTACACCACCCCCTTTCAAAATTCCTCTTGTACTCCCCAGATTTTATTTTCAGTCTCATTTACAGCTTTTTTAATAATAATTTTCGCATACAATTTGCCAACGACGTTGAGGAGGCTTATAGGTCGGTAATTTATGCAAATATAAAAAGTAATATAAAATCATTTCAGGGTATGCTTATCAAAATCATAATATGTTATTTTAAAGGACAATATGGGAATAATTATCGTATTAAAGAGATAAGAAAAGTCCATAAGGACAATACTGTGACAACTGAAGAGGCTGCAGCTCAACATATATATAGTACATATCACCAAGTCCAGAAGTAGTTGGGAGTAGATAAGGAATCGACTAATTGAGAATGGATCAGTAACCATCAGGGGCTTTTTCCCGTGACTTGCGTAAAAGACCCAGTTCTTGAAACTTTTCTTCAATTTATATCATGCAAGTGCCGCAAAGGGTGCCCTGGACGAGGTTGCACACGCCAGAGAGCAGGCGAAAGTGCTCTGCTATCTCTTATTTCTGTCGAGGCGAGTTATACTAAATTATCATAACAATGGAAATAGACGACTTCGAAAGCGAAGAATATATCAAACCTCTACAGATACTTGTTTAACAAGAGTTGTCTCAAAAAGATGATCATTCGAGACCCTCAACAAAACGTAAAATTTAAAATTTTGTAATATTTTTATTATTTGTAATGTAATAAATATCAACAGATCCAACAACTGTTATCTTACTTTTCTTTTCTACTAATGGCCACAACTGCATGCCATAAGTGTTTAAGTTAACTCCATATCGTAAAACTTATATTTTTGCTTTTTTAATTTTCTCAATGGTTGTAAAGTAGCTATAAGATCTATTGACCCTGTTTTATGCTTTAAAGATAGGTGAATATGTGTATTAGAATTTAGTTTTTTATAATTTCTCTAATAGGATGAGCGATTGTACCGACATTCAGCTAAAAACGAGAACAAAATTAAAATATTAAGTAATTAAAAAAAAAAAGAGATTAAACCAAAAATTAACATTACATTAGGTCAGGGAAAAAGTTTTTTCGTATTTTATAAGTAAATGGTTGTAGTGTAATCTTTTTGGTTGTGCTGTTTGTATCTGACTAGTTTGGATACAGTTAGATATAGATGACATTAAAAAAAAATGAAAAGTAAAAACGGTGTTCCGCCATTTTTCTATTATTTTTCGGTCCACTAAAATGAGTGAATCTTACCTAGAAATTCGATGCATTTTGAAGTTTTATTACGAAAAAGGGAAAAGTACGACAAAAAAAAATGTGGCATACTATATGGACCCAATACAGTGTAGGTAAGAATAGCACAAAGCTGGTTCAAGTATTTTCACTCCAGTGATTTTGGTGTCAAACATGAACCTCGCACTGGTCGACCTGTTAGGCATAAAGTCGATTCCATTTTGGAAAAAGTAGAACAAGATAGGCATATTAGTTCTTACAAAGTAGCTGAAGAGCTGGAAATTGACCACAAAACAGTTTTGACCCGTTTGAAAAAAGCTGAATTTACAATAAGGTTGATAGTTTGATCCCACACGAGCTCACTGAAAGAAATGTAATGAATCGTGTACTCATTTGCGATTCTCTATTGAAACGTAATGAAACCAAACCTTTCTGTTGTTGGAGGTGTTAATTAGACGTCCATAAGAAACTCATTCAATTCTTCAATTCGTAGTGGAAGAACACATCGAGGGTCAGCGGTGGATTGCATGCTGCATGTTAATGCACGTTGCGGGCAAGCGTCGAAACGGAATAATTTTTGTAAAGGTTGATCAATGCTGATGAAAAATGAATTACCTACGACAAGAATGTTCGAAAAAGATTATGTTCAAAAAGCAAGGAAGCTCCACAGACTATTGTGAAACCCGGATTGTTTCGGTCTCTTCAGAATTCTTTAATTAGTATCGGGTTAACATTAAGACGACTGTCAAAACTACTTGTTGCAATTTTTAATCAGAAGTTCCAAAATTATTAAATTATATCATTACCTACAAAATGGCAACAAGTTGTTGATAAAAACGGCATACATATATTTTATAATGCAATGTACATAAAATGTGATGAAAAATTGTCTTCAATTTATATACGAAATACAAAAAAAAATTGTCAATAAACAAGTGTTTCCCGTTTAAATAAGAACTGTTTAACAGTTCATAATGACTGTTCACTAGCTTACAATAATTGTTTGCCAGTTAGGCACCAGTCTGTTTCGACATGCATTTAATGATTGTGTTTGAGACATAAGAGCCATTTTCGATACGTAATTCTCTTCATGATTTTAATTCGTCTGCTAGCTGCGGGTGCTGCAATGTATGCAGCGAGTATGAGTACATTTAAATCTAAGATTATACTAAACGTAATACAACATTGAAAATAGCTACTAAAACCTGTAAAATAAGATATCTTAATATTGATAACTAACAATACTCGCTTTAATGGTCGGATGAAGTCGGATGAAGGTTGTTAAAAACTTAAAAAAACGTGTCAAGTTCTTGATGTGCTTTGAACTCTCGTAAAGGCCTACAACCTAATATTTTTTGGATATTTCTTTTAAGAAAAGATTAGGTATTAAGTACAAGCCTGTAAAGCACGAGCTCATAGTAGTGGGATTTTTGATGATTTGTGAGCTTTTCTATTAATTAGCAATTACAATGATAATTATTTTATTTATGAATTACCAGCATAGTAGCGGCTAGACTGTATAATATTGGCGATACATATTATATAAGAAATAATCACTAGAAAATTTGAATAATAAAATTTCCGCGAAAGGAAATCACGAACGACATGGATCAAAATTTTACATCTCAGCAATTTTCTGTGCAACGGGTAACATGAATTTTCCATTTGCATTAGACAAGTGATTATAATTTTCATTTATAAATATATCTTTATTGGAATATAAAAATATCCTCTACACTTATGGGTCACTATAAAAGGTAAAGATAAAAAAATAAAAGGAATATTTGAAAATCCCGATAGATTCAAAGAAAAGTTTATAATAGTAATATTGTAGATGCAATATAGTCTAGCTCATTTATTCTGTTTCGTTATCCTTTCAGTGGGTTTCATTTAAATGTTATATTTTAAAGTGTTCCTTTTTATCCCATTTCGTTCATTTATTATACTTTTAGAGCCACTTTCACGACTTCTATAAAAGTCTTCATTTAGGTTTCCCAACGGGGCAACGCTGCCTGGTCTGGGCAACGTATTGGCTTGCAATTTTATTAAATTACACTTCATGGCCAATATGCTTCGGCTAATTGAACTTTTAGGTCATTTCAATAGGAAATCGTTTTCGTTGAAATAAAATACAATATTTCTCTTGCACATTCATGAGACAGACATTTTCCATGAACAGGTTCACGCCGGCGCAACTGAACGAGCTGGAGCGGTGCTTCTCCAAGACGCACTACCCGGACATCTTCATGCGCGAGGAGATCGCCATGAGGATCGGCCTCACCGAGAGCAGAGTACAGGTCAGGCGAAGTTTCCATTATCGAATTTCATCCGTTAGAAAAAGCAACTAATTCGACAGACGATACTTTAAAAGTGGTGGACGTGCTAGATTAGTATCGTGGGCGTTTCAATGGTTTTCGGACCTTCGGAGATACTCTATGCATTTCTCGGTTAAGGTCCGACGGCATCGCCGAGGCCGGGCCCGGACGGCGCATAGGCGGGCGGCGTGACCGCGGCCGCTTCGCACGTCCTGCTCAAATCTTACACTCACATGACAGTTTTCACGAGCGCGCTGCCTACCTGCGCCCGGCCGATACTCTGCGATCATTTTTTATTCTCTGCCCGGGACGTGCCGGTCTGCACGACGACAGCACGCTTAAAAGCTTCGGCGACTTCTAAATATACCCCACGCGATGTCCCGTCGACGCAAAGGCCGTACGCGCTATCGGGTGATGTTACACTGTTCTCGTTCGTTTTAATTCGTTTATTAATCATTTCGCATCTACTGATAATAGTTTGTTGTCGAACAGCAGTTCGTTCTCTGTAGTTCATGTAGAGGGTGACGTAGACTCGCTCGGAAGCGCGGGGCCGCGGTTGTACCTCCTACGGACCAGATCAAATAAGCTACGTCAGCACGATAATCGATAAATCCAATTATGACCGCTGCGCGCTTCGGCGCCGCGGCCGGCGGCGCGCGCGCCTTTGCCCAAGCACTTAGACGGCGCCGCCGGCCGCTTTGTCGTAGCAATTAGACTTAATTTGTGTCGCAGCGGAACAAATGTTTGCATTTCGTTAAGAGCCGCCTTATAATCTGTTAAAACTGCCGCGAATGCGTTAAACGCCCTCACCGATCTGTTAATCGATCGGCGGCGCGGCTCCGGCGTAGACTATTTAACTTCGGCACGTGCGAATGCGCGTGCGCATTCACCGTATCGACCCGGTTAGAAGACGGTTTACGACTCAATATATTATCGATAATATTAGGAGTAGTTAACCCATATATGTATATATATATATATATATATATATATATAACGTGGGAAAAGTAAGTAGGAATTCGACTCGATGAATAGAGATCCGCTCATGTGAAGCGCCTATTCAAATGTTCTTTATGGACGTAAATTTATGTGCATTCTTGATCAATGATAATGCACTGATCACTCTCTGGATAGGTGTTTAAGAATAAGTATGCATCGTATGCCCTATTGTGAAATTGCCACTTCTACCGAGCTTAAAACACATTGTCAATACTGTCATTATTTCCTTGAATTTGCACGACCACATTATATACATTTAATAAAAAAGCGTTCGTGCCCTTACGCGCTTACGTAGATACATACTCACGTAAGAAGTTGTACTTCTTTGGTATTAACAAATAACATTATCAATGCAAAATATGAGTCCTCAGAAATTCGTGTATATAAATTTATAGAAAGGTCGAAGGGTGTTTTAATTTTATTAACTGCGCGATCGTAAACGGATTTGTAAAATAATCATTAATCCTTCTTTAATAAGGGATTATTTTTGTAATGCAGCAAGGATCGCACTAAATAATCAGAAATTTGGGAGATTTAAGTGGATTAAAAATCAAAATTGTTCTAGAGACGTGACTCACCGCTCGGACGGAGGACACAAGGATGAACATCGCACCCTGTGGGCCACAAGATGACCACAAAGGGCAATTGAGCGACTATTTAAGTATCGGGTGTAAAGTTCCAAAACAAATCGTTTCAAATCAAAACTATTGTTCGGCACAAAATCGATAATGAAATCAGCGCTATCTGTCAAATCCGCCGACGCGCCGTCTAGTATATATTATGACACAATATGAGTTTTGTTTACGACATGGGTTAATCGAATCAGACAATACACCCATACGGACTGTTACGGCATGTACAGCAACAAATAAGAGAATTAAATCGATTCACTTGGTCCTGCGCGAGTATTATATTTTATTTCAGTGTCTCTTTGTATGATAGAGTAGGATTGTATGTGGTTTCAGTACACTGATCGCCTCTATAACTTGAGACCGTGTATGACCTGAACTTATCGAGGTGGTCAGTGTACTGACTGGCGTGTTGCGTCGACGTTTCCCTTAATAAAAACGCATTTTGTTCTGTTTTTCTCATGCTCCAAAAGAAGTGTAACTTCGGAAATTCGATATTTTAAATGTTAAGGAGACTGTTGAGAAATGGTGATTTTCTGTTATAGTATACGTGATGCTTATATTCGAATGCAAGAGCTGACAGATCGACTTATAAGATGAGACATGTTCGTAAATTAGTTTCTTGCGTTGGTACTAATTTAGTGTTAGATTTTATTTATCGGTTTATTTTATAGAGTAAAAAAGACGACAAGCAAGATGTTTCATTAGAACCTGTATTATTTATTGTGTTTAAAGTGTTCGTTTTGTCGCATCCACTACTTTGATTGGTCAGCGGCTTTAATCGAAGCATGAGTGTACTTAATTATGATTTTCACCTTGGGTGTTTTCTTACGTAGGTACAATTTAGAGGCTCAGTTCTGAGATCACATCGAAGAAATTCCAGCTGAGGCTCCGACTAAAGATCGTACTTTTCACGTTAAAACTAATATCTACACGCTAAGTAACGGAAGCCATCGGTAAACATAGCTTCATTTTTCCTCACATACAAAATGAGTTTCTATTTGACGCGTAAGCCTCTACGAAACGGTATTTTTTAAAATCTCAGTCGGCCGTCGTACGGAGCGAAGCGACCGTAATGCACGCGCACCGATCTATATCCGAGACGGCCGAGCAAACACGGGCCGAGCATCAAACGCGCCGCCGTCGCCCGCGGTGCCTCTGGCGGTGCTAAAGGAGCGGCGCGCGCTCTGCGGCACCTAACCACTTCGGTCGAATTTAGTATCGGTTTCGAACTGGGCCACTTTTCTTGCGCTGAAAGTAGTAGATTGTAATAACCGGCCGAGTGCGA
This sequence comes from Eumeta japonica, assembly GCA_005406025.1. Classification (NCBI taxonomy): domain Eukaryota; kingdom Metazoa; phylum Arthropoda; class Insecta; order Lepidoptera; family Psychidae; genus Eumeta; species Eumeta japonica. The sequence continues at coordinate 75,774 of BGZK01000617.1, read as the reverse complement.
GTGCGGAGCGCGTACGAGAGAAAGCTGCCTGTATTCTGTACTAGCTTTTGTCCGTGGATCTGCCCGCGTAGATGATTTTGACGTGACAACGTCTTATAAATTGGTTTGCCGGGTGACTTCAAGAAACTGCGTTACGCTCCGCTCACGTTGCGCTCACAATGAGAGCGAGTGAGAGGCACGCGTCCCTTCCACCAGATAGGAACAAGTTAAGTTGTAGTAAACGCTGTTTCATTGTACGCAAATGTATTGCAAGTTATTGTATGTATATTTGTATATAAATACGTATGTATGTGTAAAGGTAAAAATAAAATTTTGTTAATATGAAATTCAGTGCGAGATTCTTTGTATAAATTAATGTTTTAAATATAATTCCTTTGTATAAATAAATGTTTTAAATTGTTACTATTATTTCATCCTTCTTCCTACTATACGAATGAATATTCACATTAAAATGATTTTACCACTCAAAGTCGTTGTCACGTAAAACTTTCGCCCGTATACCGACTTTACAGGCAACCAATTTTTTTGGATAGGATTAAGGCAAAAAACCGTTTTCAGTGAACGTCTACGTCCAACTGCGTCAAGGTTCAAGTCGATCGGACCTATAGTTGCGGAGATGTCGTAATGAGTCGGTCGGTCAGTCGGTCAGTGGTATTTCGCTTGTATAGGTACAGATTTATTAATTTATTGATGTGTGTTAGTTATTTCGCCAATTTATCTGACGTTTCTGTAATTCATCTGAACGAAGACCTGGTATTGCTGAGCAACGGACGAAGCGCTGTGTGGCGGCGGAATACCTGGACTACTGCACGACCGCACGGCGCATGACCAAACTGATGGTACAATAACCTCGCGATTGAGGAAGAGGCTTGAGACCAAAAGACTTCGATTTCCTTCCGGCTTTGAATATCGAATTTCATTACTTTACGTTGGGATAGATTTGGATTTGGATGGCTGGGACACAACTGTATGTCATTAGTCTACGTCATACGGAGGATGATCGTGTTAAAAAACTTTTACCCAGTTTAATTGACAGAGTGAAAGCTATTATTAGTACATCATTTTGGACAGCTGTCCAATGGCGATCAATGGTGTGAATGTTTATTTAAGATTCGTACCTTTATTACGAGCTAAGTTACTTTAAAACTGTTAGTCGCTGCTTAGCAATATTCCGTCTGTTCAGTTTTTATGAGCATAAAATTGAAGATAGCACTACGTACGCCGTATAATACAATGCTAAGTCGTGCTTAGCTTAACCTTTACATTATTACAGTATTTACGTAGGTGCTTTATGCGATTATAGCAAGAAAGAGTTATGAAATAGTAAATGGGATGATTGATATTGTATGCCTTAAGCGCGAGCGTAGGTATGCCTCTACTGTCATCTGAAAATCCCGTCTACGCTGAATGTGACCACGATAACTAAAAAACTATTTAACTTTTAAACTTAATTTCGTTTTCAATCTCATCACTAATCGATTGGGAATAACTGTATTGAAAATCACAGCTTGATATAGTACCGATTAGCTGTAATTGAATTTTTTAACTCGCAGTTATTCATGTTTTGATCTGTCATTTCGCTTAAATATCTGAAATGGAGATTGAAATGAATGTTTTATTTTTTTGTAATTGCCAACAGATGGTAGTAGTAACATCAAAAATAAAAGGATTATTTTCGCCCTAGGATCAGCTGTACGATTTAGTTCAACTGTTTAGCTTTAAGTCGCGCGCGCAGGGTGCCCGGGTTCAAATCTTTCCTAGAATTTATTTTTCTTATTTATTTTTAATTATAAAAATATATTTATAATTACTTTCAAATTAATAATTACTTTATATATTTTTAAATACTTTCAAACGTTTTAATTTATTCCAAAGTTATTTTTAATGTAATTAGTAATACGTTTATATTAACAACAATTATTGTGTAATCATTTTAATAAGTGACTTCGGGAAAGTTTTGAAGAACTTCAAAAAAGGTTTTTTGGCGAAAAGCTCATATATTATCATTAACCTCTAATTTAAATAACATACGTATATCATGAGCGCTTAAGGCATTCACATTTGGTTTTACCAAATTTCTTCATAATGTGTACAAAGACGTAACCGACATTTTTAGATATTTAAATTATCATTTTTTAAAAAAAATTTTAAGGCATCCATTTGTAAGGATGCCTTAAAATTTTTCCAAAAAAACTTTGCGTTATTCATTGATACATTTTTTTAATTCTAATTTATGTGCCTGGAAATAATTACTTTTCATTTCCTTTCCATTCTAAAAAAAAACATTGTTGATGGTAGTTGGTTAATTTTCTCTTGTAACTGAAGTTGAAGTTGTGGGTTGATAAGTCACTTTGATTGTATTTTGGCAGTGCTCTCATCACACTTAGTAGTTTTGGGCCCCCCACTTCAATGAAGTAATATTTGTTTAAATATTTTTTTCTAGTGGGTTTATTATAACGATATTTTAAAATTTCAGAAAACATCGAAAAAATATTTGCTTTGTTAAACTAAGTCGATGTGTCCCTTAAAAAGACTGTATACGTAATTTTTATAAAGATTCTCCATTTTCAAATTAAAATGTTCGTTTATGCCATTTTTTCAAACCAGACCATTCCAAAAATACACATATAGGCCTCGCATCGTCCCAGAAAACAGGAATAATCGAAAAGGTCGGACAAAAAAAATCGTGCGCGGAGAGGCTTTGTGGGCGTCATAAATAATGCGCGTAGAATCTCACAGTTGGTTGCGAAGTGGCCGTCGGGCGAACTCGGGCCGCAGTGTTTGCGCGCGCCCTCCGCGCCCCCCGCGCCCCCCGGCCCACGGTAGCCGGCGATGCTACTGTTCCCTGCTGATGCTGTGAATAATTAAAGCATCATCAAGCCACGCTTTTTAAGTGCGTGGAGCTGCGTTGTTTGTAATGAACCTGTAGCAACTTATATATTGGTCGATAAATAAAATTATTTGTCATGTACAAATCGCGTCCCATCATTTTTTATTCTGTGTTTTAGGAGATATGAAGTTGTTTGTCGATGTTTTAATAGTCCTGCTTTTGTAAATGATCGTAAGGATAGATTTAACGAATTTAAGAAGTAAATTTAATAGTTATTTAACAAGGATTTTTATATTTATCAGGAGTAAAGAGATTTGTATTTTCTTTTCGCAAATTACATATTAGCCGTATAACGTACACATTTATATTATTTATGAAATTTAAAATGTTTATTTTTAATTTTTAGATAGGCCAAAATTATTAACATCGATGAATAATTTTGGCTTGGTATTTTGGAAAAAAAAAAATTATAAAACCTCTCTTTGAATTATCTTTAAAATCGCTACCAAAATACATTTGCCCGGTCATTAAAAAATATCCTAGGAAAAATATCAAAAATGTTCCTACATAGATTTTTAAATTCTCGCTAAATGATTTTAAAAGAGTCATGACACTTTTTAGTCCAGTTTTTTTTCCGACGTTCAATCGGGTATGTTATTATTACCTAAAAACAGAAGAATAAATAAATAAAATTTATGAAACACAAATTACTCATGTTTTGTCATTACTAACAATGTTGCACATATATCATTAGGTGTTGTATTATAGTTGTTTCATGTCCGGCACACAGAAGCGTGTGTGATGACACAAGGCCGCGCGAACGGTTCGAAGAACTTGAAAACAATTCATCAATGTTGTCGCAGTACGACGGGAATTTAAACCTTAGGAGCAATAAAATAGTGTGATGTCACGTACCATAAAGGCTCCACAGATGTTATTCTATAAAATCTTCAAGCTACGTGTAAGACCAAGTGCGAGCATTTCGTTTGTCAGGAGCCAGACGGGGATGACTCGGCCAAACGGTCAGTCGATATCGTTCGTTGGCCCTCTTTTGTATTTTATAATTTTGTATTTATCGTACATTGTTCCACGGGCATTTTTGTTTGGGGGCTGAGCCGTTTTCGAAGTAAAGTTATACATATAATGCAGTCAATGATTTAATACACCACAATATTGAGTAGGGGTATTTGCTAATATCGATAATGAAATCGTATCGGAAGAGCTGCGCAACAATGCGCGCCGTACTTTAGGCCGCTGTGAATATCGCACGACCGCATGCGCGATAGATGGCATTTATAGGCTGTCAGGTAGTTTTCTTCGCCTGTTATTGATCAGATATTTCTCCAATGCGGACCGTTCGCTGCACTAGCGATAGTGCGGCGCGTTTCGCACCGCGCCCGCGCCGGTACGCGGGCGGCAGGGCCCGCGCCGGCGCCGGCGGCCGACGCCCCGGCCAGGTGTTGCTCGCGATCGAGCAATCCGATTAATATCGGATCGCACACACCTTGGCTATGACGTAATCGCTTTCTAATACTCGTTCAATATTATCGTGGGGGCCCTCCCTCGCCCGCTGCTGCCGCTAAAAGCTAATGGTTGCATGTCGGGAGGTAAAATAGTCCAATAATGTGAGTTGTTTTTTTTTAAATTACTTTGATAAACAATAAAAATGTAATTGGTAAATTACATTTTAAAATTAAAGGTTCATTTGATGCACTTAAAAAGTGTAATGCACATAATGTCTTCATATTTCGCCTAATTCTACTGTTGCGTAATAAATGACCGGACAGAGTAATTACAGGTTCCCACTTAGATTTAACTTATTACATAAATGACGTGCGGTCTAAGATCCACCCGACACTCGGCCTAGATCACTTTTTAAATAATTCTGTAGCCTTAAGGTATATAAGATTTTCTGCGTATAATGACAATTTATGTATATTCATGGTTATGCGGCAGTGTGCCAGGCCAAAGCTTGAATGTTTGATTCTAAGTGATGTCTACTTAAGTACACATAAATTCTTCTAAATCTATGCTGATATACTTTTACTTAAACATTTACAATGAATTAGAAGCTTTGAGTGAAGCAACCATAAAATCTAAACCATACCAATCTATGGAAATTACTACAGCATATATTTTTAAGTAAATTTAAAATATTAAAATAATGAAAATATTAATGCGTAAGTTTCGAATCATATTTCAATTATAAAATGTATTTTGTCATCTCTCTGTAAACTTCTACTTCGATTATTACCAATTAGTACCCTACATAATTATTACCCTATACATACAAGGTAAGAAAGACAGTTATGAAAAAATCCAATAACTTTTTGAGGTGGAAGACACTTTGTAGGCTAATTGCGTGTAGAAACAAATAGCCAAGCTGGTATTAGAACTTTCGCGTGTAGAATTCTGTACTAATGAATGGAACGGGCCCGATGATTCAGTTGAAAACTAAGTGTAGGTAAGAAATTTTTAAGCAGAATAATCTGCGTACAATTGCTTTTATAAAACCAAATGACAATAAAAAGAAGTGGCTACGTTTTCTTTAAATTTTCATAACACACATAGTCGAAAAGTTAGAAGAGAAGGCACATAAAGTTGACGGCTTAGGAAGCTGATAGACCGCAAAGTGTACACTCGCGAGGAAAAGGCATTTAAGTAATTTTAATGTGTTTTAAATACCTCTGCGAAGAAACATTAAATACATAATAATACATAGGAAAAAAAGTGTGGGTATACCTGTACGCAAGTGAGAAGTTATACTACTTTGGTGTTAATAATAAATGTTTTCGGATATATACATAACACCGTCTGATTCCAAACTGATTAATGAGGCTTCTGCTATAATTTTAGATACTTTATGCAATACATGTATACTTTTTTTGTAAATACAAACATGTAATAAAATGCATAGAAACACGTGAACTCAAAACAAATATTAATTTTTGTTTAAATAAATATTTGTCTTAAGCCGAAATTGAATCCACTCTTCAAGCGCAGTAGGATGGGTCACGCACTATCAATTGCTCAGTTCAGGCGGGCAATTATAATACCAACAAAATTTACTTACAAATGCAATAAAAAATGTTGTTTTTGGTAGATTTAAATATAATCATATAAAATTTAGGATTTATCTGATGTGTGTCATTAAATATACAAATAATTTTATTCATAATATAATATATTTTCATAAATGTCGCCTCAAGTCTTGATACGCGATGTTTACGATAAGATAGTATGTAGAGTTTTATAAATATAAACAACAATATTCACAGTCCAAAATATAATTCTTCGAAGGTTCGTGTATATAGTTTCATATTTATATTTGTTATATTTACAACACGCGTCACAAACCTCACGAGTTCAAAATGCATTCAGCCAAATTTTGCTAATGTGCCTAAAGAAATATAACTTCAAAAATTCATTTCTCAATTATTTGTATGAAAAGTCATTCTAAATTATTTTTCATAACTACTTTAGGAACCTGCCAGTACAATTTTTTCAAAATCGATGTAGAAACGGCTTATAAATCTTTGACATACGGGTACACTGATAGACACATTCATAGGGTTCAAGTGTCACATCCTATAAGGGTTTTTTTTTGTTTTGATAAAGGAACACTAAGAACGGGTCGTAATCAAAAAAACCTAAGAATTTAAGTCTACGCGAACGCCTTTAACTAGGGGTAAAATGCCGTTTTGCGGACTAAAATATTTATCGTCGGCCTTACTTTATTTTATCTTTACATAAATAACTGATCCGCCGCAAAAAGCCTAACGATTTGTTCATAAAAGGAGTAGCCGCGTTGAAATTTAAAGATGCTTACGGATTTTTCTGGGACGAGAATGTTGCCGCTAGGGTTTCTGTCGCCCGATCGCTGGGGCGTTACCCTCCCAAAATTTTTCATTTCGGGTTGAGAGGATTTGACTCGAGCCTCCGTGCCCCGGCCCAGTTCAGAAGGGACGGCCGTTGACGATAGATGCGACCGACGTGTTAGCCGATAGCTTAACGGCGCGGTGCGCGTGGTTTTATTCGTCTCCGATTAAGAAGTTATTGCAGATTCGCCCATGGGCAGGTATCGACCTCTGATCAAGAGGAACGCGTGGAGTAATATACGAGAAGGCAGTGTTTTTTACTATTGTGTCCGCTGAGACGACATCTATAGTTAAAACACTGGATTGAACTTAAAGTGTGCTAATGATATTGTATTTTATTAATTTTTAAATTAATATTTTATAGTAAAACGATCATGTTGAATCGCACTCTGTTCAGTGTCGAAGCGGCAGTGTGGAGTCCTATTTTCACAGTTACATCAAAATTATAAATAATGGAAAAAGTTCCGGGAGTTGAATTTTTTTATTGGCAAGTTCCTCCTTTTAAAGCAGATTTTTCAAATTTCTTAAAAGTTAATATTTTGGAAGATATAAGCGAATAAGTAAATGCCTTTTCTATTCTTTTATTTGTGTATAACTTATGTAATTTTTTAATGTGTAATAAAATTCTTAATCACATTTGATCTAGAAGTCATTCCGAATCAAATAAGCTATAGCTCATATTTTCAGGACTTTTTTCAAGAATTAACACGTATTTGAACTTGTTGACGAAGACTATAAAACGGCTCTGGATATATTGTTTATAATTTTCTTATTAAAGGCAAGTTCTCAAGGGCAAGGGCATACTTAGTTTTTTTAATATCAAATCTTATAATATCTTTTGATAAAAATATGAATATGGAAAATTTGCTAAGCCACATCTCTTAATTACGCGGTTTCAAAAACAATTGATATGAAAAATCTACGTTTCCTTCCAAATTAGAAATTAAAAAAATATATTTTTTTGATTTTAAGCACGAAAATGTATTTGATTTGTCAAGTTGATGTGTGAATTGTAAGGCAAAAATTCAGTAACTATTTTTTGAAGTGAAACTTCTAATGTGACTTCCAATAAGGTTGCGTTTAACGCTACCACGGGGGGGGGTATGAAAGCACTGTTGCGTTAAACGTTCAACGCTCTTGGAGAGGGGGAATAGAAAGAGACAGAGCGAGAGTGAATGAGTGGCACTCGAACGCATGCGCGTAGTATACCTGTTACAGGCCAGCGCGAGCATTAGGAATGAGTAGCGTCCAATATTCCAACGCAAGAGGGAGAGAGAAAGAAAGATACTCAAAGGTAGAAAGTAGGAGAGAGAAAGAGAGTGAGTCGGTAGGTCCCAAGCACATCCGCGTGGTTATTCAAACATTTCGTATCTTACTTTAGTTATCATAATCCCATTGTAAATGTTATATATTTGGATATTTCTCCACTCAAAAATGATAGTTAAGATGCGATCAATAATGAATTGTAAGCAATATTAATAAAATTTGTCTTAAACAAACAATATCAGTTCACTGAAAATCAATTTCTACCCCTTCCTATTTTCATTTCCACATTACGAACTTTCACTTCTTCTGCGCGGAGGGACTCCACGCACTATTTTTGATTCATGTTTTTATTAAGGTAAAATAAAAAAATAATGTATTTTCACCTACACTCGCAATACTTGGAAGAGGATTTGAAAACGAAATAATACGATAGTTTGAACGCTTATGGTAGGTGTACTAGGTCTTGTATTTACATTTTCTACGATTTAAAATGATGAGTTTTGTTTTATGAAATTAATTACCAAAGTTGAGATATCTAGTTTCTTAGTCGAATATAGAAACAGCTCGACATACATATTGCGCAGGGTTATAATTCATAAAGTTAACAGATTTTCCTAACGCGATCACAGTGATTTCATTGGGCAGCCGCGACATCGGACAAAACAGCGAACAATCGGGTCGTCGAGGGGCCAGGGCAGGACTTAACGCGTAAATTATTGGGTTAATAAATCTTAATACTGTGTCGGCGCGCGACGCATACTAATGCGGTCCTGTCCCGCTAGGGACGCGCACAGACACAATCGATAATTATAACTTAGGCATGAAATCGATACAATAACACATGTACGAACAGAAGATAAAGCATTGTGTTTGTTTGATGTAGTACTTTTTGGTTTTACAGTCAAACAAGGGACTCTCATTATAAGTTCTGTAATATTCGTCTACTTTTTCTTAATACTTCTTAACTGATACGAGTCTAATAATGGCTTAATTTGTGTTTATAATAAAACTGTAGAAGTGTTGTGTTTGCACATTGAAAAATATTAGTCAAAAAATTGATTCTGGGAGATATATGAAGTGTATTAGAATACAATAATACAATTTATAAGAACTGTGTATGTCTGTTTGAACAAGCGTATTTCCAAAATTATTAGACAAAGTTTCATGGAAGTTTCACAAGTAATTTGAGCGTAGTTTAAAGAAAAACATACGTTTTATATCATCAAAGTCGACAGAGAGAATATTATTTATCTTTTAGAATAAGCAACGCGAAGTTGCAGGATTAGTCAGTTCTCACTGAGATTTCAAAATATTTTTAGACCATAAGTATCGTATAAAAATGAAATATGGTATTTCTTTTTTGCATTTACAAATACACTTTAATTGCCAACATTTTTATTACGATTAATTTTAACACAGGGTACAAACTTTTTAATTGGTCCGGGCTAAACATACATACATAAGAGAGTAGTTGCATTTTTTTTTCGGCAGAGATATTAAACGTCATAATCTTTTTTAAAGTTATTTTAAATGTCCTTCTCGTTTTGAAGTTTGGTAGATTATTTTTATTCGGCGTCATTGCGTCATTTTGATTAAACGTCAAAGAATCCTGGTTTGATTTTGATTGAACCTTGTGTTTCGATTTTGAATTTGCAAGTAAAATAATGATGATTATTTAAAAAAATAATTTTCATAGTAGACTGTTTTAAATAAAACGTAAAAAATATATAAGTCGTATCAGTAACAATATAAAATTTAAAAGCTTTTATTTTACTTATAATGTGTGATTTAATTAACAAAAAGAGAAATTTCAAATAATAAAATATTGACTAATATAAATATTAGACTTAAATTATGGCAGAGATATTGTGTATACACCATATCTTAAACTTACAAAGTTAAGGTTACTGCATATATCTAAAGATGAGATTTACTTTAAAGTCTATTTCAATTCATCTAAGAACTTTCAATACAATAAGCCGATTTTCTATGTTTATTGTCAAATTTCGGATATAAAATAATAAAGTAATAATTTGATTCAAAAATACGTTACCAGTTCTTGTAAAAATGAAATATGTCTCATTATCGTAAGACATGAATAAATATTGCAATTATTATTTGGTATTAATACCTGAATTAAATTTACAGTTATTATAACTCGAACAGTTATATATGTTGGATTTATATTCGATATCAATTTTTTTTTTATAATAAAATACTTTTCGTTCCCAGACTCCGTGGGTGATAAAATAAATCCCTTTATTTTTTATATGGAGTCGTCTCTTCCAATCAAAATGCTGATTTCGATAATGTCCACATTTCAATATCTATGGCAGGGTATTCTGATGCTGGTTTCGTCTCCAATTCTTATTTTAGTTTCACCCTTGATTCTTATCTCGATCCGTAGTTCTTGATTTTGGTCTAGGTATCATATTTATTATATCGATTATGTGTTCTGTGGTTTGGCGCACGTAGAATACCATTCTCATTCTATGTCGTGTTTGTGACGGTATGTGTTCCTTCATGAAGCAACAATAATTGTAGTGTATATGTTTATTACCCCTGAATACTGAAAGTACTGAGTGCACTGTCAAAGTATGTATTAAAAAAATTTTGAAGTTAATTATAGTGTAATTTATAACATTAAACTCTAGTCATAGTTATAAAACATAAATAAAATAAACGAAAACAATAAAAAAAAAGAAAATAAGCAAATTGTATTTGAGTGACGACAGCGTTCGCTATCGACATCGGACGCACGCGTTTCGGGCGTCCCCTCCTTACGGTCACCATACATCTTTTTAATAATGAAAGGATTTACAAAACAGTGAGTTCACACTCCGTCGGGCCTTTTATTTTCCGCTTGACTTTTTTTTTCTAAATTGCCTAGTGATGCGCACACGCACCGTGAATGGGTAATGTGTTTGTACACGGGGGTTATTTATATTTTATAGGTATTATAGATGAGTCATTACTTTAGTAATGACTCATCATTGGCAGGTCGTGTTGCCCTTTTCATTACATGGCGGAACATTGGCAGAGTAGGTGGTATAGGGTTTTAGTTAAGTAATAATGTACATAATTACGAAAATAAGAAACGATCTGTCTCCAGCATATTTATATGATAATAGGAGTTTTGTATTTAAATCAGGTATCGTCACGAAAGCGTTGACTTGAATTTAAGCCTTTTAATTATTTCATATGTTTTCGGCGAAAATTAACTTATTTAGTTCTTGGAGTAGATCTATTTAACGCCAGAGATCATTTGATTGTCTTTTATTTATTTTATTATACGTTTTTTATTTAAAAAGGAAAAGTTTGTGAATTTGTCTGCATACGCATATTTTTTATTTACATTAGGTCAGGGATAAAGTTTTTTCGTATTTATTAAGTAAAAAATTGCAGTGAAATCTCTAGGTTGTACCGTTTGTAACTGGCTAGTTTTGATATCATTAAATAGACGACGTTTTAAACAAATAAAATAAAAAATGAAAAGCGGCGTTCCGCCTCTTTTCTATTATTTTTCTATTCACCAAAATGAGTGAGTCTTACGTAGAAATTTGATACATTTGAAGTTTTATTAAAAAAGGGAAAAATACGACACAAGCCGTGATAACAATTCGTAACTTTTATGGACCTAATGTTGTATCGGTAAGAGTAGCACAAAACTGGTTCAAGCGTTTTCGGTCCGGTAATTTTGATGTCACAGAGGAACCTCGCTCTGGTCGACCTGTTACGGACAAAGTCGATGTCATTCTGGAAAAAGTAGAGCAAGATCGGCGTATTAGTTCTTACGATATAGCCGAATAGCTCGGAACTGACCACAAAACAGTTATGATCCATTTAAAGAAAGCTCGATACTTAGGTTCAACACGAGCTCACTGAAAGAAATCTAATGAATCGTGTACTCATTTGTGATTCTCTATTGAAACGTAATAAAACTGATCCCTTAAAGGCAAGCAAGCTCCAGAGACTATAACGACACTCGGATTAACTCGGAAAAGTTGACATTATGTGTATGGTGGGATTGGAAAGGCATTATTGATCATGAGCTTTTACCGCCAGACAAAACCATCACTTTGGATCACAACTGTCAACAGCTGTGGAGACTCAAGCAAAAAGTAGAGAAAAACTGCCGGAATTGGTCAACAGAAAGGGTGTGGTTTTTCACCATGATAACGCCAGACCTCACACATCTTTTGCCACTCAACAAATATTGAGAGAGTTTGGTTGGGAAGTGTTAATGCATCCACCATATAGCCTTGACCTTGCACCGTCAGATTTTCAACAGTTTTGGTTTTTTCAGAATTCTCTATATATATTTAATAATACACAAAAAATATTTTTAATTTGCATACAAAATACAAAAAAAATTTCTTCCTCAACCTAAATCTAAAACGATAGAGGTATTGCAAGTTTCGGACAGTCCCAAAACTAGATGTGCTCATAGACGAGCTGAACTAGACTGGACATGGGGTATGAAGACATACGACAGAACTCTTAATGACAAAGAGCACAAATGTATAGATTGAATTAAAAGTGTTCCTGTCTCCATGCACCAGAGGGCGATGCGGTCGTGAGTGTTTCTTCCTTTGGCGAAACTGTTTAACAGTAGACTTAAAACTTTGCATATGGGCTGTTCTGATGATGGATCGTGTCCTCGTATATCAGAGAAAGATGCAAGGGTGACGGTATCCTTCTACGGAAAAATTAATAAATATAAATATTTAAAATAAATGCATATACTCGTCCCGTTGTCAATTTTGATCTAGGTTCCGGCTTTCGACTATAGTCTATGTTCCGCTTTCAAATTAGATATTGCTTATTTTTACGATTTGTATGAACTCGGGGCAAATGCTAGCATAAAAATATAATATAGGCTATATTACTAGCAGATTAAATTCTGCCGGTAAAAATAAATTAAAAGCGATATAGTAATCCAATTTAATGGTACAAATAAGCGAACGAAATCCAGGACAAATGTTGAAATAGATAAAAATCTTTTCCATGATAATAAACACTTAGATGTGCCAAGTTGAGCGATGATCGATCTGTCAGGATTTAGCTCTCCTAGAGAGTAATGTTGCTGAAAGAATTATATAGCCGTACGATAAACTTATTATCTTCGTTTAGTAATTTATTAATTTACGTACGGAATACCGATACTGCGATCTCGACTAATAGTTTCATAAGGTCATATGATGCATTTGACCAATTTCTTTTTTTTTCTAATTGGTCCTGAAAATTAACCTCAAAAACAGAATTCGTTTTTTACGCTCTGTTATTGTGATTTGGGCGTCTAGTTTTGTATACGTACAGAGTACCTTTTTTCGTCCGGCGGATGCGGAGAAAATAAGCCGCGAGAGGCGGACGGGGAGACAGACACGGCAGTGATCCCATGAGGGTTCTGTTTTCTTTCCTATCAGGTATACTAATGTACAATATGATCTGAAAGAGGAAATCGTCTACGTGAAGTTTACGTTAGAGTAGCGACCCCGGGCGTCGGTGATCTGGTGATCGGTGATTCTCATCACCATTACGGCAACATCGCACGCGAGCGGGCAATAGCGACGCCAGGCCTGCATTGCGCCAGCGCGGAGAGTTCAAGACCCGAGTCCTTCGTTCAGGAATATAAAAATTGTATATATAAAGGTCATCTCCAGCGGGTGATGAAAAATCTTACTCGATGATCGTGCGGCGCGCGTTGAAGAGGACATTGGGACTGTTTGAAAATGTTCTTAAAGAGTAGTTACGGTTTGTATTAATGTGCGTTACGGCCGGTCAAAAAAACGCTAAGCTTGCTCATTAATAATACAATGTACTTATTTGGTGTTAAAACTACACTTTTGTAAAGAGAATTTTTTATTATTCCAATTTTATATCATTTCAAGTCTCACAAGATATAAATATAACAATAAATCTCATTGAAGAAATATTGCTCGGGCCGTCAGTAGTAGTTGGTCCGTGAGGTGTGACCACGATTTAGCTCCGTTAGTTTTGATAATTCATTTGATTTAATTTTTAATATAACCGGTTACACAAGAAATAGAAGCCTATTGAATACCAGTTTTTTCAGGTTTATCTTTCTTTTTATAACAAATTTAAATTCAACAAATGTAACTTATCGAGAGAAACGAAAGGTTTTGGAAAAGAGTGTCTGAGTATTCTTAACCGTATGAGTAAATTTATATTGAATTGTAATTTTTCTATTTCACTTTTTCAATTAAATTTCACTCTGAGTTGACCATACACCACTATTTTATAATTTGTGCTTGTGCATTTTGTTAATATTAAAAACTAACAGGCGTGCACTTTTAGATTTTCCATTTCATTTGGAATCATATTCACCAATTCTGGTGGCTTTATTTAAACATAAGCGATAAGTGTTGCAGTTCAAGTTGGGCTATTCAACCTTTTGACATCGTTAGTAACACCTAAGGCTGTTGCTAACGAATTATGTTTTTGTTTCTATTAGATTGGTATTCGGCATCGGAAGTGCGTTTGTTGTATCGGGTTTATACGCAGTGTCTGAAAGTACACCCCTGAAGTTCCCCAGCAACCTTAGCCCGTGCGAGTCTGGAACCGGTTACTCGAATTGCAGTAAAATTTTCCCGTTTGGGATCCTCTTTGGATCCGTACGATTTCCAAAACGTACATCTCGCAGTTGTTACTTATACTTATCGTATTCTCATCTGTACTATCACGCGAGTGTACTGTGACCTTTAGTATTTGTAACACGAAACAGCAAACGACTAGAGCTAATATGCGGCCGAAGGGCTCACTATCTAATTATTCATTACTTTTTATGTGGTAACGAGATCGCCTCCCATAAACACTTTTCTCAATAAAGGGCGGTGATGTTGCCACGCCGAAAAAAAAATACCCCATATTGCGGGGATTTGCCCGGCGCTGTGATTTAGCATTATTTGCAACCATTTGCAATAAAATCGGATCGAGGATCAACGCCGAGTTAATTTTGTGGGGCGGGGAGCTGCCGGGCGCTGCGGAATATTGACTTTAGGTCAGGAGTTTTGTAAGAAGCCATGTTGTTGATTCACACGTGATAATTTAAAATATGCTGATAATTTACGTGTTTTCCATAAAAAAATCTTTTGAAATTTATGACAATAAAATTTTATAACATACGTTTTTTAATTTAATGATCGGTTTATTCTTAATGAGTAATGTTTCATAACATGTGTTGATATTTCAGTATAATAAGTGTTACAGTAGCTGTTTACAGCAAATAATTATAAATGCACATAGAAGGTACTGTATTTTTTATAAAAAAAATGTTATTTAATTCAAATAGTATTAAAAGAAAATTAATGGAATGTAGTCAGAAGGGATTTCAAAACAAATTATATATTTTATAATTCCCACAACGAAAAATAATTCATAAAATTAAGGAAGTCACTCTTTTTAGTCCGACTTTCGAAAATTGAGGTTTCACCAGATCTTGTCACTCTAGGATCGTAGGAATTTATTTCGGCCATTTTTCGAGTGATTATATGTGTGTGTATATTGAAAAAAAAATACAAAAAGCGGTTTTTTAGAATATTTCTTAAACTGCTGTAACTGTAAAATAACAAAAGTTAAGAAAGCTTAAATATCAGAAATTCGTTCGAAAGATATCATCAACGAAAAATTCACATATGGATTTTTTTTCGGATTGGATTCTAAGTTCTTGTTAGATTTATGTTTTCTAGCGGTTAACATTATTTACTTAAAATATTGCGTTGAATGCTGCAAAGCAGATGACAATTGAACTAGGCGTTCGATCGATATCGTAGCTTAAAAATGTAAAAATAGCAATTTCTTTAAATATATCTATTTGTTTGAACTCGAAGGGCTGAAGACATAATAATTATAACTTTGACCTAGGAAGGTATGAAAAATTTAAAAATTAACCTTTTGAGCTCAAACTTAATAATTTACTGGTAGGTGTATTTTTGAAGACTGAGCTTGAAAGTAGCAAAAGTTTCAGGAATGGCCTACAAGGTCACTGTTTTTCGGATTTTTCAACTCATAAAGCTCAAAGATAAATCTTTGAGCTTTGAAACAACCTTAATTTTGAAATCGAAGAACTCAAAAATGTATCGATAAATATCATAGCGGGAAGTTTTAGGGATGGCCTGCAGGGTTAATGGTTCTACAGATTTTTGAATTAACTCACTTTACTCAACTTTTTACACACGCTCATTTTCCTCAATTTTTGTATTAATTATCAGTAATCTAATAAAACATTAGTAATTTATGAAAACGTTTCGATGAAAAAATTGTACAAAGAGCTGTAAGTTATATCTCATACCGTACACGACGCGACGGCAGGGGGCGCTGGCCGAAGGCGGCTGCGGAAGGCGACTCGACCCGAAAAACATTTGCTTGGAACTTAAATACAAAGAGCTAGGCCGGCCTGTGTCGTGCCCCGTTCGCGATAAGCTTGTATCATTAAATAGTACTCAAAAAAGTGCAGCACGGTCTATGACCTGTGGCACACGTGTGCATTTTGGTCCATTATTACGAAGACTAGTGGCGTTTTATCTTCTAGTTAGCGTTAGTTTTCAATTTAATGAAATCGGGCCCACATACACGCTAATAACTCGGCGCGCGTGCGCACGCAGCTAATTATTCGCGCCGCCCGCAGCGCCCCCTACTGACTTTTACGTCGGCCCTGCAAGTTCGTGATTCATTGACTTTCATGTTATTAGCTAGTATTACTTACGTACAATAGACAAAATAAATAAATACAATGGTATTAAATATATATTAGTATTTAGAGCATTTTGGTCCGTTTAGTGATGGATAAGTTGAATTATTTTAAAATTCATCAATTAAAAAAATATTATCTATATTTAATTTGCTTCGCAATCTGTCCTTTACTTTTTTATGTCTTTACATATGGACATTACCCTCGAGCATGCGTAACACTTTATAAAGAGAATGATATTTCAGTAGAAAAAAAAAAAACCTTCGATTTAATTATATCTTTTTTTACTGCTTCATATATTTGAATTGAGCTCCAATTTGCCTCCTTAATTTGATTATTTAAAAAATATGCCCCTACCAAATATTTATAACTTATAAAGTTGTATGAATAAAACGTTCTCTGTTAACAATTAAAAAATGGAATAGCTACATTGGAGTCTGATTTAAACTACAAACTTATTTCAACTAACTACAATTAAGAAACTTAAGAAATTTGTTGCTCGACAAGAGCAGGTCATATGAATCGACATTGTACGCCGATTGTTTTTTTTTGCTATCCGTTATTTTCGAAATTTGAGGGGGAGACCGCCTCGCCGTCGGAGACTACGAAAGGAGAAATATCTGTTTCACACGTACGCTCGCCCGTCCACCTGTCAGCCACATTAACGTGACTGATAGCGGAATCTGGCGCCGTGTCCGGGGAGCTCCCGCGCCGGCCGCACAACACCGCGGGGCCGAACACGCAAACGGCATTAGGAGTCCCGCGGGACGCTGCGGGACAGCGGTGTCATCTGGCGAGTTTTCTGTCGTCTGGTCTCGGCCGCGGGAGTGGCCATACGATTACTTAAAAAAAAACTGATTCAAAGATCTATAACCCGGATCAGCTAAATACCTTTTAGAAAAATCGTACAAAATTATTTAAATATTATGGAGTTTTCTTATTTAAACATTGTCGAAAATTGATTGTTGATGTACCATAAGTGGTAGTGTCTGAATTTTCATCAGTTCTTGATATTTTTTGACTAAATACTTCGTTTTGTACTTATGTTTGTAAGCAGTGTAAATAAAAACGCGCGAGGCTTTCAGTAGTGGCATATGATGTGTAAAACCTGACATCTCACCTTGGCAATGGGCAGCATTAACATCAGCTATCATTTGAAATGAGTTTTCGTAACAAGGAATAGTTCTTTTTTAATGAAAATTTCATTTTATTTCATTAACACTAGGATTAGTGTAATTTTTGCTGAAGGCAGTTATTTTGAGTCATTTTGCGGGAGAGCCGTGACGAAACACTTACGATGACTCAAATATGAGACATATACTTAGGATTATAAAGTATTTAAAAGTCTGTCGAAAAACTGCATCAATAATACTGCTATCGTTAGTTGTCAAAACATTTAGATATGTGTCCATTTCGAGCTTCAATACACCATTTAAAAAAACTGTGAGGGGCTTAGCGTTTAGGTAACTGAAGTTTATATTAAAATCGCCACTAAAATACGGGAAGAAAGTGACTTTTTTTTTAAGAAAGGCCGACTTTCTAAATATTGAAAAGTACGATTTGTAGAAAATCTATTATTTTTTGTAGTCATAACTTTGAAAAATTTACATTTAACAGTATGATATAGAATAACATATTAAAGTTTTTTTAGAGATTACATAAAAACAAGGAGTGATTTTCTGAACGCTCATTAAAACAGCTCTTCTAAAACTTCTAAAATAGCTGGTTAGTTGTTATTAATTTTATATCGACAAAATGAACTGAATTTGATATTATTTTGTCATGAGGGTGAAAAGGTTATATATTATACGTACATATATTACTAGGTTATACATCGTACAAAGTCAAAAACATCGTGTAAATCCGATTTGAATCGTGCGGTTGGTGATACTGCCTGACAGTATCAACCTCTCGGTAAATCGGTCGGTACCATCTGACGGATCTAGCGTCGCATGCTCTCATTGGTTAAATCAAACAGCGCGCGCTTAACCGGCTTCCTGTTACTCACATCCGTCCCTTTTCATGATGTTACTTACCCAGATTGCAGGAAAGCGAGAGGAAAGATTTTACTCATCAACAAAGTAAATTAACACAGGTACGTTTTTGAGAAACTAACTAAAGAAACTAACTAAAGAAACTAAAATGCTATATATATATTGATAACCTATTAATATGTTCTTTTCGATTTTCTAAAAAACTTTGTTTCATGTCGTATAGAAAACTATATGGTATTATTTCAGGACCTATTTTAATAATAGACAGTTTAAGCTATCCAAATCGGCCAAGTCGTTTCTGATAACTTGGTGAACGCACATAAAAAACATGTGTGGAAAATAAAATATGCGCATTTTTTTGAAGCGGTATAAGAATTTGGACGATCGATTTGCCTTTTTTATTCCTTATTCCTTAGTGAGAGAGTTATGTATCGGGAACTAGACTGTGTAAGCTGACTAATTGAGAACTGAACACTATTTCAAGTTAGCTTTGGAATGTGAGCGTGGTGCTAATACTCAATTAAATGTAAAAATATATACTCGCCGTGTCTGAGCGATTAAAAATATTGTCTTCAAATCTGAAATAGTTGGATTTTAATATTGATCACGTGATCAATGAGGTTTAATTCGAATCAAATTAAATCGCTTCTTCGTTTCTCGGAGAGTACAGTGGCCGTCGACGACGTCTCAGCATCGGCGACCCGCCGCGGCAGCGCGATGGTCAAGGCCGACCCCAAATAAAATTGAGGCAGGCGCGCCTCTTCGGTGGAGCGATATCGCTGCGATGCAACAAAGAGATTAACAATCTTCTTCTATTTCTTCTCCATTCATCTACATTGTGTAGTATTCTATATTGCTGTGTAGGATTGCGGGTTCGACTCCCTCTCACGTTCGCTTTCCACTCGGCGGCCCGTCGAGCGGTTTTCAAAAGTGGCGCCCCGCCGCGGCCCGCGCCGCCAGTTTTCAATTTCCGCCGGCGGAGGCGCCAAGATTATGAGTTTACAACTCGGCTTAAGCGCTCACCGCCGTCCCGCTCAGACATTGAAATCGTGGAAGATTCTCGGTGGATTTTCGTTTCGTGAACTCTGTTTCGAATTCATTTATTTGTCTTTCCAAATAGAAATGTCGTGTCGGGAAGCGAAAGAGGTTAACGCCCATTCCGAGGTTTAATTTCATGTGGAATAAATCATTTATTCTATAATTGATACGAGTGAGGATCGAACGAAATATTAATTAAACACTTACGTACGCACGTCAGACGTTGTACTCTTTTGACGAAAATAAACAATATTCACGATGTACATTATTAACCTTCAAAATGCCTGTACTTAACATCATATACATACCTGTAGAGTCGGCGGGTGCACTGCGAGTGTCCTCGAGGCCTGACGTGAACTATCGGGTGAGCACATTTTGGTACCATATCAAATTAGTTATTGTGATTGAGAACGATTACAAAATTCTTAATAAAATAAAGTTTATTCAGGTTTATAAGTAACGTTCATACGTGAACGTCTTTTCGTATTTTTGTACACGTTTTACGTATTTTTTGGGTTGTATTTTACCATCGTCGCCTTGATTGGCGGCGTAGAAATTAATCTTTGGTTTTTTCCTAAAATGCAATACAGTCTTTTAGATCATATTGAGATATAATTGCGCGTACGAGTATCACACACAATTAACAGCTCTTACGCGTTTTTTAAGAAGTAATATATGTTAGGCTTACAAAAACTTAAATCAAGCTAGTCGAGATAGTAAGATCGCGAGAATTGATTTTTTATTTTACTGTTGTAATTATTGTTTAATGAAGTCCTTGGGACGGAATACGAAATTTGTTATATTTCATTTATATGTTTATTTTGTACTTAGTGCTACCACTGTACAAAATAAATCATGTATCCGTAGGTAAAATACAAAATAAAAGTGATTCAAATTGAAACTTTTTAGCATATTCATTTGTTCATTCTTTTAATTAAAATATAATAATTTTTGAAAATACTACAGAATTTTATACACGTGGCTTTCTTTTTTTTTTCATAATTTCTAGAGACGAAGGTCAGATGTCCCCAGGGTTTTTCTGCGGTCTCTCCACATTTATTACTCTACGTAACTTGGAAATATAAAAAAAATATATGACGACATGACAAATTGCGTAATTGAAATGCTACAGATAGTTGTAGGACTAAGATTAAGTCAAAACCGTGGCACCATCGATGCGAACGCGGGCGCAACACGAGAGTCGCGGCACGAGTTTCGATCAACAGCCACGCGAGTTGTTTAGTTTTGGGCGGCGCAGAGTTACAAAAGTACTTTCGTTAATTATTGATCGTTATTAATACGAGAGCATCTTTATCCGAGGGACGCTAGTGGAGATCAAACGTCTTTGGATGTGTGTACTATTAAATAAATTAAAAGAGTGCGTATACGAGTGCACGAGTATAAGAAGTGAAAATTTTTTATTTCGTTTGACGCTTAAAATAGTTAGGCTCTCTCTCCGGGCTCGATTCGTCGTCTATCGTTGACCTATCGCAGTCTGAATATGCCTTTACGCACGCGTATTTATTGAAAACAGCGGCATCTACAAAATTATTTACACTGTAGTATTGATCTACAAGAGCGCGCCGAGTTTCTGCTTCAAGATTTCCCAAAATCTACGGCGCGTATTTCTCTCACTATTTACGTAAATTATTTCGAGCTCTCTTAAATTATGTTACTTACCATTTTTAATGTGCCATTATATTTGAAATTTTATACGCTTGTGATGAATTAAAGAATCGAAAAGTGCCTACCCGACCGACTTATTAAGTCAGCGGACGGCGGGCGCTGAAAGAGATCGAAAGCGGAGATTGAAATCAGCGGGCCGCGAAAGCGGCGCTTCAGCCCCATCGCGAATACCGGCCTAATGAATTTCAGCGGCGGGGGCGGCGCGGGCGGGGCGGGGCATTAAAGATGGATTAAGCACTGCCCGCCCGGAAGCCCCGCCCTCGGCGCGGACTTTCAAACTGTTGCGTATACGCGTGCGCGTATAAACATATTTTTTTACCGCCACACTTAAGACCTGCCCATCGAGGAAGTTTTGTTTTGCTTAGGGCCCTAAACGATGTCATGGATAAGTTAATACAGTTGTATTTGCTAGCGCCGATCGAGTCTAGTCGCGTCCTCCCGCGGCTCCTCGGCCAGCGCGGTGCCTCTTCGGGGGCCCCTAAACTTAACTTGTAACATTGTAATTAGAACACGGCCACGAGTACTTGTTTTGGTTTTCTAAGTGAGTACGAGGTCTTAAAACTTTCAAAGACAGTTCGAGCGTTGCGCAATTATTAAATAAATGATATAAATAAACAGTTAATTGAAGTTTGAGAAGGCCGGATAACGTTGATACCGCCGGAAGTGGAGCAGGAACGGGCCGCGCATACCTTTAGGGATGTCCGCGCGCGTTGTTAAACATCGATATTGGTAGTTTTTGAAAAATCGTTTCCAGTTACAAATTATTTTTATCTAGAACAGTTAGCATAAATATTGTATTTTGTAAAACATCACGATTTGTCATTTATTCATTCAATATAGTAACACTTAATATCTTCATGTACTTTTACAGTAATACTGTTGATTTAATAGTACACACTTAATGGTGTTCATTTTTTCCTTATTATTTTATAACTTTTATGTAATTGCACATTAATTGGCATGTTACGTTTCATTACCAAACAGTAAATTATCTATAACTTTATTTAAAAAAGAATCATTGGTATACGATTCTTACCTCAAATAATGCGTATCATATTCTATATATTTATGTATAAAACTTACATAACACCCGCTTTACAGGACGGGAATACCTTAAGTGACAAATATTAGAATTAAATGTAAAAAAATCCAACAGGAGGCAAACTTTTTTTTCTTCCGTATATGGGCTTCGATAATTTCATAGTGAATAATAATTTATTAATTGGTTACAAATTCTAATAATTATTCAAGACATGATTCATATCTGAAACTTGAGGTACTTTTTTTTTTTATAAAAAAAAGATGTTAAATTTTTATGGAATACAAAAAAAACCAAATCAAATAATAAAAATTTACATAATAGGATAAGTAAATAATTTTTAATACTTTGTTTAAAATGGTGAGGCAGCAAGATCAAAATTAAATCTAGGGAACTTTAAATGACGCTATAATTAATTTAATGCTTTATTGTAACGTTGTTGAAAATTTAAACATTTATAATTATGTGTTTTCCTCGCATGTGTGTAGTTAATAAATCATTTTCCAATATATGATAATAAAAATGAAATTACGTTTTGCCAAAAAAATTCCGGTTTGTGAAAAAAAAAATTATAGCCCGGTTTTGACAATTTTAAAAATGAATGTACTCCAAATGCATAAGTTATTATTTTGGGATTAAATAAGCTATTGATTCTATCTCAATGTATTTAATAGCTTAATAAACGCCATTTCTGGTTAGATGTAAACAACTCTATATCAGTTAATACGTGCCAACTTTCATAAAATAGAATTTAGTGAGCGACTTCGAAGCCTGTGTTTTTTGCCATCATCGATAGTTTTCCATAGATAGAATCACGAGTGCACCTCCCTAGAGGTGGGTTCGCATGCGTCCCGATATCGAGCGGGGGCGCGGCCCCGCCCCGCCCCCGCCCGCCGCCGGTCCCCACTCGCAGTCGTCCCTGTTTACCGGATGCACGCTTCCATACATTTTCGTTTCTACACTAGAGAACTCATTCCACTTCGGCCGGGTGCTTGGAAATACTTCGGTCATTGTCTTTCTACAATTTGTCATAAAAACAGCGCTCGTCTCTCTTCCTATTCCCCTATCGGTCGAGAACGAACGAAGAATTTTATGAGCTTTTTTATTATTAATTAGATTTTTTAGTCCTATAGATATGATTATACTTGGATACATAATGATAAAAACACATAGAAGGTGTATTCAAGTTCATGGAAACTTTAATTTACATTGATACTTTTACGAAGTAAAAATTCAGTCGAGCTTTTGTTTATAAAAACTCTTAACAGGTCTAGAATTTTTTTTTTATGAATCACGCCTTCTAAATAACATGCTGATGTATATGTGAACCTACACTGAAAAAAAAATTGGTCATTCCAACCATTAGTTTGAATAACATAATGAATTTGCATTGTTAATAATATTTTGGTTGTCTTAACCAACCTGTATATTGGTCCGATTGATCCGATTGGTTAAATCACACATATTATTTGTTAACACAACGAATTATTCAGTTATTACAACAAAATATATTTAACTAAGCCAAATTCGAACTTGGTTAGAAATTTTTTTTTCAGTGTAATAATGAGTATTCAAACGTTATGAATCAAAAAAGATGAATAAGCATCATACAAAACCACTCGTTTCGGGTGTCTTACACTGCAGTGCTGAGGCATACGCATCCACAACTTGATCTTAAACTCGAAGGCTCGTAGCGAGCTCCTCACGCCAGTTCAGCGAGGGGGTGACTGCGACGTCATCACCGGGGGGCTGCGTCCGGGACCGGCCGGTAAACGCATGTCGAGGCTTTGGGTCAGTGGTTTCAGGTAATTGAAAATTCGACGGACAATTTGTTTGTGCTCAAGGTGCGAATATGATAGCTCCCGTTTCGAAGGCCTTCGACCACGGACACCGAAGATTTGTCTCCTCGCTACCTTCGAAAAATCACTTGTGCGATGTCAAATATTGTTACAATATCAGAAAAATTTCAACAAACTAGTATTCAATATTGTGTGATACGGTTTCATCTCTACTTTAATTCAAGAGCACATACAACTCTATAAAGTAGAGTCGAGCTCGAGACGGACAAGATGAGACTTCGATTCCTGGACGAGTTACAGTCGGGTAAAAACTATAGCTGTAGTGCCAAATTTTGGTGCCGGATAATTTAGGATTTTGCACAGAAATATTTTTATCTAAAGTACAGCAAACACTATTTGAAGTGTACAATGTTCTTTAGGACTATCCTCGACCGTATCCGTTCAGATGTTCAAGCGTAGGACGACACCCGGCACAACGGCACGAATAGCAGTGAGCGTTTCTCCTGGCTGTCACACGCTGTCGAGGGGGCGCTAAGAATGAACCACGGCGGTGCGGCAGTAATTCAACCAGTTACGAACTGTACAAGACTATCTCCCGCTGAAGACCTATGGCGGTTCTGGCAGCAAGCCTTAAAGATTGGTGGCTTTTACTCGAGCACTGATCAGTAATGAGTCTGTTTGCTTGTGGCGGCCTTCGCTAGAGGTCCATTGCCTCATAAGTCATGAGTCACGTCCACATGGTTCCATTATAATTCACGAGAAAAATGTGTCATATCGCTCGCGCCATTTATTTTTCCGATGCTAGGTGACACTACACAAAATACGTCCTCGGCCGTGTGTCGTGGCTCTTAATTTTACTATTCGTCAATAGCGAAAACGGCAAGTGAGGAGAGACAATGGGTGACCATCAAAATATTAAGACTTATTCGTAAATATTCGCGTAGTATAAAATACAATAATTACAATAATATATGATATTGTTCGATTGTCATTTCCTTCCTCTTCAATCAAATGAGACGTGCCGTGAGGACCAGCGCCAATACGTTTGTGCCGGAGTGACAATCAAATAGGGACCACGTTGGAAGTTGGAAAGGCTTTTAATCACAGACATTATTCGCCTAATAAACAGCAGTCAAATAATTCAGAACTACCTCTCAGCAAGGAGCATCTACCCTACGCTGCAGATAATCATCCCAAATATGCGTACATATATATTACAAAAATATGTATTAATTTATCTTGTAGCTTACATTTTAAAACGTAGTCTCAAAACGCATTTTTCACTTCTTGTTACTTTGTATAGCGCTTACAAACTGTTGAAATATATTGGTGTAATATGAAAAATATCGTAGTTATAAGGGAAAAAAGGGGAGTGGGAGGGAGGAGTGTTAACAGAGACTACATTATTGCTAAAAAATAAGTTTTTAACACAATAAATACTCCCTATGAACGAAATCATGGATCCACGCGTACGGACTTTGGTAATTTTGCTGAAGACGGGGCTTTGATCCAAGGTGACCATTCACGCGCTTGACCTTTCTTTCGTCACGATTCTTCGCGCCGAGGAGTAGCTCCGATCGCTCGTAATGGTGCAGCGCTAGGCAGGTATCGTGCATTGAAAATTATCGTTGCGCAGCGACCGCTACTCGGGAATTGGAGTTGTGGAGTGTGTTTGTTTGGAGGGTTTGCTTAGCAATGAGCGGCGCACGCACCCGCCGCGTGACTCGGCGCCGCCGGCCCGCGCCCGCCCCTCCCGCAACAGTACTCTGACTCATTGCTTCTCACACCTCCGGCCGTGGTTGGGCGATTAGATGCTAGTATCTGGTACCGAACGTCCTGAATTTATTTTACGGTCTGTCTCGAGCTGCTCGTACATCAGCGCGACCTACTAGATCTCTAAAATTTTTTAGCGAATTCTCGAAAGCCATGATGATATAATTCAGGTACCCACCGAAAGGCTAAAATCAAGCTAAATGGCGGTTCCACTTGGTGCGGAGTTGCAACAAAGTAAATCGACAAAAACTTTCTCCAGAGAAAGATGCGCACACACATGTCGAATTTTAGGTGATCGGAACAAAATGAATGAAAATCTCCCTTTCGAATGTAAAAGATGGATCTGGTACTGTTTTAGTAAGAAACGAGGAAGTAGATCTTTTTACTCCTATTGTATTCCTAACTTTAGACCATAAATTTCAATGGGGTCCTGATATCAGTGAGTAGGCGAAAAGGGTAAGCTCTGCTGCATACGCAATTAAAAGATAGGAAATTTGTCCGATATTCAAACCGTTAGATTGGCCTATTTTGGCTGTTTCCATAGCTTGATGTCATATGGCATCCTACTTTGGGGAAATGTTGCGAATGTTTGCAAAATTTTCGTGTTTTTAAAGCGAACCATTCGCCCGATTTACAAGCGGGGACCTCGTGTATCTTTTAGAAGTAATCTTAATAAAGAAATTAAAATTTTAACTATGGCGTCGCAGCTACACACAAAAATGTAAGATTCGTAAGAAAAAAATTATAATTTTTAAATGAAAATAGTGTTGAACATAATTTTAATACTAAATATAAACTGTGTTTACTTGTTAGTCGACTACATAAAGTATCAAATTCATTTAGAGGCTATTCAATAAGATTTTTGAAAGTATTCAAAGTTTAACTTTATACAATTTTAAACGATTTATTAAAAAAAACACTGAAAGGAAAGATATTAAACTACGTACTGGTTTGTATTTGTTGCAATAGCTTTATATGTGACTGGCTTTTGCCCGCGGCTCAGACCGCGGAAACATAAAAAGAATTCCTTCATCTTGAATATCGCCCGTCACGAAATTCGAAATCAGATTCTATTCGTTTTTCCTTTCTCGATTCTGACATCGGTTCTGTTCTCGATGTCAATTCCTTTCATTCTCAATTTCACTCGCGTTTCCTATTCTGATTGAGATTCCACTTTTTATCTAAAAAAAAATCCGGTCCGGCTTTAAATTTTGATCTCAGTACTGCTTCTTATTCCGATTCGGTTCACGCTCTTGATTTTAATTTTGATTACGCACTCGATTTGCGTTCCCGATCTCCACTTTTAATTCTATTTCTTGTCCTATTTCTATTTCTGCTACCGGTCTGTACATTAGATGAATATGTAACAAATGCTAGTGGTATCAAAATAAAATATGGGCTATGTTACTCGGCTATATAACTTTCTATGAGTCAAAGAAGTTTTGTGATCGTTTGTGGCAGAAACATGAAGACGAACCGAAGTTGTTTTTTCGTTATTTTCATTTGTAATAAGCAGTAAAATATAAGTTTTGTTGTAAATAGCTTCACCGGTTTCATTTTTTTATAAAAAAAAAACCTCAATTTTTATTTCACCCCCTTTAGGGTTATTTTTAAGAGCGATACTTGTGATTATTTTTTTAGTAATAAAGAATGAAATAGTGAAGGTCAAAATCGAGTGTTGGACTAAAATTTAAATTAAAACATGACTGGAATCAGAATGAGGAGCAGTACCATAATCATAATTGAGTCGAAATTACGATCACAATAGGAATCTACTTAGATCGATACCGGCCTTGGAATTAAAAGTCGACCCGCGATGTATCGAGAGTGGAACGAAGTGGCATCGAGAGCGACATCCACTTCAGAACCGAGCACGGGATAGCGGTCGGGTCATAAAGGAGAGTGAGTCAGCCGATACACCAAATGGAGGAATTCACGGTATACCCGCGGGGGCGGAGCCGCGAGCAGACTACAGTCTTAAATATAAATGAAAATTTTGCAAATACAAATAAAGTATTCTATAATTGACATTTTATTGTCTATTGTTAAACCTCTTTCGCACTACAGCGCGTAGGTATTTAGATAGACAAACAATCCCGTAGGCTTGATGTTTGTATAATGACTCGAACTTCATGAAGCTGATTTTATGTTGGATGACGTATTGCGAAACCTAAAATGTGATCTTTTTTCTATGTGTGTGTTTGTCGAAATTTCATTATTATCAGATTTTTATAACCGCGTTATGATGAGTGAATTTTCGTACAAAATTCATTGTACAAAAAATCAAAAATAACGAAAATGGGGACTGTAAGAAGAAAAAGTCATCGTTGTCATCATTCGATCTACCTCCAGCCAGAGGCGGTGATTGAAAGGGGCGAGACCCGACATACTTGAGAACGCACAATTATTCAAAGTGTGCGTTTTAGTCCGTATTATTAGTGAAGGGAGTATAGAGCCAGCTGGTATTCGTGCTAAATTTAACCACAAACTGAGTCAGAATAGATAATAGATTTGGTAAAACCAAATGTGCATGCCTTAAGCGCTCGTGCCATACGTATGTTATTTAAATTAGAGGTTTATCATAACGTATGAGCTTTTTACCAAAAATCCTCTTTTTATATTTATGATTATCAAATAGTTTTATAGCAAATTTGAATCGAAAAAAGGATGGGAGATTTTTCAAATTTATTAGACAGCATAATACAAAATTATATGTGTAGTTTATTGCATGATTTCTTTTCACTTTTAAAGATAATGTTTTGTATTACTACCGCCATCTGTTGGCATTTACAAAAATAAACAATTTCACTCTCAATTTATTTTTGTAATTGTTAACAGATGGCGATATTTAATATAAAATATTTATCGTGGTCACACCCACTGTAGACGGGATTTTCAGGTGACAGTAGAAGCACGCCTACGCTCGCGCTTAAGGCATGCAATAGTCAAGTGTCGGCAGGTAAAGAGAAAAAGGATAAATCTTTCTTTACTACATTATTTCTTCTGATTATTTTATTTAATTAATTTTTAGGGTCCGAGCCAAAATGGCAAAAAAGGAACCCTTATAGTTTTATCATGTCCGTCCGTCCGTCCGACAGTAAATCACAGGTATTTTATTCAGCAACTACAAGACGTACATTAATAAAATTTATAATGTAGGTATCTCGTATAAATTGCCACTTAATTTATTAGTTAAATAATAAAAAAAATCTAGACGAGGCACTCCATATATGTATGTAATAGAAGGTGAAAAAAATTTTTTTTCAGCAAACATCAACATGTACATATCTCGGCAGTTTTTTTATAAACGCTTTATGGTCATTAAGCAACTTTTCTGATTATGTAAATAGTTTCGGAAATAATCGCTCCAAATTTGCAGAAATTATGTCGCTTTCCTTTATTTTCTAAACTGTGTGTCCAAAACATATTGAAAAATAACAATAAAAACTATTTTAATCATGATCTGATATACTGTGTTTGAGTTATTGCCGAAAAACTGCGCTTCCAACAAAAGGACATAAGTGCCATGAATATACGCTCTTTTACTGATACATTTTAGTTTGCATTAGTTTAATAGTAATAGTTTAAATACCTATTTGTTTCTCTAGTTATAAATAACTAAAATGCTTATAACTATACCTTGCGGAAAATATGGAAAAAGTGTAACAGCATACTTTTTTCATCTGTAGTGCGCTTTTTTGTAATAATGGCTTCGAAATCCTATAATGAGCATGTTCCAACATGCTCTTGGCCGGTTTTTTTTTCATTTGGTGCAGAACTGTCAATGTCCGCTTCTGAAAGCTGATAAAGTTCGTCCGCAGCCTTTTTAATCTCCGCTTTGTTCTGTGCTGTGTCCATCCTTCTAGATTCCTGTTCTAGTAGCGCGTATGTCGTCTAAGCGGGTCCTCACACACGTACAAAGTCGTACCTAAGTACTTCAACTAAGTAACGGTGAGGATATCAGCACTTTCCCCGCTGACACCGAGCTACAGGCGGCCGATGAAGGGCGGCCGATAACCTGGAGAACAATCATTAAATTTACAAAATTTGTTAAATTTGAGACACATTCGTTTATGAACATGTATTTCAAACATATATGTGTCTATTTTTTGGTTAAAAGAAATGACTGTTGTTGGAACTTAGAATGATTATTATTTTAAAACGAAATGCTGAAGGAGAAATAGTGTGGTTTTGAGTTTTTATTCAAATATATGTAAATATGTAAATCAATCAATTAATCAAGATGTTGGACTTTTGATGACCTTTCCTCTACATTTTGACGAATTCCGACAAACATGGTGAAATGTCTTCAGAGGTTATTCGTTAAACTGACAACAATTTAAAAATAATATATTATATAAATGTTAATTTTCATTTCTACAATGCGAAAGCGATAAAGCAAAACGGTCTCACAATGTTTCCGTGTCTTTATTGAACTAAAAAAGTAACATAATTCACGATGCAGAATCTAACAGTCATCTTAATAAATATTACGTAATAAAAATTTACACTGACCAGTTATTCCGGGAAACGAGTAGCAAGTGCGACGCGCGAGCCTCGGCGCGGCGACCGACAGAAGCGACACGGACGTGTGACATTATGCAGGCTTTTCAAATTTTTATAGTGTATTTTTATTTTTCAATTATACCTTGTTATTGAAATCCAATTTTTGTGTTATTTTCAGATTGCGTGTGCGTGTGTGCTATAATTGTAGCATTGTCAATATGTTATGCAAAATTTTCCGAGCTTCTGAAAAATTTTGTAATACTACAAAAAATGCACTGCAGGCTGTTACTTGCTTTAATATATTTTTCAAATAACTCTCTACTGGCGTTTGCACAAAATTTTGTAGGTCCAAATCAATTGTCAAAACACTTTTTCCAATCGCCTGCACACATTCAAACGCTTTCTCAAAAGCAAACGACGTATATTCCGTTTAAGAAAACTGTTTTCCCTCGAGTCGAGCGATATTGGGGAATGAAAAAATTCACATGGTGCTCGATCGGCATTATGAAATGATGGTTTATAAATTTAACCGGCGCACAATGTCCGGAGCTCGTGTTGAGCGCCGAGAGCGGAGCGCTGTCGCGGCGAGGCAGATGTTCGGTCGCTAACTGTCCAATTCAGAAACGTTGTCCTAAAACCAGTACTGAAGCGGTTCTAACTAAACCAGTACTCAGGCCGGATTAACTAAGCTACGTCAATTCAATTCAGAGTCGTGTTTAAGCGCGGTATTTGTAAACACCGGTATTAGATATTTTAAATATGTACACATAATAATGCTAACTATTTACGGATACATGCTATATTATACGCATAACAAAAATCAACTGCCTATTGTAATTAGTCGCTTTAATTAGGGATTATTTTGACAGCGGTCGATCTGATGTGGCGTTATCTGCATACGAGGTTTCAAATTCGACTTTAATTATGGATTTACTTTACTTTGCGTAATTTAAAATAGCGTTAATTAACTACAAACTTAATGCGACGAAAAGAAAAAGGGAAGAGAACAAGATAATATTTTTCTAGTTAACTTAATTCAGTCCACAAGAAATATAATTGAATATATAGAAACAGACACCAATAATCACAAAACAAAGCTTCAAGTACAAAGTAAAAATTTCGAATGGATCGATCCTTTTGCTGTAAATCCTCGGTTGTTCGATTGGTATTTCATATATATTTTTGACGTGACAACGTCTTATAAATTGGTTTGCCGGGTGACACTTCAAGAAACTGCGTTACGCTCCGCTCACGTTATGCGCTCACAATGAGAGCGAGTGAGAGGCACGCGTCCCTTCCACTCAGATAGGAACAAGTTAAGTTGTAGTAAACGCTGTTTCATTGTACGCAAATGTATTGCAAGTTATTGTATGTATATTTGTATATAAATACGTATGTATGTGTAAAGGTAAAAATAAAATTTTGTTAATATGAAATTCAGTGCGAGATTCTTTGTATAAATTAATGTTTTAAATATAATTCTTTGTATAAATAAATGTTTTAAATTGTTACTATTATTTCATCCTTCTTCCTACTATACGAATGAATATTCACATTAAAATGATTTTACCACTCAAAGTCGTTGTCACGTAAAACTTTCGCCCGTATACCGACTTTACAGGCAACCAATTTTTTTTTTATATTCTATAATATCGTTAATATCATCACACTCATTTATTTCCATAACTATAAATTACAAATGATCTCGTGTATACAACTGTTCTTAACCCGTCACACAAATCCCGTACTAACTCACTTAAACCTGGTTCGAGGTGGTTTAACAATACAGTGGTCGCTAGTCCCAGCCAAGTACCGGTATTAACGATAGTACTTACACGTTTCTGTATAGAGTTTTCTTTAGCCTATTGATAGTCGTCGGACTGAAATCGGTATTAACGTTAAAACGTCGTCTCTGAACTAGGGACTTACAATTTGCGGTCAAAATTTTTCCCGCACCTCTCGCTGGCCTCACCTTCGCAGGCGTCGGTTCCTCGTGCCACAACCACGCGGTCGACTGACGCTTCCTTTCTGGACCCTACCGATAGCTTCACGACTCAACACGCCTCAGCGGTACCGTGAACGGGCCGAGAAGAGCCAGCTTTAAATTGTATTGTCGTATCACTGCGTTCAAAATCAAAATATCTTTATTTCGTAGGTAATGAAATTACACTTGATATATGTCATTAATAATTTTTTTTGGCATTACCACCCATTTCAAATGCTGCTTCACCGAAAGCGGTATGTACGAGAAACTCGAGGGTTGCTCTTTTTACTCATCGATACAAAGGATTTAGTAATTAATAATTTAGTCTACATTTAAAAATAATATAGAATAACCTGATAGGGGAGCAGTTCAATCCCAAGAGCTTTTTTCATTAAGATATTTCAACAAGTTATAATAACCCTTGCCATATAATTTTCATTTAACTAAACGCTTAAAGCCAGCAAATGGGAAATTTTGAATTTCAGCTGGGATCTTATTATAAAAGCGCACACACATCCCCCTTAAATGATTTATTAACTTTACTTAGACCGGTCTCATGAGCAGCAAGATCGTTCTTATTTAGTGTTATGTTATGGATGTCGCTCCTTTTTTGGAACATCTCTACATTTCTCTTGCCATATACCAGGTTTTCGTATATGTATTATGATGTTAAAGCTAGGATATTAATTTCCTTCAATTTTTCTCTGAGAGATGTCCTTGGTTTCAGATCGTAAACAGCACGAATAGCTCGCTTCTGCAGCACGAAAATTGTGTTAACATCGGCGGCATGACCACATAACTAAATTCCATAGGTCATGAGACTATGAAAAAAACTGAAATAAACTAGTCTCGCGATGCTTTCGTCTTTCCACCCGAATATTCTCAATCAAGACTAAAATCAATGTACCCAACGTGAAACTATGCTATTTATACGAAGATGTTCTTGCAAAATATCTTGAACATCCACAATCAAACCCACGGTATATGCTAAAATTCTACGTATGTGCTTCGCCTAATCTCTCACATTAATTTGTTCATCGGCGGCTCGCTCCCCTCTGCGTCGTCTGTCCAGTTCCGGCTACTTTTCCTTCGCCCGCGTTGGCCGCGAGAGCGCTTCAATTCATTAAGTCGGCGCGGCAAATAGTCACTTTAAAGGGACTTTGACTTTGAAAGCCTCATTCTAGTGATTCCTCTGGGTTTGGTCGACATTTGAAATGGTATATCTATTAGTTAAAAATTCAGAGCATTTTGATGATGCTTCTTAATACTAATATTTTTTTCTGTTTTATAATTCAATTGCTTTAATCAGGAAAAATCAGTGAGTGACTTCTTAATAGTTGTTTTCTGCTAAATTTTTTGCCGGATCTGGTAGGTATACTTAATAGTTATATGATCGTAATAATTGTTGCCATCCGGCTGTAATATGTACCACCAATTAAGATATGCAATTTAATTATGAATCTTTTATTATCTGCGCGGAATACAATATAACTAGTACATGGGAAAATAAGACCTAAGTTCAACAAACAAAAATAACACAATCAGACCACTGGATGGCGAGTTTTAAAAGAAACCTTTAACCCATTTGGTGCCAAATACACGCCGCCGTGGATATACCTAGCCACGCCCACGGCGCCGTGGAGGAACACATCGCCGAGCACATGGCGCCGTAGATCGCAACCGTCTTATTTTGAAGCGCTAGTTTGCCGCCAATTTTCGAGGCAGAGTTATGTTGCTGGTGCGGCCACTCGCATGATTTTTCGATTTCGTAAAAACCGTTTACGGATTTTAATTCGCGTGTTATTTGTTTTTTATAGACGCTTGTAAATAATATGTAATTTTCGCGCCAAACTGAGTGATGTGCCAGATCCGTCAAAACATTTTTCTACTGATAATTCTACGATTTCCGTGGTTAAAAAACGCTGTAAAATAAATCAAAATAGTAGTTTGGACGAAAGTGATTGCTCAAGTGAGGAAGCTGCTCATTCACAGCGTAATGATGAAGATCAGTCAGATACGAGCGAAGGTAGCGGTACTAGTATATTCGATATACTAACCCAGTCATAATTACAGATCGAAATAAGATAATCTATCCTCCCCACGGCGCCAAGTTATCGGCCACACACATGCTTCCAGGCCGGATACACGGCACCGTGGACCCTCATCTTTTTTTTACTTAAATTCATTCCTAATGATATAAACCGTATTAATAAACCGTCCTATAATACTGTAATACTTTATATTAACTATTGGAACATTAAAATCAATTGGTCCTTTGCCATGATCTTTTATAAAAAGCTGTAAAACGCATACATATCAGTATTAAATCGGCACTAAATGGGTTTTAAGTTTGACCACATCCAGAGTGCTGTTGTCAACTCTGGACTGGAACACCTACTGAGGCGCAGGAGTTGATAACATTCAACTCCTGCGCCTCTTTACCGTATCAAAAGTCGAGCGTCTAGAATTGTGGGCGGCCTTACGGTATTCGGTCAGCTCAATCCGTTACCTTTATGAAGGGATGTAGAATCGTTGTATACACTTCTTTGCATAGAAAATGAGGAGTGTTCTAAAGAGATATTCAACCTCAATGCTGACGCTGAATTCCGTCATCATCACCATTTACGATCATCACCATCTCGATGACTGGCGTTCTACCACCGTACGATTCATGCATAATTTTTTTGCCGCGGTATTCTTAACGAATTATGTCAAGGTGTCTCAAGAAATGAGCTATATTAAAAGGCCGACAATACTCTAGTGAATCTCCTGGTGTTACAGGTGCCCATGGGTGGCGGTGATCACCTCTTGTTTGGTGCCGAGCATGCTCAATTGCCAATTAAAAAACTTATATAAAAATGCTTTCAAAAAGTACATTTTGTTGTATTTTTATTATGGACCTAATAATATAATATGAATGAATTGTTTCGAATGCAAAATAACATACCATTACTTTGACCGCAAAATGTTAAAAACTTGCCAAACTAATTTATACTTACTAGTAACGTAAACTTATTAATTCTAGTTTTTATTACTCCTTTTATAACAGGCAATATTTGTAATAGCATATCTCTTTATTGTAATGAATTAATTGTGGTTGTTTTTGCTGAAAATATATGAATCAATTTCAGGTCCTTATTTAAAGACGTATGATTTTGTTTTTATACAATAACTTTGATAAAGGAATTTAGCACATTTCGTAAACATTCTCATTAAAAAAATATATTAAATTATTGTCAAATGTAACATTTTTATCGATTTGTCCCCAAAAGTCTATGTTCTTTATAAATGTGATAATACTAGATGAGAATTAAAATCGGCTTACGGCGCTAATCTGTCCCAATTGTTTTTGATAAGTTCTCAATATTTTGAGGTCTAATTAATAAATTTTATACTTTACCTTAATTTTGGTTTCACTACGGTCTCTAAGTAAGAGTATTGTGATAGAGAGATGTACAAATGGAGGATCCAGTCAAAGTTTTTAAAGGGTTCTCATTAGTTCTCTATTCTTCAAATGTTGACAAGGGTATGGAAGTATAAAAAAAGAAATATGTATTGTGCATGTCAATTTGCACTTTAAATAATTTTATGTCATTTACGAAAATTATCCCTTTTTGTGTTAATCCTTATAGCAACACGGCTATCAATAACAGTTTGTTATTTTTAAGCCCATGTAGATATCCTAGAATTCCAGAAGGTTGGGCATAGACCGCAGGTCTGTAAAAGCACATATCTCGTGCTTCACTGATGTACGTCAATCGCTTCATACAAGCTTGTGGATTGCTTAAAATTTGGTACTTCTAGGCTGGTCTTAGGAGAAAAATGCATTTTCACTCACTTTTAGTTTTGCTTCATCAATAATAAGTGTCACAACAATAAGAGGATACTATCATGAGAATAGACACTAGATTCAAATTTCAAATTCAAATCAAAATATCTTTATTTCATAGGTTACAAAATAATACCTGGAAATGTCATAATTTTTGCGAATTTACACGTTACCGCTCAAAAGGCAGTTTTTCCTCAAAAAGAACGAGCAACGAACTTAAAGATAGCTCTTTTCTAATTTGCTCATACATATCGTAAACAAATACGAAACCATTAAGAACGAAACAGCCCGGTAAGAAGTCGAGCCGCTTATGCCTTTAATACCCTTTTTTACTGAACGATTGTTTAATAACACTCTTAAATTTATATAGGTCTAAATAGTCGGGCGTTTTATTGTCTCCAAGCAGATAAAAATATCAATGTATTGGTCGTGTTATCATGATCTATTATCTCCAGCGGCAAAGGAAAATTATTAGCATACACTCTGAACGTCCAACATACGAAGTTTCTAAGACATACCATCACGCTGGGCGACAACAGTCACGTTATTTAATCAGTGGTAGCGGGTCACCTCTGCACGTGTTCTGCGTGATGAGTGCATCCTTTTCGGGCGTGTTACGACGCCGTCAACTGTTTAATTATTTTCGACGGTGTAGGGGCACATTAAAATTTTTAGAAAATCTTCTCGAATCGGGGCCGCAGTGGCAAATAAGCGGAGGCGAGAGAGATGTATAGCGATGTCGGCGAGAGTGAGGGAGAACGAGCACTTCATTCGGGGAGGGTCTGGCGCAAGCCGCCTTTCATTATTTAGCGGCCGTCGGCGCCGTGACGGCGTTTTTCCCTATTCCGAAATTATCTTTTATTCCGAACGCTCGATCTATAACATTGATGACGTCTTTATTACTCTTTAAAAGGAAACGGTAATGGAATGGCAGTATAAACAGATAGTGTGTATTAAATATTTATATAAATATTTTAAAATATTACCATTTAATTTTACATACCCAAAATAAGTATAGAAATAAAGTGCATAAAGCATAATAAATCCTTTAAGCATACCACACGTACAAACCTGGGAGTGGTCGAGGGATGAGTTCATCCCAGTAAAGTTTAATTTAAGCTAACTTGGCTGCGGTGTAAGCCTGTAGCTCCATACCTAGCTTTTATCATCATAAAGTTACATTGAAATTGAGTCTGGCGCGTTTTCGACAATACTTACCTGTGTTTGTATTATGCTTTTTTATCATTTTAGTATAAAATACACAATATGTATTTTTGATGAAATTGATAATAGAAAAATTCTTAAAATACGTGAAAAATATATTTCTCTCTCTGTTATTAATCTCATTTTGAAGACGGCACCAAAGAAATTATTGCTTTGCACATCACACGAGTGATACTTTCCGAGGCACGGAGGGAGCGGGCTAATTTGACTCAAATTAACAACTCCCTGCCCGATAAACGCGCGGTCAAGATGCGAGTCGGCCCCTGCCCCCGCCCCGCCCGCCCCGCCCGCAGTATCAATATCAATCCGTGCGGCCCCTCGCCGTCCGCTATCAATAACTCTGCGCATCTTGAAAAATGATCGCCGATCTGGCCGGCGCCCGCGCGGGTCAGTCGCTAAGCCGGCGGGATTTTTGTTTCATCTATACGTATAGCTTTTTGATGGACGATCCTCATATTCTTAGATAATTAAAGTGAATATCTACGGTACACATACGATATATAATCCGGACTTCCACCACGTGACGTAGAGTAAGTTCCTTCGTCACGTACAGCGATTGAGCACGCTTCGGGCCACGACCTCAGCCGCCGTCCCCGCCCTCGGTCCTGAGCCCGTTGCTGTTCTCGATGTCGATTAATACATATATAAAAATTTAATGTTTGTTTATTCAAAATCGCAAATCTTCTAAAGTACTTTACGGATCGTTTTGAAATTTTTACGCAATTTGCATTCATAGAGTGCATATTTTTATGAACTTATACAAGCATTTTTTCCTGATTTTATTTGCGTATTTAAACTATTGAAAAGAACTACTGCACCGATTCTAAAAGTTTTTCATTCACAAAATCTTCACTGTGCCCGAGTAACACACTGTATATTTTATTTTGACATTATCATTTGCCCCGCCTTCGTCCAAGTTAAATTGAAAGCAAGGCGGAGAGCAGAATCGATAGCCGAAGTAACCGTGTCAAAGACATTTCAGTAATTGCATATATCATTGAATTAATTGACGGCGGGGTAAATTTCTACGAAATATTATATTCTGCTATTAGAGCATGGGCTTATGCAAATTTTCAATCTTCGCCAATAAAATTGAAACTCATAATATAAGTACATACCAAACCTAAGCACAAAATATGTTAAGTGAAAGTGTATAATAATATCTATATGTAATAAGACGGTAGAAAAATTACGTCTGTACATTGAAAATATTTGTCGAAAATTGACTGCGGGTTATGTAGAGATAGTAAACAGAATAAAATGAGAATATTCTTAAAACTTTGTCCGTCTGTTTGAACACGTAATTCGATAGCGGCCAGGGGGAAACATACGGGCTTTTGTTGGTTTTTAAGCATAAATTACATGTGTATGACTTCGTGGGCACAGTCAATACAAAAATAGGAGTTTTGAAATTATCTTGAAACTGAATTCTTAAAGATGTATTTTAATGGCAAAATAAAGAGAAACACTAGATGTTATTGTAGTTTCTAGGTTATTCAAACACAGAAAAAGCTACAAAATGTATAAACCGCATTTATACCTCTTTATAATAAAACGAATTGTAGTTACCCTTTAATCCTTTCTATCTACATGAAATATCTAAAAAAAAAATTGGTTGCCTGTAAAGTCGGTATACGGGCGAAAGTTTTACGTGACAACGACTTTGAGTGGTAAAATCATTTTAATGTGAATATTCATTCGTATAGTAGGAAGAAGGATGAAATAATAGTAACAATTTAAAACATTTATTTATACAAAGAATTATATTAAAACATTAATTTATACAAAGAATCTCGCACTGAATTTCATATTAACAAAATTTTATTTTTACCTTTACACATACATACGTATTTATATACAAATATACATACAATAACTTGCAATACATTTCGCTCTTAGGCGGGCTAACTGTGCTCGAGTGGAAGGGACGCGTGCCTTTCACTTTTTATGTCTGTCTCTCTCGCTCTTAGGCGGGCTAACCATGCCCGAGTGGAAGGGACGCGTGCCTCTCACTCGCTCTCATTGTGAGCGCATAACGTGAGCGGAGCGTAACGCAGTTTCTTGAAGTGTCACCCGGCAAACCAATTTATAAGACGTTGTCACGTCAAAATGTAGTTGAAATATAATTCATTTTCTTGTCTTTAAATCAGCGATTTTAATTTTTAAACTTAAATAAGTGTACACGGCACGGGTTGTATAAAATACACTTGTAATAGTTAACACAAGGTAGAATATTGAAAAATATTTTAAGCCTTTCATGAAATCATATAAATTTTGATCGACATAATTTTTAATGAAGAACAAAATTTCATAATACGAAATCAATTAATAAATAAGAATTAAGTTTAGGTACAGCACACATTTAACGACACAACAGTATTCCGTGGACCGCGACGCTGTCGTAGCACTTTGCCGCTGGTCTTCATACGGAACGATTTTCTTGTTCGCTCCACTCTATAATTGTATATTTGTCCACTTCCCGTGGACAACAGGTACTTTCTAAAAGTTATTCGTACCGGACTCAGTCGCGACCGAGATCTTCTTTATAAATTCTTCATAAAGCAAAAACGCAATACAACTTCAACATTGTCTTGTAGCGACTCGTCACTTCTAACAGTACGACTGCAAAATTGCAACGAATCATGCGAGTCCAGTTTGTATTCAAAATGTAATTTCTTAGGCGGATCAAATATTTACTTCCTTTGAAATGTTATTAGTGGATTTTTAATGTTTATGCATATAAAAATACAAATGATGCAAATTATAATAAATGTACTTTTTTCTTACTTTCAGCTGCACGGAACTGTAGTAAATAATTAACTTAAACTGCATTTTGAGAAGTGATTAATTTCGCTTTATTTTAACAGCGGAACGCTATGAAAAACTTGCACTTTCCGGCGTATTCCAAGAGATAATATATACATTTCCACTTCACGTCCACGAAGTCTTTTCATAGAACTTCGATTTCGGACAGAAAAAGAAATTGCATGGAGTTTGGAGACGGCGCGCTCGAGCCGCCACCGGGGACGCGCCGGCAGCGCCTCGGCCCAAATCACCACCATTTATTTTGGTTTGGTGCAGCTCGACGAGAAAAATACATACGTTTGAAAATAGTTTTTCAACGCAAATGTATCAATAAGAGTAGCCTATGCTAAAATATTTGCGTTCCTCGCTCGACGGGTGATCGATCGGGGTCGGGAGCTCCTTGAACGTTGTCAAGTGCTCCCTAAACTTAGACCGTCGGTGAAATCGGGCGCGCGTGCTCTGTATAGATATTGTTTTGATTTACCTTCAATGAGATTGCCTGTCACCGCAGTTTCGACAAGTGCTTCAGGCGATATGACATATAAATCTATAATGTGAAGATGTCAAGAGTGATAAAATTCATTCACACCTTAGGTTTCCTTTTAGTGTTTGCTATTTAATTAAATTCCGCATCGCCGTCTTTCGTAGAATGATTTGCTTGAGGTTAGACTTATCTGTTAATCAGACTCAATATTACATTTTCTTGAAGTAATACTTCGTCGATATCAAATACAATACATTAATTATATGAAATAAAACCGAGGCATCGGCAAATTCATAATTTTTTTTTTCTAGGGCAAAGACTGAAAATCCATTAACCACCATTCTTTCGCGCCGTAAAAATGGAGTGAACAGTGAAAAAAAAGATTAGTTTGAGCTTGAGTAACAGAATTTTAATAGTTATTTTAATTGTCGATTATTTAATGCTCATACAACAAAGCTTCCTCAAAACAGTTAACGTATAGTTATGCTAAATAACGTCCGCATATTTACTTGTAAACAGTGCCAGCATATAAAGTTCTAACAGCCTAGGTTATCTTATGGAACGACACTCTATTAAATAAGCATAAATTAACAAGGCCTACTTCACACTCATCATTGCTATGCTTCAATATTATCGTGTCTTGTGTAGAACTCAAGCTTTCTATGAGATAATGTTGTATTTCATCTAATACTGATTTAGTTAGTTTTAAGCTATTGCGTAGCTTTTATCGCGAACTTTGAGTGCGGCGACCGAATTAAGAAATTCCGTAACGAAAATAAAACCTAACACACCCCATTTCGCGTACCATGTAGCTCGGCCGAGCATGCGCTTAACGTGTATGTATATGGTACGACTGTACGAAGCTCGCACGGATCGAGACGAGCTGCTCCGAAATCGGACGAATACGTAAGCAGCTGTTTGTGAGAAAGTACATAGGTGTATAGGTATATATCATATCTTTATAATGCCACACTCACCGCACGTGCCCCGTAAGTATACATGTAGGTATATATATGTATACATAGGTGTACCTATGTACGACAGTGAATAGCAGTTGCTGGTGAATAGCTTATACGCGTAAAATTTGTGTATAAAGTGTTTTAAATATGAATAAACAAAGTGCATATATTAATGAAGAAAGCGATGAAACACTTGAATAAATATCAAAGAAAGAGAAATACTGCATAAATAAATAAATAAATAATTATAATTGCATAAGTTTATAAAAATGCTATGCAATAGCTTTACATTACAGAATTTCATCTAAATCGGTTCAGCGGTATAAGAGTGAAGAGGTACCAAAGAGACAAGTTACTTACTATTTATAATATTAGTAGGGATTATAACTGATAAGTTTTCAACTGTGCTAAAATAGGGAACAGAGCTAATTTATTTTTTGTAGAGTGTGCTTCTGAGGCAAGCAAGCACCTATCGAGTTATGGGTTGGTTTGAATTTGAAGTTTGTTTCGTAGGCGACATCCGTATTTGAAGTAGCTCGGAAAGTGTGATCCGTTCGAAAACTTTCAATTCTGTTAATTTTTGCGAAGTGGCTTGGTAGTTTTGGATCAGGGCATACTAATACCATAGCGAGTGCTATTTATTTATAGCCGCAATATTATCGATAAAAATATTATTTTCCTAAATTATGGTTTACAATAAGTTGGTGTGATATGGGGCTTCCTTTCGATCAAATTTTAGACTCTTCTAAATACTCATTTCTCTTTTTTCAGGTGTGGTTCCAGAACCGACGCGCTAAATGGAAGAAGCGCAAGAAGAGCACCAACGTGTTCCGGTCCCCGGGCGCCCTGCTGCCCTCGCACGGCCTGCCGCCCTTCGGCGGCGAGGTCTGCGCCCCGGGGGTCTTCGCCGACAGGCCCTGGTCCATGCCCGCTGGTGAGTATCTTCACTCTGAAATAATAGCCTCTGCTGTAAGATAAAGTGGGTAAATATTTTGTCGAGTTTAAAGATATGAGACAATATA
The DNA here is from genome assembly GCA_005406025.1 of Eumeta japonica. Lineage (NCBI taxonomy): Eukaryota > Metazoa > Arthropoda > Insecta > Lepidoptera > Psychidae > Eumeta > Eumeta japonica. The sequence goes on along the minus strand of BGZK01000617.1, from coordinate 32,948 downwards.
TTGTCACAAAGATATGTGTAGATTTTGGGTCAACAGTGGGCGCAAAAGTATTTTGTGATCACTTCTGATCCCAGTTATGTGTTCCAAAAAGTGTTGGGATTCCAAAGAACACTGATTCAGTCTTTACTTGGCATTTACCGAATCACGTAAGGATTTTAAGGTCATAGTGTACATTAGCACAATATTATTGTATTCATGAGATTTATTTTTAAGATACTACTAAGTGTTTTCAGACAATTAATTATTCTTAAAAACTATTAGGTAAAATATCACTTTCTTTTAACCTTTGCCAATACATAAATCAGTAGTCTCTGTCTGCAGATACAAATCTTTTTGTCAATTTTTATGTTTAACTAATAGCAACTTGGTGGGTAAATATACGCATGGGAGCAACATCACCTTAAGAGTTAGGGTAATTTGGTTCTTCCTTTCTATAAAAAATAAATCTGTAAAACGGTCAATCCAAAACGAATCTACAATTATTCCTAAAACTTTCCGCTATGATATTTATCAATGTCCCTTTGAATTCCTTGAACTTCTAAATATTGTCTATGAGATTTTTAAGTTTTTCGAGCTCGAAAACTTTAAAGGCGGTTGACCCTGCAGGCTGCCCCAAAACTTTTTACTATTTTCGAATTCAATGTTGTCAAAAATAAAGAGCTGTAAGTTACTGAGCTTATTACTCCCCAACAATAGACTTTATTGCTCTTTCAAAGTCTGCGAGCTCAAAAATGTAGCTCTAATACGTTTTGAGGTCTTACAGTTCAAAATTATTCATACATTAAAAATAAAATTGTTTCTTTAATTTTTCAACTATGATATATTTCGAGTGTATTGTTAGATTTTGATGTGTTTTATAGCAACCGATGCGATTTTATTAATAGAAAAGAGAACCGAGTACCAAACACAAATCCATTTAAAGTTTCACTTACTATTTTGGAAAAAAAACCTTTTTACCGAATTCTCCGTTAACGATAATTTTCGAATGAACCTACCCATTTTGATGCAGTGTGCAGCGATCCACATTATTTAGGCAGAAGAGCTAGTGAGATTTTGAAATTTATCGGTGAAGTAGTTTAAAAAAAATTCAAAAAACATTTCGTGAAAAATTTTTCAACACGCACACAAAACATATATACAGACACATATACATAAATAGATCATACGACTAACGGTCGAAATAGATTACTAGGTACCTAAAACGTGATGAAAATTCTATTTTCAATAGTTGGACTGAAAACAGTCTCTTTTCAATTTATGAAAATTTTTCAATTTTCATAGCTCGACATCAAAAAAACGTTATTTTCTTAATATTTCAACTTTTATATTTTTCGAACACGTTATTAAATTTTGGTCTGCTTTGTGGTATTTGACGCAGATTTTAAGCAGAAAAAGATGACTGATTACTCAACAATATCCATTAAAACAATCAGAGATATCTAGGTATCAAGAATATCTAATATTATTTTGAAGAAACTCTATTTTTTCAAATTTCATTGCTAACGATATCTCTCGAACGAACTGACCGATTGTGATGCATTTTATAACGATTAATATGATTTTTTAAAGAAAGTACGTTGTTAGATTTTAGAATTTAATGTACAATAGTTAAAAAAAATTACTAATTACAAAACTTTTCTCCAACGATATGTTTTCAACAAATTAACCAATCAATACCCATTTAGCAACATTCAATGTTGTTTTCTAGGAAGAACAAGCGGATGTGTTTGGGAATATCGGTTGAGCAGTTTATAAAGTATTGCAAAAAAACACTTTATAAAAAATTATCTACGATGATAACTTTGAATTAATTCGATAAATTAATTGAAACGTATGGTATTTACGGCAGTCGTTGCTTCTGTTTAGGAAAAAAAGCTGATTAGATTTTGGTGTCGATCGGTGGTCTGAAAGTTACTTAGATTTTATGAGATTCTTGAAAATCTATCAAAGCGAAACTAGTTCGTAGTTTCAGGAATTGTAGAATGAGTAGACCCCTTTCAAATGTCGCTAACTGCGTTTCGATTAGTTAATGCGTCAAAAGTTCTGAGACGTTCACAAACAGACACGCACGCACGCGTGCACGAACACACATTTAACTTTCCAATCCAATTTTATGAAAATTGTTTCATTTTCACAGCTAAAGCTAGTGTTTCAAGGTTCGTGAAGGTTCAACCACAAGTGGGAAATGGGAGTTCCGCTATTAAGGTTCTTTTTAAATAAAGAAGTATGTATTTTAGGGATGGGATAGACATTGGAAGAACTTAGACCAGCATTAGCTAAGTGCGAGAGATTGTGTCCGAGTTATCTACGGTGGCACTGACTCTTAACCGGGAGAGGGACTAGCACCTTCTTAAAGTAAGAGGGGATGGAAAAAAAACAGGAACGACACGGGTTTTGGAAATGAGAGCGCCACTGATATCAAATAAAATCAAATCAAATCAAAAATATCTCTATTTCGTACGTGATAGAAATTACACTTGAAATGCGTCATAAACAACTGTTTTCCACATTAAAATTATCATTCATTCCGAATGCTGATTCGCCATGAGAGGAATGGGCAAAAAACTCAAGGTTTACTCTTTTTTAGTCAATACAAATTTTGAATAATAAATAATTTAGTACAACACTTCCAAATAACATGAAGCAACCTGATAGCCGAGCAGTTCAATCCCATGGGCTTTTTTCATTAAGATATTCAGACACGGTGTAATAGCCCTTGCCATATAATTTTCTTTTAACGAAACGTTTAAATTAATAAAATGGCATATTTTGAATTTCAACTGGGATCTTATTATAATAGCACACACATTGCCACTTAAATGACTTATTAACTTTGCTTAGACGGGTTTTATGAGCAGCAAGATCGTTCTTATGCCTAGTGTTATGTTATGGATGTCGCTCCTTTTTTGGAACGATTCTACATTTCTCTTGACTTATACCAGGTTTTTATAATAGGTGATACTAAAGTTAAAATATCAATTTCCTTAGATTGTTTTTGAGAGATGCCATTGGTCTCAAACCATGAACAGCACGAATAGCTCGCTCCTACAGCACAAAAGTTGTGTTAACATCGGACTTCGATCGTAGGACGGCGGTCGAAAGAGTGTGAGTTGACCGGAATCGGTACAGACAGTGCAAACGGAATTGAAATCGAAAGTAGGACCAGGTTCGGAATCATATTTGAAAAAAGTTTGTTCGATATAAAATATGCCCAAAATTATCAGTTTGGTATATTAAGAATCCAGTCACCGTCCCTTATGGCTGAGCCTGTGTATTTTAATGCGATACGTACTATCATTAAAAGATTATAACACATGAATATTATGTTAGATCAAACATTTTTTAATTTTAAATAGTGGCACTTTCATTGCAGAGCTATAATGAAAGTACCATTATTATAATAAAATATTTTTTGAATTAAAAAAAAATTACAAATTTATACTTATACTAAATGATAATTAATAAATAATTATATTTCGTTGCAGTATTTTAATTATGATATAGTGTTTAGTAAGTATTGCGGGTGCTAAATATTAAATGACACCCTGCAACTTCCAGGCCTGTCCCAGCTGTCACAAGGCGGCGTGTCCGTCGGCGGGTTCGCGCCGGGGGCGCTGGGCCAGCTCGGCCCGGACCTCAGCCCCGCGCTGCCGATCTCCTCCGTCAACAATTCGCCCTATCAGCCCCACTATCCCCTTAATTCCTTGGGTAGGTGTTCAAAATTTTAATAAGAACAAGACAAACGAGTATTTAATTAGGTATTATATGGTGTTATAATTTGATTATTTTGGTAGGTGACACTATGATGTCGTACTGCAACAACTTGGGCGGCGGCGGCGGGGGCGGGAGCGGAAGTAGCGGGGGCGGGCAGCAGGGGGCCTTGGACGGCTCTCCCACGCCGCCGCAGATGGCGCACTGCCCCAACGCTTCTCCTGGAGCCTCAGGTCAGTGGCTAGCTAATTAGATAGCGGCGATAATGGTATGAAAATGTATTAAGAGAAAAATACATATTTTAGCTATTGCTATCTATTGATTCCTTCAAAATCTATTGAAATTGTAATTTTGTCTGACTATTTATGCTAATTAACGATATTCCCACTATGGTATCATTCAAATGTTAGAGGCACATTTAAATACTTAAATTTTTCAACACGACGCCTTTCAAACGTGGATGCCGCTTCAAATATGACAACTTTCAATAAAGTGTTGGTAACAGTTAATCAGAAACCCGGAATACATTACCAAAGACTGATTCATAATTTATCTAAGAAATCATTAGCTAGAAGTGCAGTGTTGTCAAGTGCTTGTGTGGATGCGGTGTACCCAAAGGCATCGCCTTGAACACACTGCACAGTTCCCCATAAAGGTGCGTAGCCGGCCGACATATACACATATAGTATAATCGTAGAGTTTGTTATCTGTACCTTAAAGATTTTTGAAAAAAAATACCTGAGTTAGGGCAAAGGAAAGTTATTAACATGTCTATTTTTAATTTTTTCGAAAAAAAAAACACTCAATCGATTTAATCTAATTTCTAATAAATATGACGCCCAATTCGAAGTGACATTCAGTGTCCACTGGCTTTTACTTGCGGCTTTGCTCACTTCAATATGGAACGAATTCATTTCCTTTTTTATACTGATTGCTAATTGATAATAGCAACCTGCAAGATCAACATCAATCCAGGATTAAAATAACTAGCAGGACTGTAATTAGGATCAAAACTGGAAGCAAGATTGTTTCATAACAGAATAATTTAAGAGCACCATGTGCTTGTATTTTTGGCGTTAGAACATACGTTATAGTGTGTCGATTTCATTGAATGGGCTTTAGTAGGAGAGCGGAATTGGAATCGAAGGAGAGTGAGGTCGAGATCGTAAGCGAGGCCGGGGTCAGGCCGTAGTCGCTCCTGATCTTAATAACGGGATAGCTCAATGCAAAAGAAGAAGGAATTCATTTTATTTCCAAGCGGGCGGAGCTGCGGGCGAAAGCTAGTATTAAATATGTCGAAGGTGTTATGTGTTACTCCGACCGCGTTTTGATCTAGAGACAAATGATATATATAACTTAAATTTTGATATAAATACATGTATTCCGAGTGGACGAGCGACGTTCCGGTCGTGACGCCAATGACCCTGTCGTGTCGTCCAGGTAACGGCGGCGAGCCCGAGGAGGAGCTGTGGCGGGGGCACAGCATCGCGGCGCTGCGCCGGCGCGCCTCCGAGCTCAACGCGGCCATTCCTCCGTACCTGCAGCTCAACTACGACGCGCATAACAGCCCCGTGTACTGACCGCCCGCCGCCGCGCACGACCACCCCGCCGCCGCGCGCTACCCGCACCAGCACGTGCGCTGACGCGCCGCCGCGCCGCGAGCAGCGCGTGGTCGCCACCATCGATCGACGTGGTGCGACAGTACCTACCATCGTCACCGGTATCCCGAGAGAAACGACGACTAAAGCCGAATGATTGAAAATACAATCCAACAAAGTAGAAGAGCGGTCACGACCGCTGTATAAAAACTAATTGAACGGGAGACGCCAAAGTGTGTTTCGATTGACACTTTTTGTGTGGTTTTCGTGATAGGCGAAGATGTTCACGTGTTCAAATTAAATTTTTGCTCTGTGACGTATTAAAGGGCTTCTTAAATCTCGACTTGATCGGGTGTAGGTAAACCTCCTAAGTCCTTCGTTGTCTGAAATTGTATACGCGGAAGGAAAGTCTGTCTCGAAAAGCAAAATGTCTGAAGTGAAAAACAGATCGCGCTGAAAATGGATTTTTTATATTTTTCAAATTCAGATTCGTTTAGCTATAAATATTTATACTCACAACTAACTTGCTTTAAATGACGACATGAATATATTAATAATTGGAAAAGTGTATCATGATTAAGCTATCATAGAATTATTTTAAGTAAAGCTGTTTGATACAGAACTATCTTTGCCAAACATACATTGGATCGGTTTTGAAATCAGATTGAAAAAGTATACGAAAGAAAAGAAAAGAAAAAAATATTTATCGATGTTATATGTCAGCGTATGCGCCGCGTTCATAGCTTGAACAGTTTGCATGCTACCTTCATGTATCGTACGCCGAGATGCGTGAAGGGGGGCCATGGATTTTAAATAACGCTAGGAATATTCTAGACATGGCCAGTAAAAGTGAGTGACACCGCAAAAAAGAATTCTTGTCCTGAACGATATGTTATCAGAAAGGGTTTACAATTAACACGACGGGTAGTCGATTGTTCCGTAACATTCCTTATGGTCCAATCACGAACTAGAAATTGTTTCTCGCAAATTATTAGTTCCGCACGGCTGGAAAATAGTGGAGTGATAATATTAGTTTTGGAGCAATGTGAAGGCAAAAAAAAAAACAAATTATCTACAACGGATTTCTCTTTTTGGTTAAATGTTAACTTCTTTATGGGTATTTATTTATTTTTGTTATGATCAATATTTTCCCAAATTGGTTATGTTAATAATTAAAACTATGTGTTCGATTGTAATATAAAATCAATTATAACACATGCGTGTCTATTCTGAGACAACTACAGAAGTCTACTACGTCCTCGGGCGTCAACTCGGCGTTTCTTTTTCTTACTCCACTTATCCGTGTCACTTCTCTTCTTTTACTAAATCAAAACCACAAGGGTCCGATTCTAAAATGACATGTATACGCGTTGGTACAATAATAAAATGTAATTTTTATATATTTTAAGGTATTTATACATTACGTTTAAGAAGTAAATTATAAAGTATTAATGTAGGTAGGTAGGTGGCGCGGGCGTCGGCCTGGCGCGAGGGCTTACTCGTTGTATTTAGTTAATGTAGTGTTATAAAAAACATTCCATGTGGGTAGGCCGGTAGTACTAATAGTAACCACACCGCGCAGTATATTTGTTTGTACTTATTTTCATTTGAGACTTCTAGACTTTTGTGAAGCGGCCGGTAAAAACACCTACTGCAATACGCTCAATCGCAGAATGACATTTTTGTTACAGAATAATTTAAAACGTGCTATTTTAAAGCCCTTAAAAATAATTTTGTTGTGTCCTTCTTTATGTGATCCTGAAAAAAGAGATGCATAGTATTTTTACTTTTTTTGTTTTTTTGGAAAATTCGTGAAGTATACCAAAGTTATGTAGGAAAATGCCAAACCAGTTTAACATACCTTTGTATGCTATTTTGGCTAAGGACTCGAACGACTATACTGTAAGCCGTGTGTGGTGTCTCAAGAGGCGCTAATCGAAATACGCGATCAAATTTGCATCGAATCAGTGTCAAAGCCAATATGTATATTTTTTTTTTGTTTAAACAAGCAACCTCCTTTCCAAACTACTACTCGGCTATTCAAGCGCACTACTCGACGAACAGCATTGGCTTTGACACAAAGTTAGAAAAAAAATATGTGATTTATATTAAGCTAGATCTTCCTCCTCAATCGATGCGATTGGTCGCGGGCTCGTCGCCGTTTTCCAAAGTATACTTTTACTATGTGTGTACATTTATAGTTAATACTAGATATTATATACATTATAAAAATGTCCGTATGAAGTAAAGAGATTTAAAAGGCAACCAGCATCGTGGGGATGCGAGTGCAGCGAGTCGTACTTGAAGTTGAAGGTGGTGACGCAGGCTCGAGTGTTTATACAAAACCGCAAAATTATTGTTAGTTTCGAGTTGTATACATTTTTTGTAACGACGTATCTAAAGAGTTTTGAAACCGACTTAACGCGGTACAGTAAGACGTACATTCGAAGATAACGTCTGTAATCCGCTGCGATCTTCGCTAGTGCGATTAAAAGTTCCTACTGCAATTTCTAAGTGCATCTTGTGTAAATACAAGTAATGATTAATTTAATTTACTTTTAGTTATTTCAAGTGTTTGAAATCATGCTATTTAATAAGGATATATATCTGTATACTAATATTGTAAACCAAATAGAAAACATATAATTTTTCAATAAAACTGTAAAATTTTATGTTGAAAAAAGATAAAATATTTTTTTTTGTCATAAAAGAAAGTATCAATGGTCTAAGCGACGTCAATAAATCTTTTATTTTTTTTATTTAAAAAATATCAGATAAAAAAAAAAACTGTAATAACAACCATAAATGATTGAACCGGGAGAGATCATACAAAAGCAATGTCGTGTTGTCTGTACATTGCCTGCTGAACTAATGTATGTTAGTGGTATATTAAGTATTAAACAATAAATAGACAATGTTCTAAGACATTTTTATTTTCACGCTCACTGCTGTTACCTTTATTACCTCTAAATAGAAATTAAGTAGTCAGTAAATAATAGTAGTAGTCAAATAAGAAAAAAAACCAGACAAGTGCGAATAGAACTAACACGTCGAGGGTTCCGTACAAAGTTAATTATGTATGCAGATATTTTAACCATGAAAAGTATCGATGATTTTTGTCTGTTTGCGATACTGATACTGGCGAGATATTTGGTCTCGGAAAATCCAAATTTTTGCATTTTTCTCAAAAAACTTTTCGAATTTTCTTAAAAATATTCGAAATTTTGTAAATCTTAGTTTTCATAGTGGAAAATTAATAAATGATATCTCGTGTATTGGTCTGCATTCCGGTCCGTACTCCCATTGCAAGTGTGAATTTGTAACTACAAATTAACGATTTTCGGATTTTTTCCTTTGCTTGAGCTGTGAGAGTTTTCTTGTCAATTTACTCGATTCTGTTAATTGGACGTACTCTATAGGTTTTGATTTACTTTCGAGTTTAAAAATACAAGCCACAAGTAGCTGTATTTCGGCCGTATCTTTTTGATTAGGTTGAATTGAATCCATGATTTTTTTAAAGCTTCAATACACTACAGGCGTAAGTATTTGATATTAATTGAAACTTGATACTGCTATACGTCCCTGAGAAAAAGGGTCTTCACAGACGGATGGACAGACGGACAACCAAATGATCCTATACGGGCTTCTTTTTCCTTTAGAGCTACGGAACCCTAATCACAGAGATGGCCTGCAATCTTTGTTACAAAAAGTTATGGACATTCCTAAATCATCACAAAAAATGAGTATAGCCGTTGTTCATAATTAATTTGTTCATCGTGTGAAATGTGTTTGATGCTGTTGTTCAAGCGGCTCAACCTTCATCGAATGTACGAGAACAAAGTCAGGATGTTGAAGGATGAATTTGAAACCACGAGTGTTATTTTTTTGCTTTCAGGACTGTGACTAGTGTGTTTTTTTCTTTTAATGTAAATAATCTTTATTATATTCAATAACAACGTAAGTTAAAAGAAAAATCCAAGGGTAGTGTTCGCGTAAAAACAGCCTCAAAATAAATTGAGCAAGTTGGTGCTTCAGCAAAGCGAATGTAAAGAAGTAATAATGTAAGTATAAAATTTAATCTAGCAAACGAATGTCATTCTTTGTAGTATTTATTATATGCACAAAAACGTAGCACATGTTTTTGGACTTTAATTCTTCGGATTTTATAGATATTCACAGTAACTCTATAGGTACAGAAGGATAACTTGCAAATTGGACGAAGAAATTTACTTAGAGCCGGGATGTTACTGGCTATGATTTTTAAAATTTATTTTTTATTATAATTTTATTTTATATAAAGATACTTGATAAAAAGTATATTTACATAAAATAAAAGATTTGTAGTTATCTCAATAAAACCAAGATTGTAGAAATATGCATGTTTTGTTGTTTATTATTGAATTACCCGTAAATGAATCTGTACAAACGATGTTTTTGCACAGAGCTCGATAATGACCTGTACTATTCTCTCTAAATAATGTTAATGGTGACGACAGTAATTTTAGAATTGAAAATAGTGACGTCACTGTACCGCATGAGGACGACATCAGTAGGTCGCGGGATGCTTTCGGTGTCCATTTCGAAAACATTGATAATAGCAACGTATAATAAAAGCTCAAACGGTACATCCGGTCAGACTTGGGATGACCATCTAATTGTTTATTACCTGTAAACGCGTTATGGTAATAACATCGACGTATAGCTTATACATTCTGGTTAATATTTTCAAAAAAATATTGTTTTCCAAAGGTGGACAATAACTATGAAACCGTAAGTCAATTGTAAGTAATATGTAACAACTGGCTTTACTCTGAGGTTTCATGTTAAATTACATCCACACACAAAGTCCCCGACAAAAGCTAACTTCATAGTTATATACATGATTTATTTAAATCACAGTAGGTATGAGTTGTCTATCTCTTAAACATCTTTATAATTGCTGATAACATTGTTTTAATGCTCTAAAAACATTTGTGTAGATATTACAACACATCGTACAATTTTTTTGTTAGGAGTAAATAATTTATAATAACTATCTATTAATTATAATTAAATTAAACTAACTGATCACATTAATAATCACTGTGTGAGAAAAACATTTTTTTATTAATATTTATTTAAATAGATAATAATTGTCAATTTGGGCCTGCTGAACACGAATATATGTATTGTTTTCTAGTAACATATATCATTTTGAAGTTATGATAAATTTAAATTTCTTAAATAAAGAAAGACCACGTGATAGTTTCAAATCAAATATAAACACTATTATTTACCTGTATTTTGAATTTTAATACATTAATAGTAATATTATACCCTTGTGCACATATTGTAAAAAAATAGTGCAGGTTGAAATATTTATTAGAAAGTTCTTCCATTGATTCACTAATATTATTACAGAAGCAAAGTGACTCAGTGTTTGAAAAAAAAGTTAATAAATGTTTATTTCGTTTTTTTGGCAGACTGACTTTTGTGTTAGTTAGTAGTTAACAAGTGCTATTCTTTAGATCTAGATCCCTTTTAAATAGCGTTCCTAATAGGCAAATCCAAACTCGAATCGAATCGTTCAATCAAACGTGGTTGCGGCTGGGAGCTATTGACAAGTTATACTCCAATATTTGTCTAGTCCAGTCTTCATTGTCTTCTTTGTCACCGCTTAAAATCTCAGAACCTTCATGTGTGGCCTCCGGTGCTAATGGAATTGGATATTCTTCACTATGAGGAATCAGTCTAGATACTGATGCTAAATTTGGATACTCTATTTTCCTCTTGATTTTTTTTGATATTCCTCTGGTACTAGTCAAGTAAAAATAGCAGTCGTAGTGATAATTTACTTGTTATCGCCAAATCATTAATGCAGCAAAAGACATACGGGTTTTCTATTAAACCAGTCATTTAAAATAACGTAGCACGAAATACAAAAAAGTGGTGTGGTTCATTCTCTATCTGCAATCACTTAATAACCAAAATAATCTAAATACACTCCTTTCGCCTTGTCAGTGGGAACTCTTCCTTGAGACTTAATAATTTATTCCACAAACTTAACAAATTTATTTGGGTGGTTTATACATTTAAGACGCTCACTTTTCTTCACGACTATTTAAAAATCTCAGTTATTTTTTAAACGAAACTATATTAGAAACAATATACACTTAAAATATTATAAGAAACACCGAATACTTCAGCTTCACAGTTGAATAAACTGGTGTATTAACTTTTTTCTATCGTATTATTAATAAGGGTACATAAAAATTATAAAGATATCATAGCTAAGAAACGTGATGTGTTAAATACTCATGTTATAGGGTAATTTTGTATATAATTGAATAAATAGTTCAACACACGTAATGTTATAGCATTTTTAAAAAAATTGTGTCATACAATGTAATTTTATTAAGCAAGAACAGTGAAAAGCAATCAAGAAATTCATTAAAAAAAATAATTTTCAGTTACAGTGAATTTTTCTACACATGCGTTTCTATAAAAAATCCACCTAAAAAAATAGCTAGACCAAAAATAAACAATATAATAGTGATGTTAGTTATCATATAAGTTTTTCCTTTTATTGCGACATCTAGTGTCACTAAGTATAACTAAAATTAATGACACTGTTGTGAATTTATTACGTCATAACAGTTTTAGCATCGTGTCAATAGATGACGCCGTAAATGTTTTAAGCAGTATCCCGGCAATATCGATGTAATATTCGTAAGAGTCAACTCTAAGTTTATAATTTTTTTGAGCACATAAATATTTTCCGCTAAATATGTCTATTAAATCACAGAAAGAGCTGTATGAAGAGTGTTCAGAAATATTTGAGAAAAGTTACTCCGTTCGCAGTTTGTCCGACGAGAGTTCATCGGGGTGCGTTTCAACATGTTACTATCTTTTTATGGTCCAAGAGTGAGGGTTTAAGCGTCACGGTTCCGCAGGTGTGACGAAGACGAGCTTCTGGCCCGCGAGCTGCTCGTGCGCCTGTCGCCGGCCGTGCTCAGTAAGCTCAGGAAAAAGTTCTCACACATGACAATGAGCCACGACGATGACATTCAAAGGTGATCATTGGGAATTCTCGTACACAAATACGCTCAGGTATATACAAATAAGGTTTATACAAAGGTTCAAAAAGGATTACATACTTAAAAAAACTAACAAATTCATCCTCGAAACAGCAAAATTATACTTATGAAAAGAAAATAATCAGCTGGATCCGTATAAATCAATGATTTGTATTCGACCCGATCAAATCTCGAAGTTCAGACGTTCAAAGTTTAATTTATGTTTCATGAACGAACTGTAACGTCACTACAGCGTAAAAGTATATCAAGGGTATAGATATTGAAAATTCTATAATAAACAAACATGTTAAAGTGGGGGGTGATAAGGGTATTCGAAATCTCTGATTGCTTCTTACCCCGAAAGGAGCAGATAACGTATGATCTGATGAAAAACTCGGGGACCACGTCGAGTTCGTTGTATTCCCTGACATTAGGCCGAAGAACTCGTCGTGCTGCATCCGTGGCCCTAGAGGTTCAAGATGTACTCAATGTTTTGGAGAGTTACCTTGTATTTCTCAAAGAACGGGAAGTTGTAAGGTATGTCAGAAATTTTCTTATAGCAAAATAAATGGGCGAATTGTCTGTAAATACTTTCGTGGTATAGTATTAATTATTTTAGGTTTTTAGTTTTTTTTGCTGTTTTATTAGGATATGTATAAGATCTATAGCTGACAGATGTTGTAGAATAATTAATTGAAATTGTTATAAATACTCCTTTAACGAGAAAAACAGATTTTTCAAAGTGATTTAAAAAAAACTTGGTGAAAAATTGAAATTACACACCTATTTGATTTTGAATTCCAGATCCTGTAAATCTACAATGAAAATTTTTTTTTAAATTGAGGTAGTGCTTTTAAGTACTGTTAAAAATATTTGATTTAGATATCGGATCTTTATACCTATGTTCGAAAATTTTCTTTGATGTAACACGTATGTTAATATTCCCGTTTAGAAAACACTACCTACGTTCATTTGAAAATTTGTTTGTTATGCGAAATAAAATAGTGTATTCTTAGTACATATTCAGGTATCTACTGCGCAAGATAGGCCTCGTACTCAGGAGTCATCAAAGAAGAAGAGCTCACAGAGCATTTCAATTACGCTAGCTTAAACGATGCCAACGCAGTTGTGAGTCCGTCTAAAATGCTTTTTTCATATTGATATATTTCGTCCTCATATGAACGAGTTACCAACAACTAGCTTTATGTCGAATATGCGCAATGCGTCCGACCTCGGCGCAGTCCTAAGAAAGGCATTTGCTGTCTTTCGTAACATGCATACACTAAATTTAATCAGTATATTACTTTAAACGAATTAGCGTTTTATAGATCTCGGTGTGTTAATTTCAAGTTCTTTTTCAATACAAATCTCAAATTTGTGTTTCGCAGTTTCCTCGAAACTTAAAAATTATGCCGGTCTGCCTCTGAACTTTGCACATGTATATTATCGAAATAAATACCATAGGAAAAGGGAATAATTAGGAATTAAAAGGCTTACCTCTTGTCGCGTCCTGGATCACACGCACGGCACCACACAATTTGGTTTTTTATATTATTTTTTCCGCATAAGCGTTTTACACACAAATTCGTTGCATCATCATCATCATCGCTCGACCTTCAGCCAGTTGCAATGACTGAAAAGGACGAGTACCGATATACTGAAGGGAGCGTAAATATCGGGGGGAGTGTAGGTTCTAGCTTCGATTAGGAGTGACGGGAGTGTAGAGCCAGCCGGTATTCGTGCAACCTTTAGCCAGAGACTGGTTTCGGGATAGGTAAAAGATACTACAAGTACGTCAAAAAATATAGTGGGGAAGGTCTGTTCCTTTTGTTTCTCTTTCGTTCTTCGTTTCCTTTGCTTGGTGCAGGCTTTGACGTCCAATTACACACAAATTCGTTTGCAAGTTACTTTTCGTCTCGTCGGTAGTTGCAGAAAAGCGACATCTGTCGCCACACCAACAAAAGAAAACGAAATAGGAAACATATATATATATAATTAATAATATATATATATATATATATATATATATATATATATATATTATAAATTATATAGTATATATGTATATATATATATATATATATATATATATACATATAATTGTTTTGTATTAAACCGTATGTAAGCAATATTAAACACGGTAAGTATACTTGGTTAAACAAATGGCGCAAATGCGGTATGATTGACATCACAACACGACCTTCTAGTTTTGTGTCGCTATAGATTCACCGCACTTTGCTGCAGTAACGTAATACGCATTTGATGAGCATCGCCCCACCTTGAGTCGACAATTTGACTACTATGACGTTATTGTGTTGGCATAGCAGAGCAGGAGGAATTTTGTTGCGCAGCAAGGTGGAAGTGGTGATGGCGGCGGCCGCGGCCGCGGAAGGCGTCGAGTTCCCGGCGCAGGCGCGGGCGCACGGCGGGCTGGCTATAGATTCGGACACATTTTTGTCTTCGATCCACAATATATTCGGTAATAAGAGATAAAATTTCTAATAACTATTTAGAATAGGGCACACTTACAAGGGTTGCTATTTATATATCCGGAACTGGCCATATACAGAACAATATTTAAGAACCAATTACAACATTTAAAAATGGAACTCCTTGATTGTAGAATGCAGTTTGCTTTATGTAACTGTCAATTCTTTTTTATTGTGGCGTCATTTTGAAAATTCCGTGCCTTTATCACCATGAATTTAACTCGTAAAAATTTTCATGTGCTGATTTTTCACCATTTTAGGAGGGGGCTAATTTTAAAACTGTGCATCGACCAACTCACTTCGACTTTTGGCGTAAAGCACCGTCAAAAACGACTGTGTCTCACTGCTTCAGTGAGTTCAATCGTGAGCGGTCTATGCTCACGGACGAATTTAAAGAAGGTCGCCTTAAATCGGTTGTTGTACCACAAAATATCGATACTGTGCAGGAACTAATAATGCAAGGTCGTCATGTTATATATCGCGACATAAAGGCGTCCCTGGACATAAGTATGACGAGCATACATAAGACATTACATGAAAATTTGGCTGTAAAAAATTTGATCGTATTGGATTCCACACAACTTGAGCATTGATCAAAAACAGGCTCGTGTCCATTGGTGCAAAAAAATGATAAAAAATACAATCATGGTACGTGATACGCTGTATATAATATTTAAATAGATTATGAATCTTGGATATATGCGTATGACCCCGAAACTAAACAACAGTGGGTGTTCCAAGATGAGCTGAACCCAGCAAAAATGAGTCATGTCAAAAGCACTTTGAAGCAAATCGTTGCCTGTATTTTTGGGTATAAATGTACATGTGGTTACATTGCCACTAGAGAATAGTAAAACGGTTAATTCGGAGTGGTACATGATCATTTATTTGCCAGAAGTCCTTGAAGAAATAAGAAAGGACAACCAACAACGCAGAAACATTCTTCACTATGACAGTGCTAACTGTCACACGTCCGCCGAAACAACTCGCTTTTTGGAAGGTCAAAAAATCGGATTGATGTGTAATCTGTGGTATACCCCGAATTGGCACCCAACGATCTCTTTTTAGTCCTTACCGTAAATAATAAATAACGTGGTGTCCGTTCTTCGAGCTGCGAAGAGGCCGTTGATGTGTTCAGAATGCACGTTTTGAAGATAGCTCAATCAGAATGGAGAAAGTGCTATAAATATTGGTTTTAGCGTATGCAAAAGTGCATCGATCAACATAGCGAATATTTTGAAAAGCAATAAAACTTAATTAAATGATAGATGTATGTTTCTTTTTGATATTCCAGACACATAAATAGCAGCCTTCGTATAGAGATAGTTGTCTATGAGAATTACAATACTTTTCTACACGGATAAATGATGAGTTATATGGATACTTTACTGAAAAATTACTTATTTTATTGATTACAAATAAGGAAAGTTATCTGTTTGTATTTGGATCTCTTTTTTTGGGGAATCACAAGTGCTATTTTCATAATTATTTCATTCAGGTATTCCATAACATACATATGTATAATAGGTTTTATATACATAATAAGTTTTAGTATAAAATAAAGTAATAAATAACTAATGAATGTATTTATTTCTTTGGGCAATCAGTTTTTGATTTTTCATCCCTTTCCCTTTTTATATCAGTAAACTCAAAATCAATGATTTTGGTAATAAAATTCTAAAACTTCCAGATAAAAAATAAAAATAAACTGAAGAAAACGAAACTGATTTAAAAGACTACAAAATATAACGTTAAAAAATATTCATGTATCAATAAATAATGTACATATCAATGTAAGAGAACATATTCCAGAAAAAAAATACAGATTGAAAATTACCAAATATTATGTTATTTAACATGATTATTGTTATTATTACCATCGTATTATGATCATGATTATTATTAAATTTAAATAATTTATGGCATTGTCTAGGTTTTAAAATTTAAGTTTAAAATACAAAACCTTCGTTTGATTTCGACACTAAATTATAAAAAAATGATTTCCATGTCTGTTTCGACACGCATCTGTACGAGTATTTTTGAGAGACAACTGTCGACGTCTCCAGACCGATACGTGGGCGCGGACGACGTGCAGCTGGTTTGTTTTGTTTGTCACGTCGATGGACGTGCATGCGTGAATAACAAACAGGCCCATTTGCTGAACCTTCAAAAAATATATATTATCATAATTTTTTTGTGGTTTAGTCGTTTACCATTCTGGACAAAGTAATAAATGAGATAATTAATGTAAGCAAGATATTACTTTACAATTTATAGTTTTAATTGTTTATAATGCAATTGTTTTGTTTTTGTTAACAAAGCATTAAGAATTATTGTTAAAATAAAGTATCTGCATTCAGCGCACCAACAATTATCGAGTGTACTGGAAATCTATACACGAGTAGATCCATCATCAGTTTGATGAAAGCAGACGATATGGGACAATAAGAGTTACTTTCTATGTGGCACTGGCTTTCGAAATAAATGTAAGGTGGCATAATGCGGCAAAATATTTTTTTTAAATTACTTAGTTACATCATATATAACGTAATGTTACTTATTTACTAAACAAATAATATGATATTATATATTTGTTATGTAAGCAAATAATTTAAGCTAACGATAGAGGCAACTTGTGTGATCACAAAAATGGGGTCACTCAGGGTTTTGTTCCTTTAAAGTTGATTTAGATTGCTTTTTTGAATGCGTGGACGTGCGTTAACGTAGAATAGCTCTCCAGATATACGTGAATTCCACCTCATACTTCTCTATTTTCAGACGGGCCAAAGTATACAGTCCACGCAGAAAAACTATTTAGTCTTCTTGATCCGTTCAGAACGGGAAAGATTTGGTGGGGGGACCTTCTGGACGAGCTAGTCAAGATCGGAGCGAGAAAAACACGCGCCAGGGCAGATGTGTGGGCGACGATCGCTCCTAAGCACATGGACATGAAGAGGATGGCACATTGCAGGGTATACGACTATTGAGCAAAATTTTGGACTTTGATTTCTTAAAATGTACATGTACGTATATATCTACACTTAAATAAAGAAAACCGCAATAAATCATAAAAACGCTATTATACAGCTTTAAATCAATAAAAACAAACAATAATGATATAAAATGACTTGTTATTACAAACATAAACAGTAAAATAAAGGGATTTCTATGTCTGTCTTTTTGTAGTTTAACTGCATGTTATAAATTAAAGTCCCCATCACGCTAAGTTTGTGTTTATTTGGGCTAATTTCAGAAATTACTATACGGATTTAATGTATGTTTTACACTAATAGAAAGAAGCATTATCTAAGAAGCTAATGAGTAATGATTTACTAACATTTTGTGTAAATAAGCTACCAGCATTTGTGAATAAAGATGTTTATAAAATAAGAGGGAAAAGAAATCATTCCTTCTGAAAGATTTCATGGCGTGGCCGAGTAAATAGTTAAATTTACATGAAACTGATGTATAGCGGGGCAGTTTTTATTGAAAGGTTCAAGAAAAAGACTATTGAGAATGTACTGATTAACTTGGGTATTCAATATTTTTCACACGCCAATTATACGTACCTCTGTCACTAGTAGCATCAAAACTTGATGTCTTCTTATTTACGCCTAATCCCCGAGAAGTCATTGATATGGTATATCAAAAAATATTTTAAATTTAAGTATCTGATATTAACGCGTTCAAACGCACAAACGACTCAAGTGTACACTATTATACTACTTGCGAAATTATACGACTATACGATTTGCAAAGCTGAATCGATTGTTATTAACCGGGTGAATATTAGTTGACCTGTTCAATAGATATAGCACATTTAAAATAAAAAAAAACAGTTTCATCAATTCGCTGAAGAAACACCATTATCGAATCATTTTAAAAGCATATTTTTAATATTTACTTACAAAACACTCGCTAATTTGATAGTAGTTTGAAAGTTGCAAAAATTTTCTGAAATGGTCTATAAGGTCAACTGTTTTGTCGAATGTTTGAACTCAAAAGCTTAAAGATAAGTCTTTGAGCTTAGAAAAACCTTTTTGAGCTTAAGGAATTTTGGACTTAGTTAGTTCAAAAACATATCAATTAATATCATAGCGGGAAATTTTAGGGATGACCTTCAGGGTCAACCGATTTTTTTTTCATTAATTTATTTTTATTGTATTTAGTAAGTTAGGCCTGTGGCTTAATTATAACTAACACCTGTAATTGATTATTTTCTGTAAAGAAATAAATTGAAAATATTCTCCACCAGAGAGAAACCATAGTGGCATTGGTAAGCATGGAGAATGAAGGCGGCTTCTGCTACGCGGCGGTGTCGCGCGGCGGCCGCGTGGGGCTGTACCCGGGGGCGCTGGGCACGAGGCCGCTGACCTGCTACCGCGCGCTGGGCGAGGGCCGGCAGCGCGTGCGCAACACGTGGATCACCGACGCTGTCTACATGACGGTCATTTTACTTTTGAATGAGCACATATTACACATGAATACTCACACATACTAGCCTTCATATTATACTGATAACTTTGTCATTGTGAAATTGGCCGTATTCAAATTTCTGCTCAGATTTTGTTCTGTACTAATGAACGAGGCTCCTAAAAAAAATTATAGTTTCATTATTGCGACATTACAACACTAACTTCACAACGGTAAAGAGACTTAGCGAGAACTTTCTATATGCTTTGAGTAATTTATGCTGTAATAATGTAACCGCAAAGCATACAAAATGGATTCGATCATGCGTTTTTTCGGAAATATTCATAATCTCCTTCCTTTTTTTAGAACAACTTTGCCAAAGCAACTATAACAGAATTATGTCATTTAAAATATACTTATAAATAATATAAAATAAAATAGATACAACCCTAATCAATACTCAGCTAGACTGCAAGCGCGGGCGTGATCGCGTGGTAGACCGCGCGGCGCGCTGCGGCGCGGTACCTACGCGTCAGCTGGTTTAAGGTTTGAAGTACCACATTTGTACGTAGATGTTCTAAGGTATTTTTCTCAGAAACAGCTACTTCAATGACTATAGTTTCTTTGACAAAATTGTTTTATAAGGAGAGGAGATTATGAATACTCGATAAGATGCATAATAAAACCCATTCTATGTAATTATGATAATTTTCTGGTCGACTGAGAATGTTTCATGATAAATCAATTGATCTATGCAATATTTAGCAAGACATAATAGTCTCATTTTTATTTATTTATTTATACACTTACCTCTATTTCCCGGAAGGGTAGGCAGAGATCACAAGTTTTCATGTAGATCTTTACATATCAGTCTAATAATCTCTAATCAACCTTTCCCACCTGCGCCTGCAAATAATGTTATACTAAAATAAATACAACATGTATTCTCTCGATAGCGTCTTATGCTCACGATATAACGTCCAAGCTGATATGACTTCAAATGAGTTAACAAGCTTACATCTCTTCTATTTCCAGGACGCCGAGTGCCTCGTGCTGTCGGCCTCCGACCGCAGCGTCACGTTCGTGGACGCGGGCGGCCTCACGCTCTCTGTTCTGTATCGGATCATATCGCTGCCCAACATACCCACCGTTAGCAACACTATTAATTATAAGCTAAATATGAAGGCCTTGAAATTTTCAAATACTGTATGAGTACTTTTTGCAAAAAATATATTCCATTTGATTATATCAGAGTTATAACGTTCGCCCTTTTGTCCTATCGTCCGCATTATACTATACAATAATATACTATACAAATACAATATACGTATCATACTATACAATAAAAACTAAATAAGAAAGTTAAAATTTGCATTAAATATTTTTTGTGAAAAACGTAATTGGTATACATACTATAATATGTACATAACACACATACAAAACTAGCTGCTTTTAAAATTTTTGTCTGTATATTTGTGTTTCTTTGCAAAAGCATCACTCAAAATCTCTTGGATCGATTTGAACAAAATTACTTATTAACTTATAACACAATTTATTACGCTATTATTACCTGGAGGCTAGACAGAGAGCAAATTCAAATATTTCCTTAATTAATTTGAAGTACCTTCTAAAAAGATTTGGACAAATGATACCTACCTACAGAAAGATTCTTTGACAATGCGAGTGTCTCACTGCCAAAAAATTTTTTGACACACACCTATCACTTTTTAATTTTTAGAAGAAATGAATAATAGCTTTCATGTCTGTTTAAAATGTTATGTTTTATAACCACCATGCGAATGAAGTCACGGGTAACAGCTAGCAGTAAATAGGTAATTATACCTAGGGCGCTGGCCCTTGCTGCCGCATACTCGTACTGCGCACGCAAATCCTGCGCGTATTGCATTTGAAAATAACGTGTGTATGAGCCGCAGTGAATTGAAGTTTTTGAAGAGTTTTAATTCGCGCATGAACTCTGTGCGAAACGTTAAGCGCGTTGGCTGCATGAACAAAACAGATGTAGCGTAGCGTGTTCGTGATCCGCGATGGAGTAAAGTCTCTAGACATTTGGACAAAACTGGGGTCATGTTCGTAACAACAGGGAAGCTGGGCTGTCCGAAATTTAAAACTGCCTAAGATCTAACTTACTGAAGCTTAACACTCAAAAAGCTTATCATATATGTTTCTCACAATTCAGAAACAACACTAAATCTGTTATAAAATTCACTGTGAAAATGAACCAATGTTGCACGATCAGTAATGATAAATGCGCATGTCCTAAAACCGAAAGAATAAAAAAAACAATCTAGGCATCAGAATTGATCAATAACTTTCGTGGCGTAATCACATCGCACTTGTCAGTGAATAAATTAGAAAATTTATAAGTGTTTTTAAACACAATACATGTAGCCTCGGAAAATTTGCGTAAAAGAATACATATTGCTCCAGGTGAATCTACAATACCATATTGCGTTTTTGCTTGGGGTGACGTCTCAAAAATTAAATTTTTGAAATAGAAAGATCAGAACGAGCTTTGCTGAACACCAGTGTTTTTCAAACCGTTTAATTTTTATGCTGATAATTTTTACAATCTCTGTTATCTCTTAACTGTTAGCAAACTGTGTATTTTAAATTCTGTCCTAAAAATGCACAGAAAAATAGTGTTTGACTTTAGTTTTCTTTCGTAAAAACGGTACGATAGAGTTGTAATTAGAGACAGTGTCAAAACGTCATTTGCAAGTCACCAATATGTAGCTTTACAACACATTAAATAATAAATATTTTTATATCAAAAAACTCATCATGAATGTAAAATAACCCTGCCGCCTTAGCTGGATACTCTCACTTCCAAAAATACAAAAAAAGATTTTCCCTTCGTAGCAGAAAACAAGCATAGTTATACACAAAGATAACAGAATAAAATAAAAGATATATTGCATAATTTATTCATGTAACAGCTGACATACACAAAAATAAAACTAATACAAACATACTACATACAACACATCCACTTACCCTTTTCATCTATTCTTTTATCGAAAATCATAAGCATGTACATGTGTAACAAGATTTAACAATAAATGTTCTTGGTAATGAACAAATGTAACGTATGCTATGGAGGAGTGTGGACTCCTGGCGCAAGCATTTTGTACTTATTAGGAGACCACCACAATGTTTTAGTTAAAACCAAATAAATATATCTATTTTGTGCAGGCACATGTTGTGCGCGTTGACTACGCGAATAAATTACATATAATGACGTGCCGCAATTCAATGACGTCCGTAAATTACTAGGTATGTTCTGCCGGCGTACTCCGTGAATGCAAACACACATGTATACGTTTAAGTTACACAAACAAACCATATGCCTGCGCGATAGGGAAGGCTGTGTTTTTGTATGTGGTGTTTTTGCATCACCGACGGCCACCCGCAGATGACGAGTTTGATAATGAGGTTCAGAAGAGGGTACTGCGCGTTTGGATAGTCACACACACACACACTGGAAAACAATGCTTCTATTCTCTATTTGTGTATATATAGACGTCGTCAATATATTCGTAGTATAGAAATGAGCCTCATTTCAGAGCATGGCGTACGAACCCTCCGAGAGCAAGGAGGGCACGTCGGAGCTGGTGTGGGGCGACGACCGCGGGGACCTCACCGCCCTGACGTTCCTCCGGCCGCGGCTGATGCTGCTCCACAAAGCGCACGCCGACAAATCGAACACTTATTTTTGGACGGTAAATTAAAAGTTGTATTATTAGATTTCATAACTTGCACCTAATATTCGGATTTGGCACATACAGAGAAAATCAGTGCAATCATTACACAAGATAAGAACATTTATATAATTGATAGCTAGTGTTTTAAATTTTTATTTAAAAATGGAAAAAGAGAGTGGGGGTAACGAGCCCGTACATTCTCAATGAATAGTTGTTTTAACGAACATTTTTATTAGAGTTTATGTAATGTTTGTCATAGATGTTTGTAATACTTAAAATATATCACGCAATATTTATTTAGAGTGTTATCATGTATTGGGCCAGGACTTGAGTTCTAGTAACTTCGAGGCATACGTGCGCACGCGGCGCTGGCGGCGCCTGGTGGCGCGCTCGGTGCGTCGCGTCGCGCTGTGCCGCCGGCTGTCGTCGGTGGTCGTGTGCTCGCACGACGCCGCTACGGCGCTGCTGATCAAGCACCGACCGGGACTCTTGGACGACTACGTGTTTAAAGTCGTCAGGGTTAGTTGCTGAAGCTTAAACGATATCATTGATGCCAAACCGCAAGTCATTTTATGTTTAGGGCGTGTCATGTTTTCATATCTGCGGCACATCGCGCGTCCTGGTGACGGGCGGCGCCGACGGCACCCTGAGGCTCTGGGAGCCGGCCAGGCCGACGCCTCTCGCGCAACTCACGGGCCCTGCGCGAACGCCGATCAAAGATGTCGTCATCATTTCTAGTAGAGAAATCGTTTTATCGTTCAATAAGAACTGTGTGAGTATAAAATCGCTAGACTGAACCACAAAAAGCTAGATAACTAACAACTATCTCATTTTAAGTGTTCTATTCAATGTTCCTACTTATTTTAAAATAAATCGGCATATTTAGGGATATATAAAAAAGGGAGGAGATATGAAACGAAAACAGTTTTCTTTGTTTTAAGGAAATCTTAATAAAAATTAGTTAATAAAACCATCAATCTTGAATAAAGTATAATTTGGCTTTATTGAAAAGAAAACGAGTTGGAAATAAAAAAATTAATACATTAGCGGTAAAGAAAGTTATTACTTTTTACCTAATCAGAAAGAAAATAAATATTTTGGAAATTGTTGATATTTTTTTTAACTTGTTAATTCTTAAGAATTTTGTTACGTATACCTCTTATTGCTTTTAAATCTGCCTGCATTCCGCCAAACAATTTGTGATTCTATTACAACCGCACTAAGGCTTCTTTGTGACTATTTTGGTACTGACTGTTTCTTGCCGAAGTTTTTGGAGCTTAGTTTTGACGTCGCAATGGTAGAGATGTCCTCGTGTAATGAGACGTAGTGAGTAATTTATAATTGTTTTTCATTTTCTTAAATATGTCTATGGTTATATATACCTTAATCCCTTCCTAGTAATTTTACATATTTCGTCCACTTTTTCTCTTTTATACGTTGTCGATGATTTCTTAGTATAGAAGGTATGAAGTCGTTTGAAGTTGATAATACATTATTGTACAATATTTTATTCTGTATATTCTAGCATTACAAAATATGTCAGTAGAACCAACTTATGGAAAAAGAACTTCTTCTATTCCTGTTGATATATGTTATAATAATAATGATAATACTAAAATGTATGTTTATGCATGTTATTTTAAATTAAGTAACTTAGTTATTAGTTTGATATTTTAAAATGACACAGTTTGCTATTCACATATTTTTGGAACCTAAATGGGTCCACATCAAAGCTACTAATCAAGAACTCCAATTATTTTCCTCAAGGCATTAACTACTTGTTTTCTTTGGATTTTGGGTATCAGACCCTGGACATATGGGACATCTACGAGGAAGCATTACTGCAGACCTTGAAACTGAACTTCCCATTCCTCGGTGTCCTGGGCAAGCGGGTTGAGTTCGGCGCTTACTGCATCTACCCCGGTGAGTTGGCGCCGTCACAGATCGCCGACTTCGTTTATTATGGGCCATGTGATGAAGAGATGTAACTCGCAAATATATTTTAGAGTCCAAGAAATAGAACTTCACTGTTACCACCTATAATAATAAAACAATATCTCCACTTATGTTTTTAATTAATGGTAACAGATGACATTGCTGTCGACTCGTCATAATAATCATTAGATCTATTTCATGCATCTGTCATACTTTTCGTAGTTGTATGGGGACGTGGTCACCTCGTGCGTTTAACCTTGAACGAAAGTACTCATATTCAACATTAATAATTTTATCTATACAAATAATTATAAATTCCTATTCGTTGAAAAATAATAATACTAGCTAGCGTCAAGTTCGATGATCGTAAACGACGGTATTCAGTATTGAAAAAAAACTAATATCTGAAACAAAAAATTGACTTATCTGTTTATACCCGCTCTATCTATGGACGGGAACTTAATTTACAAGCGCTAGCTTTAAAACTGACTTTGCATGCGTGTTGTCTCTAAAGCCATTTTTCTACTACAGTAATATTTCACACATTTAGCAACTTTGTGTGATAAAATAACAGTAAAATTTTCTATATTTTACCTACAGCTTATGTAAAATGTACTGCGTGTAAGTATAGAGAGCCCGACTTCGATATCAGCTTGTAGTAAAATGCTACTTCAATTTCATACACAAATTTTTGAATTATATGTCCGCATATCATCTGGATTTAGTTGTTCACATCAGTAGTTTTTTGTCTTCCTGTACTTTATTTATAAGTTTATCTATCGCTTAAATATTATTGCAGTGTCAGAACATTATTATATAGATAAAGAACCTCTTCAATGAACTATCATAATTTGTGTAAGGTCCACCACGAAAGAAATACGTTGAACTGTCTCACACGCCAAGGGGGACAGTTACGAGTAAAGAAGAATTAATGATATTTGCGGGCGAAAATAACTCGGATACACAACATGCAGAAGAAACAGAAACGCCTAGGGAACCAGAATATTGGGAAAGAAGTTCTGGACTTAAGGACGATCCGTGAGTACAGTGTTAGTGCAATCTTAGTAACGCGACGAAACATGAATTCGGATCGACAATGTCTTTCCTGTTTTTCAACTTGGTCAGGTTTTAATGTTCAGCAATACTTTTGCTCATTTTTTAAGATTACAGGGCTAGATTTAGGGTCTAACCTCTTTGATTCTGATCCAATCCAAGTCAAGAGATGCTAACGGATGCTAACTCGTTGGTCAATTCTCTCGTGGTCTTCCATCTTGAAGGGGACGCTCTTAAGCTATCTATAGCACTTTTCTTCTTATTAAATTAGAACGTTTAATAATTGTATATTTTTAAACTAGCATCCGCCCGCGGCTCCGCCCGCGTAGATAGAATGAACTCCTATATCTCATATATCGACCAAATACGATAATTAATTATTAGTCTGATCGTTCTTATTCTAAATTCTACAATATTCTTATTTTTATATCACAATCTTGATTCTGATTTTGGTTCCACGGTCGATTACGTTCTCGGCCCAGTTCTTTACATCGATCCGTCCTCAGTCTCGGTTCTCGATTTTGCTCTTCGTCTTTCCGTTTGCATCATATCGATCCCTTACTATGTGAAAATTAAAAACAAATTTACCCCATGGGAACGGTGCATTTTTCCGGGGTAAAAAGTAGTCAGTTTATTGTAATCTATCTCTGTTCCAAATGTCATTAAAATCCTTTCAGCCAGTTTGGCGTGATTGAACAACAAACATCCATCAAAATTTTCGCATTTATAATATTAGTGTAGATTGTACGGATATTAAATAACTCCATAATATAATAATTTTATACTTGGAGTAATTTTTAAGAAAGAATATTTAACAGAATGAGCTGTTAAGATAAAGATTACATTCAGTGGCGGCGCTACACCACTCGTGGACGTCGGCGACATCAGGTTTGCGAGGCCTCTTTTTAATAACTTGTAGGCAAAACTTTTTTGTTTGCGAGGCCCCTTCAGGCGCGAGGCCGTCGGCGGTCGCCGACGCCTAGCGCTGCCACTGATTACATTCAATTAGTAATTTGCTTATAAAATGACTTATTAATGTAGATGATAGGTCTAGGCATGAATTTAAATTGGTACGTTAAACTTCAAATGCAGAGGTGCGCTAGTCTTTTATATACTTATTGTTCCACAAGAGTGTATTGGCTATGGAGTAGTGTTAGAGGGAGCGAAATGATTCTTAATTATGTATCTAAATATTAACTGTTCAAAACGAACATAAATAAATGTATGCGCCAAGTCACTGCGTTTGTCTTTTGCCTATAGTTTAGATTTCCAATGCACATTTCTTCGTATACTTCCTCATACGTGTACATCACATATATACCTCAGTTGAACAATAACGATCAATCGCGAAGAACATAAGCTGGTCTACTCCAATAAATGAAATATATACGCATATGAATATATGAATATCCCAAGTCGCTGGTGAGTACCTGGACGGAGCTGATGCGCTGTTCAGCTCTGCGCTTAGAGGTACGTGCAATCTCATTCCACAGGACCCTCTCCTGCATTATGCTCCAGGGTCGTTCCGAATTATCTAATCTGAATCGTATGTTGAATGTGTACTTGGCCGCATGTGCAGTTCATTTAAATGATATGTCCTATCCGAATAAAAAGGAGTGGTGAATATCTTGATTTCCTAACTCACTCATCTTGTGAGAGACTAAAATATTTGCCATTCCAGTAACTTTTCTTGTAGGAAGCTACCATAATCCCGCTGCAAACTTCTTGATTAGTAAGGAGTACAAACATAATTTTTGCACATAACTTGTTCTTTAACCTTTATTTTGTGTCAATCATGTGTCAGTTATATTGAACTTGTGTAACATTCATTTAATTGACTTACCTATCTGTTTCCAGAGAGTATATTTTGTGGGACAAACCCGACTTCATTATATCCTGTTGCGATTGGTTATGGCAAGTAATATATGGCTATTAATGTAAAATGTTCTATTCTTGTAATATGTTCATTTCTTGGCCGTTGTTTGGTAGACGTTTGGATGTTTAATTTTCAGTGTGGTAACTTTTGGAGACAACGAAGCAGAGGCTCCAGTCAGCCCTGTACCGACACCGGCGCGCTCGCAGCACGCACTGCTGCCGCCGGAGCTGGCGTCCGTATCGCCCTGCGTCTGCGCCGATTTCACGGGTAATATTTTGCTTGTATACAGTCGAACCACTTTTTGTTTTTCTCAGAAATATCAAATCTTGTTAAGCAGTTATCAAAGCCATGAACGGAAAGCTTTGACAAAAAGAGTTTTTTTGTCAAAATTTTATATAATATATCGATAAAAAGAAAAGCTTTTGAGAAATATAGGTTCCTTTTTATAACGGATAGAGATGCAGACTAATGGCAAACCACCACAAAATAGGCAGTTACCGCCGTCCATGGACACTCGCAACCTCAGAGTCGTCAGTGCGTTGCCGGCCCTTTGGATAGGAATAGTATATTTGGGGTAGGGGAATGGACTGACAGAGGGTGAAGAGAGGCTGATGGATGGAGGAATGGGGTGATAGAAAAGGTATTGGCCACCGGAACTCTCACTCACTCGACGAAAAGTACAGAGAAGGCTGTTACTTTACATCTGCATTCTACTAGAGTGTGCTATTTTACCGGTTGAGCTGGTCCATTTTCGCGTTACAGTCACAGCCAACTTATCTATAGCGCGGCTCTGCCACAACAACAGATATTTTTCTTATCCCAATATCTTTTACATTTCAAATATCATCTAGAACGTTGTTTTAGACCGTTTTAGCACTGCGGCCGACCAATTAAAAAACCCTGCTGGGCAATGTTGTCTTCAAAGGCATGCGGTTTTTTCTCAGCTGAATTTTACATCCAAATTGGAACCATAATATAGACGAGTTCTTTCTACACTTTGTGCTCTAGCGGCTAACAGACCTTAGTAATTCTATCAATCAAGTTAATACATATGTAAGTAAATAAAACATAGTCAGTGTAAATATTGTGTATACACGTAATGTGAGTATTAAATAAGTAATAATTGGCTTATCAAATAGATTCATGCACCCTTAAATATCGTAAAATATGAAGAAATCCATTCGCGAGAATGAAAGCCATAGTGTACGTTAGTTTTCCATGAGATTTGATAGTTTATTTATCTTTATATATGTGTATATAAAGATAAATGAACTAATCGTGCAGTTAACGCGAAAGTGTTAGCAGTGGTTTAATTACTGGAAAGCACGTTCGGAGAAGCATACTCGTAATCTAATGTGTGATGTGCGACTTTGCAAAAACCCAAAATGAGATCTTTACCTGCAACATGCATTTACACGCAGCATCGTGTATGTAAACATGTGTTGCAGCTAAGCGCCTAAAAGCACTTGATCACAATCGCTAACTATGAATGAGTCCTCTTACCGGCCGAGTTGTATTGAATTCAAACAGAGGGACCGAGTCGCATTTGTTCAAGCGTTATCTGAGGTTCTTCTGAGCTATATAGATTAATTATTTTTAACAAATATTTTACCTCAGATAAAGGGATACGAAAATAGAGTCCATAAAGTCAAATATAAAAGAAACACACATTTCGTATATATATATATATATACGAAAAAACAAAATAACTGTTTTGTACGTGTTTGTCAATGAACTCCTACTTAATGGCTGGACTAATTAAGATGATTTTTTTTACGAATTTTTTCTTGCGCACATATTATTTTTCGCTAACCGTAAGTATCTTTTAAAGTAGACAACGAAAATCTTTTGGGAAGTTGATGAATAATTTTATATAACTTCTGCGTATAACTCATAGTTATATTTGTGCACATAATTTTGTGTGGTGACACTGATGTTGAATTCTACTGTGTTTGACGTACGCATCAATTACCTACGCAGGTCACTTGGATCGTAGTTTAGCGTTGCTTTGGCACTTCAACTTCCGTTCGCTGCAATTCTATAGATATAAAATACAATGTTTCCCAACGACCGTTGACAATTGCACCTTTCTTTTTTGATTTTCTTTTGAACGACAGCCCATCACGCGAGGACCAGAAGAAAACATCGAAATGTCGAGCTGTATGTTAAAAGTCACTTAGTATGTAGTTTATAGAAAAAAACTTTTGCTGAATCCGGGAGTAGAAGGCGATCTAAGGTTCGAGCAGACGACGTCGAACGGATTCGCTA
Organism: Eumeta japonica; assembly: GCA_005406025.1. Taxonomy (NCBI): domain Eukaryota; kingdom Metazoa; phylum Arthropoda; class Insecta; order Lepidoptera; family Psychidae; genus Eumeta; species Eumeta japonica. Next base: position 2,828 of record BGZK01000617.1, on the reverse strand, counting down.
GTATTTGTTAATATTCTTGTGGTAAAATGTTGTTTTTTTTGCAAAATATAAATTTACTGCTTATAAATTTCGTGTTTCGATTTTAATGTGCATTATTATTTGATTTGCGACGGCTAGAAGAAGTTTTATCGCGCAATGTAATCCTTTCGCTCATGTTATATGTTAATCAAGTGTAAGATTGTTCTTTTGTGCATATAATTTCAGCGCATTTCTTGAAAATATATAAAATCTTGTACCATTTTATTCATATTGTCATTTATGAAATAGGTCCATGTTCCACCACCTTCATTATTATCTTCACAAAAATTTTTCATTTTAAGTTTTTTGTATGTTTATGGGTAATGCACTCAGGCAGAAGGATCCCATTTTTGATGTAAAATGTACGAGATGTAAACTGTTTAACTAGTCGGCACTGGAGCATAATCAATGTTAAATCAGATATGAAAAGCATATTTGTACAATATATTTGTTCAATAAACAACAAAACAAGCAAAACATATTTCAACACAAAATGTTGGACAGTTTCACTATTATTTGCTAAATTATTAATTAGGCTTATATGTGGAACGAAACCAACGAAGTAAGCTTTTTAATGTTAGAATAATTGCATTATAAAAGATTTATTTTGGAATTTCCAGTTAAAATCATTTAGTCAAAAGTACATACTGACGTTATGGAATACGTGAGTACATCTAAGTACGTATCTGCATTCTGGCGCTGGGGGCGATAGATCGTCTCAATCGGTAATTTTGTACCTCCGAGATGAAGGTTGAGCCACATTTGCTCCACTCCGTGTACGCTGAATGAGCAAGTGGACACTCTAACTAATCAACGCCACTAAAAAGCGGCGCTTTCGCCCCGCGTGAATTTAAACCTCTATCTTAAATATTCATTTTCACTTTTGAAAACATCAGATAAACATATAGCCTAAAATACTGTAGATGTAATGGCATATGTATAGAGTTCAAATAATTAAGTAAAAGTTACTGATTTCACAGAAGTGGATACAGAAGAGTCACAGAAGAATCAAGAAAATCCAAGTGAGTCGAGATCTAAAGAAGCGAAGGCAGTCTTACCGCGCGAATCTCCAAAACGAAGATGTGAACATCTCGACGAGTTACTACAGAAAGCTGGTAGGTACACGCAATATGATATAAACAGATAGGTTGTTTCAATTCAGATAGTGGAAAGGTTAATAAAATCTCGTTAAACACACAATTTTCTGTGTTCCAGGACTTGAAAGCATTTTAGACAAGGATTTTGTCCTTATGAAAGGACTAAAGCATGATCTGAACCAAAAGCTGTTTAGGATGCAAGAGCTGTCAGAACAGGTGACGACGGGGTTTAAAATTTCACAATACTACATTTTAAAGTTTTTGAAAATAATATTTAATGAAAATTACAACAATATTTTCACCCAATTTGTAATGAATTATTGATGAACACAAATGACTATATACGGCTAGAGATGTGCTGTAATTACATTTTTTCATGTGACTTTTCTGCAATTAATGGTAACTCCAGAAATTTTTCAACCTATGAACGATTACTTTGTCGAAACTTAATGTGTCAAGATGCTTTAAGCCTTTGCAACAGATTTATAGTCACCATAACAAAATGAATTGTAACTAACAATACAAAATATTTCTATTATATATATATAATAGAAATATTTTCACATTGTAATTTAATGAAAGATTAAAGGAAATTTCACCAGTCGTAAAATGTTATCTACTTAAGTCCCGCACTGCAATCGAATTCAAATCAGATCGTCGGCTGTACAATAACAAAATAATCCGGATTATATTTTAGCGCGTCCTCGCTATCGCCACTCACAATCAGATATGCTCATTTGCTGTGAGTCTGTCAAGTCACGCATTTTCGCTAACATTCATTACATGCTCCAAATTCAATAAGTGGTTTTTCTTGGTGGCAATAACTATAATTTTATTTATTTTTTTATTTTAAGTACAGGCTTATTATTATAATATGATTTTTATTGTAGCCATTTTGTACAAATGAAAATTTTATAAAGTTTAGTGGATTTTATTATTATACGTTAAAATGTTACAAAAGTATAATGTCATTTAATTCATATAATTAATTACTGATTAAATTACTATTAGCGGAAGCTATTAGTCATAGTTTTCTAACAGTATGATAAAATTTCCCGAATTATTACAATGAGCGAACATTTTTGTCAAAGGTAAATTAATAAAATCCCATCTTAACATATCTTAAGACCAGTCCTATTATAGAAATCATTAAAAAATAATTCAACAACAATGATAGCGGTTAAGAATGATCAATATCTGCAGATGAAGACCGCTGTGACGCTCCGCGCCCCGCACCTGGGCCTGCGGCTGCACGACGTGGACCCCCTGCCGCTGCCGCCGGACGTCGGCGAGGCGTGTCGGCGCGTCCTCAGGTGATTGTTAGGGCGCGGTGACCGGCCCGTGAGTGGTGCACGACGCAAGAAGCGTCTCAAAGTACACCTTGGCCTCAGCCAGCGATGTGCCACATGTCAGAGCGACTAGAGGACTATAAGCAATGGGCAGATCAAATCGAACTAACTCTACTAAGCCCCGAGGAGACAAGCAGCTAGGGATCAGACAAATTCTTTAAATGCTATACAGACGCCATCGAGGTGACCATATAAATGTCGCTATTTCTCATTTTATTTCTCCCTCTATGAATCCCACGCTCGATGTTCCTTTCAGTTTGTGATTTTCAGGTATAAGAAACATATATATATTTGGAGGAACTTAAAACAATGATTGAATTATATTGATTTAAGATGGCAATAAGTTGTCTGGAAACTCTACAAA